>CM069453.1:48155779-48755779 GCA_035610835.1 Ophiura sarsii | reverse complement strand
GGGTGCTGAGGTAGGAAATGAAATTAAGCTCTTGTCAAGGAAAATATTTACAGACAAATTAAAACAAATCATGGACTTACCTGCAGTCGGAATGATGCCTTTCCGTTTCTTTAACGCCCTGGCCATGATGTCCCTGACGGTGACGTTCATGTTCTCCACGGCTATACGGGATTCCCCATCGGATGATCTCCTGTAGTGAAAATGGTACAGAAGTAATGTATAACTTATTATCCAATTTATCAAATAAAAAAATCCTACAACCTATTTGAAATGAGATTTGCATGTATGATTTCCTTCTGTGTACCCTACCACAGTACCACTACATATACAAAATACACAGTTCAACAAAAATAAGTTCTCCTTTAGATTATGCCTGATATTTTTAAAATGAGTTACCGTATTATCCCTATTAAGCGCCCAGGGCGGTTAGCAAAGTCATTTTGGGTGGGCGCTTATTAATTTACCTTTTTAAACTCATTTATCGTAAACACTGTCGAATTCGGCGAGGTTGCACTAGCGGAAAACCATGTGCGATCGAAAAGTAAACTGTTTAAAATTGTTGGGGAAATCAACATTGTGGCGTCGCAGTGGTCTCACTGTGGCCACATTACGTGACGTCAGACGCCGTGGTGAAAAATGTTGTTATAGCTAGGTGCTACGTTAATTTAAAAAGGGTGGGCACTTTTAAGGGATCGTTTGTTGGTAGTCATTGTGAAAAACAGGGGGTGGGCGCTTATAAGGGCATAGGCGCTTAATAGGGATAATACGGTACTCCATCGAAACGATTTTTGGCACACATAATGTACACTAGAACGTGCCTATAACTACGCAGGTGTTGCAATGCTTGAATGAGCACACATTGTATGGAGGAATACCTCAATTCAAAAGTTGCTAAATGATGTACTGAAGGAGGATGGTTAAAGGAAAGGTCCCGCAAGCACAACATTGAGCATTATTTGTTAGAAAAATAATTATCGAGCCGAAGTTACGTAATTATATAGAACAAAACACCGTACTAGTCACAAAAAAGAATAAAACCTGCCATCACTCAACATGCACTTTTTAAAATTTGCGGCGATTGAAAGTCCCGGTGTCGAAGACGTCATGGGTATCGGTGCTCAAATTTGCGCATGTGCATTGTACAACTATGACATTATCGACACTGGGACTTTCGATCGCCGCGAATTTTAAAAAGGGCATGTTGGGAGATTGCGGTTTTTATTTGTTTTTGTCATAAGTGTGGTGTTTTCTTCTAAATAATTACAAAAGTTCGGCTCCATAGTTATATTTCTAACATATAATGCACACTTTTATGCTTGCGGGACACCTCCTTTAAGCAGCTTGAACCAGGGTCTTTGCTTGAACACTGCACAGGTACTGCTTGAATGAGCACACACGATATTGAACTTTTAGCAACTTTTGAAATGAGGAATTCCTCCATTCAATGTGTGTTCATTCAAGCATTACAACACCTGCGTAGTTATAGCTCCGTTCTAGTGTTGCTGTGATGTAAATTATGTGAGCCAAAAATCATTTCGATGAAATAACTCATTAAAAAAATATCAGGCATAATCTAAATAAAGGGGAACTTATTTTTGTTGAACTGTGTAGATAATAAAACACACAAAAAATTCCAAAAAAATCAAGGCAACATGAATTCAAAGTTTGGCTCATTAATGTCCGCACTAAATCAAAGTAGCCTTAAGCCTTGTATTTCAAATTGCAAATTCCCCTCCCCCACCCCACCCCATTTTTATTTGTGTGTGAGCCATTTTGAAATTAGTTGTACATTTCAAAGTAATAGAAATGGTGCGCTCTTCTTCTGTATATCACACTATTTTATTCTTCGTTTTTAAGAATAAAAGGACAAAATTGTGATTTGTTTTGTGGCAAGATTATATGCTGATCCGCAAATCAACAATGTTTTCACTCATGTAAGCCTCTTTACATGATTTAAGCCCGGGATAAACTCCGATTTGCAAAGAATGATTTATCGCTTGGAGTATATACGCACTTTGTAGCGTGAAAGAAGCAGCAACGAATTTGTCGCGGCGACAAATTTGCGTCCTTGAAATGGAGTATATCCCGAGCTTTAGGCCTATACAATACATGTTTATTTTAAGACATAACAACACAATACGTTTTAACCAATAACCAAATGAACTGTGTTGAACCAACATCTTGTACACTTTGCAACAAACTCTTGATAAAAAACGACCTTTCGATGGGTGATCTTCCCTCTAAATCATGCATGTCCTATTCCATTTTGTTAATAAATAAACAATACACAAGATCTGGAACCCTTATTCTCACCATGATCAAATATTGATCACGAATGCAAAAATAACGCAATCAATAATGAACTAAACTGAGCTTCAGTGATCCATCAGCAGACACCAAATCATGCTTTGTAATGTGCAATCACCAACTACGTTGCCTGGGGAGTCACTCAAATATAACGGTGTTACGTATCAGAGTTTATAAAAACGTCAAAAAAGGTTGAATCTTGAGCATTTAGCATCGAAGATGTTATTTTTTCCCCAAAAAAGTAAGGGTTCATTTTTAGTTATTTGATATTAAGGGTTTCTTATCTTATACTGATAGCGCATTTTACAGTTCGATATGTGCATTATTTTCTGGTTTTTAGCACCTGATCAAAGGATATAATAAAGGATAAATAATAGGATTGAAATAGGGATTTGGAGTATTTTCGCCATCATGATTTCAAAGTTATATGACATTTTAGGGGTAACTTGTACTGGTTTAAACGCCATTTAAGGTATAAAATAAGAACAGTTACAAGATTATTGGTAGCAATTAATAACTATCATCGGTTATGCCACTTAGGGGTCTGTTTTGAGGGTTGATTAACAAGCATTAGTATCACTTATATATCTGAATCCCCCCCCCCCCCCACCCCCCGGGTGACAACAACACATGCACGCACTTGTACGCATTACACGTAAACAGCAAGGAAAACATATGTATCATCATTGTGTATCAGATGTCTTTCTTTTTTCTTTCTTTCATCAGTAGTTTTAATTAATTGTGAAACAATGAAGGAAGTCGGTAAGCCAAAGAGGAAATGAAAGTGCTACCAATCTTAGACGGTTCTGCGAGAGATGCCCTGTCTAGGTGCTGATTGGCTTATGTCGTCGCGATTCACATCAACACCCAGCCGGATTTCTAGCAAGGGGCTATATAGTGCATAATGTTTGTATGGAATAATACTATCATGTCACACTATTGTTACATGTAGGGTACTTAGTGCAACGATGAGTGCAGTCTCAATTTTCTCTCTTCCTTTTTCGCTCATCTGTAATTTCCTATTTGTGCAGTTGCGTGGGGAGAGTAGACTTAACACTTTCCACGCGGCTATTTAGTTTTACCATATACAAAACAGTTTTTTCAGAAACCTTTCCCAATCTTCAAAGTCTATCTCAAGGATTACTGACCCAATGCTAGGCATGTTTGTACTTATTTCAATGCATTTCTCATGGCGATTCCAAATATGGTAAAGACGTTTAATAATTTTGAAATTTTTGAAACATTTTGTGCAATTTTGGAATGTCATCTGCAGACGCCTGCCGTGTGGAAAGCGTTAAGCTTGCCTTGGCAACGCTAACCCAATCAGTGGTTGCTAGGAATACTCTCATCACTTGCCAGAAACATAGTGATAAGATCGCCTTACTTTCCACCGATTTCTATTATTGGAAGATATAATCAGTGTATGCCTTCAAAGGAATTGAACCCAAGACCTTTATATCAGCAATTACTAGGAACAATTACAAACAATGTCAGAAGTAAAGCTAAAATTTCTCTCCTTTGTAGTTATGCGATTTGGAATGCAAGACACGAACCTTCTTGGATATATTAAGATCTAGGGCAGGGCCCCCTTTCCTGCTGGTTTCAGGTTTTAATTGTTTTGTGTAGGGTTGTGTTGTTTGTTTGTTGTTGTTTTGGGGTTTTAGATCTTTTAATATATAAAGAGGTATTTTGCAAAAGGGCTATGGTGCATTTTTTCAAAAAATGAGTTTGATATAGAAATGTATAGGGAAAAATCATATGTTTCAAGGAAACAAAGTCATTTTTTTCAAAAAGACCTACATCTCATTGTAAACAGCCATTGAAATTGTTGTTTTGTTGCAAAAGGGCCTGTATCCAGAATTAAATCGGGATACAGGCCCTTTTGCAACAAAACAACAACTTCAATGGCTGTTTACAATGAGATGTAGGTATTTTTGAAAAAAATGACTTTATTTCCTTGAAACATATGATTGTGACCTATACATTTCAATATCAAACTTATTTATTTGAAATGATTAAAATAAATGATTTTTTGTGTGTGGTATTTTTTCTTTATGTACAAACAGATGGAGTTTTGTTGCAAAAGGGCCTACATCCAAATTTTCAAAAAATGTAAACATGATTTAAAAAAAATTAAAACTAGCACATTTAAAATTTATTTCAATTTCAATTAGTATGTAGTGCACCTCTTTCATAATCCATTCAGTTTTTCAATTGCTCAACTTGAATATTTAGAAACAGTTTTTTGACTTTTTCTCAATAAGAGCCAAAGTGGATGTAGGCCCTTTTGCAAAATACCTCTTCATATAGTTGTTGTTGTTTTTAGTCTTTTCCTGTATGGAAAGGATCCGTCCATCCCGTATCCTGGAATTTTTGTACAGTCTTTTAACTGTTGAATAAAGATTGATTGAGCAAAAAAAATAGATAGATTTCCATCCCTTCATCTGATAATATTATAAAATAAAATCAGTGTTTCCTATAAAGGAACTGAACCCAGGTCTTCTAAATCTCAAATTATCTACCACTGACCAGTCACATCTAAGATATTAGGATTATATATTTTCAAGGCAATCTCCAATTTCTCCGGAGGGGGCATCGTAAATATCAAATAAGATAAAATGGTGTTACTCATGAGGTTTCAAGTTCAAATCCTTGCGTGCAATATATTGCATTATTTTAGAAGCTAAAGATACAATTTGATGCTATAATCAGCTATGTCACGATGAATAACCAACCCACATCTGGTGTTCTATATAGTAAGGGGCTAGTTTGAATGTTTGGAATAAAATGAATGATATCTTAAAATCTGTGACGATCGTCTCAGAAAAATCTGAGACGATCGTCACAGATTATAATACTGTGTACTGTGAGGTACAGATTTGGTTGCACGCAGAGTATTTAGTGTCATGATGAGTGAAGTCACAATCTTCTGATTTCCTTTTCGTTTATCAATCTATTTCCTATTTTGTAAAGTTGCGTGAAATAGTCTTTAAAGATACAAAATGACATATAACTGTCTATTTCCATCGCTACATTACACAGAATATCTAGAATGATGATGAGTGAGATCTCAATCTGCCTTCCTTTTTGCTTATCATTCCATTTCCTATGTTGTAAAATTCAGTAAAAGATGCAAAATCATATAATAGTGTGTACTACCATTGCTACATATTACAGAGAGAACTTAGTGCAAAAGATTAGTGAAGCCCGGGGGGTACTCAGATTTTATTTTGGTAGGGATGGGCTACCAGCAAAATGAAAATTAACCCAAACATTTACCAATTTTCGCAGGAAAATGGATCCATATATTTTCCAGAGATCCATAATATTCCTACATATTTGACAGATTTTGCTTAAATCAATGAAGCAAATTGATCATTCCTAAGAGAAGTTATGCCTGTTTTACTGAAAGCGCTCATGTTTTGTCAAGCTAAAATGCTTACTTTACATTTGTTTTGTCAAGTATCCGTGGACAGCTTGCAAATTGAGTACCTTTATTAAAATAGGCATAACTCCTCTTAGCAATGATCAATTTGTGTCATTCCTTTTTCCTAATAAGCAGGTGAGAATGCTTGTTAAAGATATATGCTTTACTGAACTCTCGAGTGTCATTTGTTCATTTTTTAAAACATCACCAATCCGGGTAAACTTCTTTTTGACTCACCCTGTAGTGTTTAATTAATCATGAAACAATGGAGGAAATCTCTAATCCATACAGGAAATAGAATTGTTACTTTGTAATTAGTGATAGAGCTCCTGCTTGCCAACAAGATGTTATGGGTGATGATTGGCAGATGTCAAAAGTCACATCAACACTACAGTTTAGTCAGTTCTAAATTGGCGAGAAATAAGTGTTTTTATCTCTCCGCGCGCAAAAGTAATCCAAGAGTCATGCGTGATTGTCTTTGGCCATATGCATGCGATTTTGGCTGCGTGCACACTTCACGCATTTGATGCACAGGACGCTTATTGCGTTAGGGTGTGTAAACCCGTACCGTGAGCTTTCAAAAATGACCGCGCATCAAAATCTTGAATTGTCACACGCACGCATGCATAGTTGTTCGCGCATATCATGCAACTGGACGCCGCCTTTGTGAACAACAACAAAACATGCTCACGTAAAATGACTTGAATTTCGTCCATAGCATTATGACAGTTACAATACCTGGGAATCTAATGTGTGGCGAGGTCAACTTGTTGGAAAAATACCAAAAACAAACCCACTGGTCTAATTTTAAGCATAATTTCCTATAATGAACAAATTGAAGCCCAAATACTGTTCAGAAGAACACCTTCAAATAAGACATTGGGCTATTCCAGCTGAAATCCATACACCCCCTATGGAAGACATTACCTTAATCTTAAACACCAGGAGTGTAGATTTCAAATGGAGCCTCCCATGCAGGTAACTCCATTTGGAATTCACACTCCCTGTTGGAAGGGTAATGTCATCCATAGGGGGTGTAAGGAGTTCAAATGGAATAGCACATACACAGTAAAAAAAAAAGTGAACAACATGTTTAAAAAATTGAACAACTGCTGTTTGACGGGTGAGCTGAGCAACTTGTTGCTCAAAATATTAAACATCTGGGGTTGTTTAAAGTTTTAAACACCTAGTTGTTTAACTTTTTAAACAACATGTTTAAAATCAGATTTTACACATTGGTGTTGTTTAAAAATTGTTGTTCAATTTTCAAGGGTTGTTTAAAGAAAGTTGTTCAATCCTCATGGGTTGTTCAAAGAAAGTTGTTCAATCATCTTGGGTTGTTCAAAGAAAGTTGTTCAATCATCTTGGGTTGTTCAAAGAAAGTTGTTCAATCATCTTGGGTTGTTCAAAGAAAGTTGTTCAATCCTCATGGATGAAATTGGCCTGTTTAAATAACCAGGGTTGTTTAATGGTGGTTGTTTAAAACTGCAGGGTTGTTTAAATGATGGTTGTTAAAAAAACAGGGTTGTTTACTGGTAGTTGTTTAAAATTCCAGCACGATTTGAAGACTTGAATTTCTTGTGTTGAAGTACACAGACAGAACGGCAGAACTGTCGAATTCGGATGCCTTCTGTCTGTGGAGCAAAATCGCGAAATTAAAATTATATTTTTGCAAAAAATATCCATCTTCGCCGTCTATCATCAAACTATATCGGTTCTTTGGTCATCATATTTCATTATTTTCTTGATTGTATTTCCCCATCTTGTCAGCAAAATCTTTAAAATTATGATTTAAAATCGAAATTTGTTTACCGAACGAAATACGGCGGCCATTAATTTGCAGCATATCACAAACGAATCATTGTGACACGTGACTTGTGACGTCACAAGTAAACAACGTTGTTCAAGATCACTTTGTATTGATGTGAACGGCGTTCTTTATACTGTAAACAACACCTGTTTAAAAAAATGTTGTCTTCTTTAAACAATGATGTATAACTTTTACACATCTGTTGTTTGAAAAAGTGTACAACCGAAATTGAACAGCGATATTTTGTACATCGTTTTCTCTGTGTATGACGATTCCAAATGTAGGTCAATATCTGGGATATCAATCAGTAAAAGCCTCCATTTCAACAAGACATGACTCCTACCACATTCATGGGCTACTCCATTTGAAATCCATGCACCTAACATGGAAGACATTGCCTCAGTCTTCCCCATAGGTAATGTGAATTTCAAATGGGGTTACACAGTAAAAAAAAAAGTGAACAACATGTTTAAAAAATTGAACAACTGCTGTTTGACGGGTGAGCTGAGCAACTTGTTGCTCAAAATATTAAACATCTGGGGTTGTTTAAAGTTTTAAACACCTAGTTGTTTAAAAAAATGTTGTCGTTTTCTCTGTGTACTGCATGGGTGAGTCCATTTGAAATAAGATTATGTCTTCCCCAGGGTGTGTATGGATATCACATGGAATAGCCCAAATGATACCCCTCCCCTCTTCCTTCCCTTCCTCCCTACCAATCCCATCCCATTTTAACTCCCAGAATAGTACACCCACAACACAACCACATTTCTGCAACATTTTCTCTCAAGCCCCTCTCAAACATGTTTAAAATGACTACTTGTTAAAACCTCGTAAGTGTTAAGGTAAACCCTCACTCACTGACCAATCATGGTTTACAAATCCTTCCATATCCAAGTTAACAAGGCAACTAATCCAAGTTAACAGGCCACCTGCATGCTAGTTTCACGGTAGATTTACTTCTTAAAAACGCTTTTATAAAGTAGGTCAGATTTAGGGTTGATTCAATGGGTGTTCATAACTTTTAGGAAGTTAGTTTAGTGGAAGATCATTGACCCTCTCAAGACTTTGATCTAAACTAAATATGTGATCCAAGTTACAAATTGAACCCAAGTTACAAATTTAATCCAAGTTACAAATTTAATCAAAGCTACAAATTTAATCCAAACAAGGTTTAATCCAAGTTACAAATTTAATCCAAATTAACAAAAGCACAGGATTAAAGTTAACATGGTTAATACCCCACATGCATTTTTCAGTATTTCTTTTTGAATACCCTATACCATTTTGGTTGTTCACCATGTCTGGAATTTTGGAAATTACAGAAACAGGGTTTTCTTGAAGAATTTCGCTTCATGGAAATACTTTTAAAACGGTGTCTGTAGTCGTCTAAACTGATTTAAGACATGAATTAAGTGATTTAATAGCAAAGTATTCCCATTCACATCTTATATAGCAACTATTTTAAAGTTGTTGTTGTTGCCTTAATTTTGACAAGTTTTTTTTGTGTGTCGCCTATACAGTCACCCTCTGTGATACCGTCCTTCCATGGTGATACCCAAGATAATATACCGACCAAAAAAGGTTGAATGCCCCCATCCCCAGGTTTACAGCTGCAGTAAGACAATCTACTCCACTTATAGTACGTTGTCCAAAACCCTTGGCCAGCCTGGACAGGTATCACTTGCAATACAAGCGAACGAAAATGAGTGCTATTGTCCGATCGATTTAACCACAAATGTACAAGAAACTTTTTTTTACGGACGACGGACGTACACAAATGGACGCACATGGATAGTGGCATATGGTGCACTCGTCCTCGACATGCCCATAGGCTGTATTGTAGTGACGTGGAGTGGTCTGAATCATGGCTAGATGTCCACTTCTGCCTGTCGCGCAGTTTTTAAAAAGCCATCCTCTTGCGCGTAATAAAACAAAACACAACATTAACGAGGGACACACAGGTGGTTTTATGGAGGAGATGAGCTCGAGACTTCACCGTGCATTATGACCAATGGGGGCAGAAAGACGATATGGACGGCTAGATTGGAAAGTACAGAAGCGGAGGAAAGAAATGTTCTGGAAAGTGAAAACAAACTGGTATATTTTACCAATTGGGAAGTTGAATCCTCGGGAGAGGGAGGCTGACTGAAATTTAAGGGCAGTAAGGTATTGGGTTAAAAGGTCAGGGATAACCCTCAGCCCTGACCTTCATTTTTGCACATTTTTGCACATTTATGCCCCAAAATGGTCCAAATTTGACCCCTTTTTTTAAAAGAGTTGTGTGCATATTTGACGCTGTCCTTAGTCAATTTGTTTTTTAAGAGTGTAATACCCTCTCCACTTTCATCTTCCTTCCATTCTTTTGCATGTCTAGGGCTCTTTATCAGCTATTACCATAGTGAAAAATAGAACACCTTTTCCTCAAGTAATGTTTATAAACCCATGCCATCTAAACACACCAAAAAATGAAATTGGATTGCAACCCTCAACACATTCAAATTAAAAATTCATTATTTGCCAGGTAAGTAGCATTACACAAAATACATAATGCAAGCAAATTAAAGTCTTTGTGTGAGAAACCTATACCAAATTGTATTGTATTGTGCAGTAACGGTTGTAATTATTAAAGAGAGCATGCACTGACGGTCTAACCTGCTACCCTGGGTATTTTATAACTCTGTGCATTTTGAACCATATTATTGTTATCAGCCCATGCATGATTCACATATTATTATGATCACCCTGGCCCCAGACTCGGTAACATAATTTGTTCTCAATTAATCTCGCAAACAAAATGTAGCGAAACTAGGTCATTGAGGAAATGAATGCCGAGGTCCTTGACCACTTACGGCCTACACCTCTTGATTCGCTGTAATGAAGTGATGATTGGCCTGAAACTCTAGTTACAGTGTTGCCATATTGAGATAATCTCCTCTCTTTTGAGGTTTGAATAATTTGTGGCAGCATGCACGTACTATACATTTATGCATCCTTTTTTTTTATAAAAATTGATTGATTACCTGAATTTTTGACAAATACTACGGGCCATATTCTCGTACTAAATGTGGTTTTAGCATAACATCTTCGCGAACTAAACTCATGTTTACGCTAACTACACGTTGATCTTTTAGACAGGATACTTAACACTCTCCACGCGGCTATTAGTTTTACCATTATACAAAACAGATTTATCAGAAACCTTTTAAAGTCTATCTCAAGGATTATTGAACCAATACTGGGCATGTTTGTACTTAATTAAATGCATTTCTCATGGTGATTCCAAATATAGTAATATAATTCAATAATTTTAACATTTTTGAAACATTTTGTGAAATGTTGGAATGTCGTCTGCAGCCGCCTGCCGCGTGGAAAGCGTTAACAAAACATGTTGAATATCGTCCCCAGAAAAGTCGATGAAGCGTGCCATTGTATGGAGAGGTATTTATTCAAAAATGCTAACTCATATTTCTTTCAGAGAATACATTATTTATACTAGAATCATATGATATCTGTTACGGTCTAGTCCTCTTTAAACGATTACATCATTAGATGTTTCTTCTTAAATTTATGCTGCTAATAAAATATATGGCGTGATACCGAAAATAAACAAATTGAAAACATAACTCAGCAAAAAATGCCAGAAAAATTGTAATTTCTGATGACTAACATACTGATATGATCGCGTTTACAATTTTTTAGATCAATACCAGTTGCGATGTCTAATTCTTTTGATGAAAATCATATGATGAAAATGATCGCAAAAGTCATATTTTCAATTTGGCGGTTGCATCAGAAGTGCAAGAGGATTACGAAAAAGCTGTTGTCAAGGCAACTGTAAATAAATAGGGTTAAATTTGCACCAAAAGCTGTCGCTGGCTAATGCAAAGTTAAGAATGACAGATCATATCTAGATCACTGTGTGTATTGTCCTCATTACCCCGCCCTCTTTTTCAGTATGGAACACCCTCCCCCCCCCCCCCACTCTGAGTATAAATTAGTTTGAAATTTTCTTAACCATGTCTTAAAAACAAACAAACAAACACCCCAACAAACAATACAAACAATCATCAACATAAAACAAATGAATAAATAAAAATATATATTCTGAATTATGAAGCCATATAAAGTGCTCAACAAAAGAAAGTCGTACACTTTGTTTAGGTCATTTAAAGTAACTTTCGATTATATTTTTACCAAACAGGCTAGATAGACATTTGGATGAATCTTTTAGAAACATTTTGATACCAAACATAACACCTAACAACAAAGATAAACCATAATTAGCACCATTTATTGAAAATTAGTCACTTTTCAAAAGTCACATTTTCAATACACTACGCGGAAGAAAACACCAAGGGTTAACATACACATAATGCCCTTTATGTTCGGAATCAAATATCCCGCTCACTTAGTGAACGCCCAGCGCAGGGTAGTGTACACGGCTGCTCAGTGTGATCATGAAAGTGGTGTGATCGATTGCCTGCCGGTCAATCCTGGTGAACAACAGTGTCACACAGGGGGTGAACCTCGCACACACCCATTTTCCTCCCGTGTAGTAATTGAAAATGTGACTTTTGAAAAGTGACTAATTTTCTTTAAATGGCGCTAATTATGGTTTATCTTTGTTGCTAGGTGTTATGTTTGGTATCAAAATGTGCCTACAAGATTCATCCAAATGTCTATCCAGCCTGTTTGGTAAAAACATAATCGAAAGTTACTTTAAATGACCTAAACAAAGTGTACGACTTTCTTTTGTTGAGCACTTTATATCTAATGTTGTCTTTCAGTAAGTAAGTATGTTGCATCATTTCTGATACTTGTCGAAAAGCATGCACATTGCACATTAAGGATCGCAAATATCCCTCAAATTTTCACACTCAATACCTCGCAACATAGGTGATTTCTTAAATCAACATTTGAGGGTGAAAATCAAAATTAGGTTGCAGCTAAGGATCCTGTAAATTTGTTTGGCTATGCTGACCAATAATGCATCCTTCAATCTCAGTTTTTAAGAAGTGGATATTGAGGTAGATTTTCAGCCCAAGTTGCAAGAATCCTCTCTCTGGGAAATTTGACAAGTATCTATGGATCTTCCATCTTTTTCATACTTTCATACAAGGCTGCCAGTCAACCAATCAGTCAGGCAGGTAACTCACAAACAATACCTGCCTGACAGAAATTCCACCAGCCAGTGTAACTCGCTTACACTTTAAGTTTGAACATTTTTACCCGCCAACCGGACGGGTACTTATGTATATTCACCCGTCTGACACAAAACTTACCCGCTATGGGCAGATGGGCGGGTGCTATTTCCAGGCCTGCTTTCATATCATACATTTGACATGCTCATAAGCTCATTTTAGCCAGGCCTGTGCAATTTAGTTGAGTCTGGGTCCCATCATGACCCAAGCATGTCCGCAAAAAATACCTTATGACTTAAATAACCCTAACCGCACTGAATCTCACTAAATCTCACTGCCAGAAACTATCTCCACGCACGTGCTCTCTTCAACATATAGTGGTATAATCAGGGCAGACCTCAAATTAAGAAATGAAGAGGGCATGCAATTTAAGGCAATTTGAAAGGGGCACTCATTTTCTTGAAGGCACTTGTACTTTTGAATGAGGTGAAAACAGCCAGAAATCGAGGGCATCAAGGCAACTAGGTGGGGGCCTTCGATGCCTTTGATTAATTTGAGCCCTGAATCAAAGTGTATGAGAGTACAATACAGATAGATAGAAGTAAGATTAGCTACTCCAAGGATTCACCGCTAGGATTTTAAAGTGATAAACCCGACTTCGTTCGCAACGTTCGTAATTAGCCTATATATTTGTTGTTTTTGTTCTTTCTCCCAGTCTTCCCCGCACTTGGCAACACCGGGGTAACGTTCTATTGATTAGGTGCAGACTGAGGGGGTATCCTACGATGGCCGGCTTAATTACGCCACTGATGGGGTGATAATGATGAAATAATACCATCAAGTCTCTGTAGCGATGACGGGTAATTAAGAGGGGGAGCACTGATGGGCTGGTGTTATAGGATGGGGATTTGTTGCCGCTTACATGTTTGATGTGATCAAACCAAATCAGTCGGAAGTAAGAAATATTGATTTTGAAATATAGTCACGTAAAGGAAATAATTTCTTTTGTTTCTTATTGTTTTGGCAACCCTCCAACTGGTCATATCTTTCAAGTCAATGGTCCAATTTCAATGGGATTTGCTGCAAAATATAGCTTTGCAAATATGCTTTAAACAATCATAAGAAACTGAAAATATGCTATGTTCTACTTCAGACTGACTTTGCATGATCGCATCACATATTCGGAGTATCGTTTCTTTGTAAGAATAATAATTCAAAGGTAATTTGGAATGTACCAATATGGTAGATTGGATATATTGTTGATGTTATGTCAAAACCTTGAATGTTTTTTTGGCCCTTCAGCATGTATAAAGTAAAACTGCCCAACGGCTATGCATAGGAAGTGTTGCTTTATACATGTTCAGGGGCAGGAGCACTTGCAAGGTTTTGATAGGTGGGTTTTAGGCCCTTGAACATGTTTAGAGTATACTGTCCAAAGGTTATACATAGAAAGTATTACTTTATACATGCTGAAGGGCCGGATGGAGATACAAGGTTTTGACAGAAAAGAGGCAATGGCAATATAAGAATCTCGGGACTCTGTTCTTGAGGAACCACTAAATAGTTCTACTCCACTAGCTTCAATGTTTAACTCACAGCCCCAAAGCCCCCTCCCCCTTTTTTATGTGCTGCATCTTCCCCATAGACACAGTAACGGATTGGTAGGAGAAATAACATAAGTTGAGTTTTAAAATAAAATACCACAAGATTTATCAGCCCAATTTTCATTGGATAATCTAGCAATTACAAAGTCTAAGTAACCAATCACAGACCCCCATATAGTGACCTGACAAATTTCAAATATTCCAGCAAAAACACAAACAAGTCATCTGGTGACATTTAGTTTATTGCATCTTTAATTGCCATGACTGACTGGCTTTCTTCAGTTTGTTACCATTGCTGTCCATCCATGACCATTAGCTTAGTTCACATCTTGTAAGAGCAGTGTTTCCAGAAAGAAGAAAAAATGGTTCCAAGCAGTCCAATTCATGTAGAAATGTACTGTAAAGCATGAACATTTTTGCGTTGATTTTAATTTTGTGAATTTCATAAGGGCATCCAATACTCAGAAAACACAAAAGATTGAAGTATTTCCGCAACCAAAACACTCTCGATGCCTTTTCCATGGGACGCCCTCTATCCTTGAATTTTTTGAAAGCAGATTTTCTTGCACATTTACATTTCTGATCATAAATCATATATACATTATGAGTTACAGGGTGATACGATTCCTAATTTACTTCAAAATCTTGGTTTTAGAGTGAATTTAGAATTAAAATAAATTGTCCTGCAGCAAGACAATCTATTTTCAACCTCTTTAAACCATGATTTTGAAGTAATTTGGAATCGTATCGCTCTGTAACTCAGAAAATGGAAATTATCACATAATATACCTTTAATAGTGACTAAACATAGTCCAATGTGCAAAAAGTGCTATTTCTAGAGTACAATTTGGGCTTCAAAAGAAGCTCCATTGGGCTACTAAATCCTAGCTCTGGCAACATTGTATAAGAGATGAATAATTGAAGATACTACTCTGGACAGAAAGAACAACCTAGACCATGGATGACCTAAATAAAATAATTTGTAAAGAAACACAAGGTGCAAATGTTGATGAGTGAGCATTGCAGTAGATCTGATGGTTGCCAAGATAAATATGGTTGGCCTTTGCTTAAATAAGTATCAATTGTGCATTTAAAGGAGTTTTTGGTGTTATTGCAATTTTGTATTGTATATGTGCGATATGCCTAAAATGGTCCACATTTTATTGAGGGTCTCGTAACCCTGACCTGGGCTTGGAAACAGGGGAGAAATATGGGTCAAATTTGGGAGGGGAAAACCAGCACCACTGGGGATTGAACCCAGGTTGCTTGATTTACCTGGTAGCTAAAGCGCATATGGTAGCTAACCAGGAGATAGACTGCGTAACACCACCATTTTGTTCTGTCATTATTTGGCCCTAGTTTCCCCCTGTTAGCTTTAGTCCTACAAACCACTGATTGGGTTAGGGTTATACTGATATATGTAAAATATGTATTCAGCAGCTCCGCCTACACTATCCTCAATCATTCTAGCAGTAATTTGGATTTGCCACAGTTGGCGAGAGTTCAAACTTTTACCTTCAGGTTTCAAAGAAAAATTCCCCTACTCCCAAGATAAGGTGACCGCTAATATGAAGAATTATTTATCAAATTTCGCCACTGTCCTGTCAAAACCTCGAATCTCCATCTGGCCCTTCAGCATGTATACAGTAATACTTCCTATGTATAACCTCTGGGCAGTCTACTCTAAACCTGTTCAAGGGCCAAAAACACATATCTCAAATCCGTGTAAAAGTGCTTTTGCACCTGAACATGTATACAGCAACCCTTCCTATGCATAACCATTGGGCAGTTATACGTTATACATGCTGAAGGGCCGGGAAAAACCCACAAGGTTTTGACAGAACAGCGACGATATAGTACAAGGTAGGGGTAAATCACCGATATAAACCTGTCCAGCCCAGACGTCCGACCGACCTATTCAATTATCTGATGGACATGACTTAATATGTATCTTAATATGGCATCATGTCAGGCCAGTACTATCTGATAACAAGAAGATTAGCTGTACAGTTTCCAGTTCTCGTTTTCTTGACCAGTGACCGGCAGGTCGGCTGTTGCCCCCTAGTTAAGGCGAAGTTAACTTCCTGCATAAGGATATTAATTTAAACTGACACGATTACTTTTTTGTGTGTACCAAACTATCGACAATTCCAAGATCCATAATTTTTGATGAAAATCATCAAAATGTTCAGATATCAAACTCTCATTTTGTTTATCAATGATAAGCAGGTCGGTTATTGCCTCCTTATTCATGGACAGTAAACGCTTTGCTTGTGGATGTTAATTCAAACTGACATATTCCTTCTTTTTCCAATTCTGGTAAAAATCAAAAAAATCAAAACAAAAAAACAACAAAAAAATACTTCTTTAAGAAAATGTCAGACACTATAAGATATTGTAATTATTTTGCCTCTATTTGGATTTATTACACCCATATTAGGAATCAGTATGAAAATGCCAAGTATCAAGTCAATTTTTACGCAACGATCCTAAACAAATAATATTTGGTATATCCAAATATATATCTCTAAAAACAAGATTCCAATAGTTCGAATCACAAGGCCTTGGACAATTTAAGAATCTACATGCATGATCGCGAAATTAAAACATAAGTGAATCGCACACAAAAACTATATTTAGAATCAGGGGCATAAACTCATTCAATCAAGTACCAACATTCCTAGCATCAAATCATCAGTTCTAGAGACAACGCTCAAACATTTTCCAACCCAACATCCTATTAACCATTTTGATGCTGTATGCAAAGTGTATACCCAGTCCCAACACCAAGAAAGAATCCATCTCGCTGTGTCAGAACCATCTGGACTGCGTAGACGGCCGCACGCCTCGGTTTGATGTACACGCGAGTGAGACATCAAGTGTATTCCCATGGTGATTAAATGACAACATTAATTACATCCCATTGTACGGATACCACCTGTGTATTAAGTGACACACCTGCACGTGTGTGTGTGTGTGCTAAGAGGGGTGGCTTGGTGAGACCTAACTGCCAGCCACTGTTTATTAGGGTGCATTCACCGGTGATACTAACTTTTATTATAAAGACCATCTTATCTTGTATTTCGCAGGCTAATTTTTGTATTGTTGGACAGACAAACCCGTTAGAAACAGGGTTGGAATTTTTTCAATCAGCCACTCGGGCAGGTTCCAGTGTAACTAACTTATACTGTGAGTTTGTACAATTTTACCTGCCAGCCCGTCCGGTACTATAGCATCTTCACCTGCCAGAAGCAAAAATTACCCGCTATGGGAGGGCGGGCAGGTGCTAATTCCAGGCCTGGTTAGAAAACAATGCTTTTTATATAAGGACACATTAACAAGCTGTATGCCCCATTATAGTCGATTTGTCTTCTTAGAAGGCTCGGGCGCACTGTGGCTCGGGCGATGGGATAACTCTGTTTTATAATACTGGACAGACTCGGTGGAATACAATATGTGTTAGGATACATTCTGCTGTATGCACCTTTATCGTCCATCATATTTCACACCAATTAAGTGGTAAAATTTTTTGTTGTTATTATTGAATACTGTTAATTGGGGTGCATTCAATGGTGATACGCACCTTTATAGACACTCATAATGGTCTCATCTCATATGACTTATCAGATAGCATATCGTTCATATCATCTTGGTTGTTCAAAATATATACAGCCTGGTACAACAACAAAAAAGTTTTTGATATTTTCTCACAAAAGTTTTAGTTTGACAAACTTGTCTATTTAGACTATTTTCAAGATGTTTTTCCTTTTCAGCTTCTTCAGGCAATCACCAAATCAACTGAGAGATGCATCTGTAAACATTGTGCATCAATGTTAACACTTTCCACGCGGCTATCCATACAAATCAGATTTGTCAGAAACCTTTCCCAAATTTCAAAGTCTATCTCAAGGATTACTGAACCAATACTAGGCATGTTTGTACTTATTTCAAGGCATTTCTCATGGTGATTCTAAATATGGTAATGAAATTCAATAATCTTGACATTTTTTAAACATTTTGTGAAATTTTGGAATGTCGTCTGCAGCCGCCTGCCGCGTGGAAAGTGTTAAGACAACTCTATCTTAGCCTAGAAAAACCGTTCCCAATCCCAGAACCGCTATCAACACGAGAACCACCTCGCTGTTTTAGGTCATCTAGGATGGCTGACTCAGTGTTTCTATATTCTATCTTAGTATAGTATTTCCCTGGATAGGCTGGTTTTAGTGGCCTTATGAGGAGGGATAGGAGCTCTCTTGGTCTTACCATATATATGGCCTGGTAGAAAATGGTTTTAGGGGGAATTATCATCCATTTACAGATCAATCTATACAATACAATACTTTTTATATCATTGAAACAGTTGCTGATAGAAAAATGTAATGTTGTTTTTCCATATTATTCTTCAGGTATTCTTATATGATGAAAATTACAAAATTTTGGAATTAAAAAAAGAAAAAATTCTGTTTATTGCATAAAAGAAATCTTATCGGTTTCAAACCTGAAGTTATTTGGGCACAAATTAGGGCAAAAAGTTATAATATAATTGTCTTGATATTTTCTCAAGAAGGCTTAGGTTTGACAAACGTTTACATTTTTCAAAATGTTTTTCCTATTCAGCTTCTTCAGGCAATCACCAAATCAACTGAGAGATACATGCACATCTGTAACATTTGTGCATCATTGTTAACACTTTCCACGCGGCTATTAGCTTTACTATATACAAAACAGATTTGTCAGAAACCTTCCCCTCCCAAATTTCAAAGTCTATCTCAAAGATTACTGAACCAATACTAGGCATGTCTGTACTTATTTTAATGCATTTCTCTTATTGATTCCAAATATGGTAATGAATTCAATTATTTTGATATTTTTGAAACACTTTGTGAAATTTTGGAATGTCGTCTGCTGACTCCTGCCGCGTGGAAAGTGTAAATGTTTATGATCTTTAGTGTTATCACTGGACTCAAGATGGTCTGTTTTCATTTGAAATCTTATACATATCTGTGGCAGCTATCATTCCGAATCCCGTCCTATTCAAGCTAGGGCTGGCCACATGTATACAATCACGACTCAGATTTTGCCGGTTTAGTTTCAAACACACTATAGACGGCGGCCAAGGTGATGGAATTATTAGCGGCAAATACATCAAATACACTAGGAACACACTCGCTGATATAGATACATCACTATAAATCACCATCAAATTATTGACACGAAGACGACTCAATTGATTGAAAAATTTGCAACAACTGCACCGATATGTGCCGCAAATATGAATTGGGTTAACTTAATTTCCCCAATTTTTCCTTCAAAAATGCGTCCTGCTTTCTTAAGAGGGCATCTTGTATTATGATATCATCGCGCCTTTCATATCGCTGATTGATTGAGACGTGAGATGTATCAAATCAAAATGGGCTGAGGGAGCGGTCACATTTTATTGTGGCAAGGACGGGGATGTGAGAATTTCATGTTTATTTTCCATTAAAAATTCTACCATTTATCTAGCAATTTCAGTGGCCCAACCCCAGCAGGCTTCAGCCAAGCAAAGTACAACCCGCCCACGCAACCCGCAACCCCAAGAAGGCCTACTATAGTCCATGTATCCATCACGAAACAGTGACGTAACTGCGTATTCTACTAATTGCAGCCTATAAACATGCGTGCCTACACGAGGCGCTGACGTATGCACACGAGCGTAGAAAGACGAAAGATACATATGCGTGCATGAATGCTGCTCCTATAAATTTACGTCACTATCCAGAGGACGACAAATAGAGTATAATCCAATGTTTTAATTTTTAAGAGGGCTATGAGACTTCTCACAACTTATGCCCCTGGCCCTCTAGATGAAATGTATTTACCAAGAAATATCCCAATCAATCTCTTGTCAATGCTTGTAACTTCCTCAAATTTCACTTGGGTATTAAATATAGCTTGCTCCCTTACTTTCAAGTAGACTAGATAATAAGAGGATTTAGTGCCAGATGAGCCTATCTACAAATGCTGCTTTGCGTTATTCATCCATACTACTCTATAATAAACCAATGATAGAAACTCAACTTTAACAAAGGGGCAGCCTTAGCAGATACATCTTTTTGACACTTACACCCAGATAAAGTCAAAGTTAAAGTATAGTAACTTGATATGCATGGATTAAGTATGAAAGCTTTTATCTGAAACAGGTTAATTTAGGATGTATGACAAAATGTGAATATGATTAACTTAGTGGTTTACTCCTGAATGTCTCATAAGTACTATAACCACTACTTAGCCGTAATGCAAAGCATAGGTCATCAGTTTTAAAATATACTACACATAACAATCTGACCTTCTTTCAGTAAAAAATATATCTAAAATATGGTTTTACTCTTCAAGCACGTATTGCACTCAGGCCCGCCCACCTGCCCATAGGGGGTTTTGCGGGTGATGGGTGAAGATACAAAAAGTACCTGCTCAACTGGCGGGTAAAAAAAAATGTCAAACTCACAGTGTATAAAGTGAGTTACACTGGCTGGTGGAATTTCTGTCGGGCAGGTATTTTTTCGTGAGTAACCTGCCCGACTGGTTAGTTGAAAAAAATCTGAAGTTCAAGCTCTGATTGCACCCAAGGCTCGGGAGATCATAGGTTAGCCTGTTATCAATGTGATGGCTTTTTTTTAAAACTTTTCGACAAAAGTAACTACATAGTTTTACTACCCTTACCCCGGACCTCCTGCACCAAAACCCAGCTGCCAATCAACTACACCACGGCTCCACTACACCTCCGCTCAGTATATTCGCCTCGTTATTATAGTCTGGGTCCATTTTGGAGCCCAAAAACGTGCACGCAGGGTTATAAACACAGGCTGGCCATGTTGTTGCCGTGTGGTATAGTAGGGTTAGGGTTATATAGTGTTGAAAATTACAAAATTTTGGAATGAAAAAAAAAGAGGGAAAAAATGCTGATTAAGGAAGGTTCCCTTTTGCACCACTTCCTTCTTTCCCTTCAAACTTATCATTTTGAGTGAAAATTAGCATTCTTCAGCTGTCTTATTGAAAATATAATGGCTTATCAGACCTAAAAAATCTGGAGGAAAATTAGCTCACAAGAATCCCCGGCTGTTTAATCCTATTCCATTGATAATCAGTTAGTTCATCCATCTACACAGCGTCCACAAAATGGATCCAATGCTACCTGTCCTTCCATCAGTTGAGACTGATTTTGAGTGATTTTGGCCCGATAACATGGTCCAGGACCATACATAAATGGAATAAAGCTATGTTAAACATACATTGCGCTCGATTCCGTACATAGCATAAAGCTAGTATATCCAGTTTGGAGTTTACCTTGTTTTTCCAGTCACACACACCACACCCCTGGGTTTGTTTGATTTATTCATTTTTGCAAATATATATGGTGTCAAAATTCTTAAGTCCTGGACCATGTTATCAGGCCAACATCTCATACTAGCAATGAAACTGCCCAGTCTCCCCCTCTACTAGTAGACACCATTTATCTATTTTCCACGTTTCTAAAACATTCAGATTTTAACATCTACCGTTTCCTAAATTCCAACTTTTTCAACAAATACACAGCCCTCACTCATGACGAAAAATGTAGTCAGGCGACGAATAAAAGAAATCTTGATCTATGGGCACAACCGACCTACTTTTTTTAGAAATTGGGGTAAGGAAGGGGGGATTTTCATGTGCAAATGAATACCGACCCAATTATTTTTTCTAGTTCGTCAAAAACCGGCAACATTTTTACAGATTTTCGTGTCAATTGTGCTGATTTTTCTTTCTTTCTATATATTTTTTTTTTGGGGGGGGTGGGGGGAAGAAAGACAAATAGAAAACAAGACCGACAGATCCAACTTGACAGGTCCATTCACCCGTAGAACAGGGTTTCATCGCCTTATGGACCTGTGTGTATCCTTTTGAAGAATACCGCTGTGTTTGTGTCAATGAAATGCTAGCTTTAATGCCTGAATCATCTTAAATATATTACAACAATGTATATACCTAACCTATGTACTTATCAAAGATTAATCTGTATAATGGGTTAAATTTGTACCAAATCTTTGATCACATCTTGTATAAAAACTTCTCAAACTTTGCTGCGCACTAACTGACACCTACAGATTCGGCAAATCATCGATAAATACGAGATGTCGGCATTTAATTAATTACCTCAATTGGCTACCGCGCAATCAATCACACCTCAAAATGGGAATTCCCCACTCTTTCCCGTGACATAACCTCGCATTGTGTTTTCTACCCAAAATTTGATCACATCTTTTATAAAAAAAAACATCTCAAAACTTTGCTGCGCACTACTGACACCTACAGATTCGGCAAATCATCGATAAATATGAGATGTCGGCATTTAATTAATTACCTCAATTGGCTACCGCGCAATCAATCACACCTCAAAATGGGAAATCCCCACTCTTTCCCGTGACATAACCTCGCATTGTGTCATGAGCGCGACCAAACACGAGAGACCTTTTAGCAGACGGCAAAAAAACCACACCATGCAAGACCGACAGACAAAAGGTTCTTCCCCTGTTGCGCTACGAACAATAAAACGTTGTTGTCGCGCACCTACGGATGTCACATTAACAAGATTACCAATCTCACACGCTTTTTACAAAAGGACTTCAAATGTTAATTTTTCTATGGGTACACTTAGCTAAATTTCATAAAATGTTCCAATTTGGCTAGGCATTATAAAGCACACAAGTACACTATACACCAAACACAATGACACACATGTTTGCTGCTATCCCCGCCATGTAACAGTGATTGATATTTGAAAAGGACCCAATCAATTCTCAGGGGGCAGTATTTGATCTAGAAACACTGGAGCGGATCCGAGGGAGTTAGTCAGTACTCAGAGGAACAGCTCATACATTACTACACCAATGTATTGTAATAGTCACCAAAGACCTGGAAATTGGGGATGGACTATGAGATTAATAGGGGAGGGGGCAAGCAGTTTTTGCTTGAGGCCAGCTAGGGGTGGGTTTCCACCAGTCATAGTATGTGAAATATGGCATTCGCTGACAAATATCCATATAGATCGTAACAAAATATTAGCAATGCGAGGAAAGACCTTTTCTTTCCTACTAAGCTTAACTAAAAAAGCCTGTTGTAAGAACCATTTCCCTAATCATTTGATGTAAACACACTGAACAAACTTTCCTGACATTAAACAACATCCCTTGAGACATAATGGATCATCCCTTGGCCGAGTGAGGGAGGAAAAACCATGAGGGGGGAGGGGTTTGAGAGAACGTCAATCTTTCCTGACCTGTAAACAATTAAAGTTTTTAATTCTGCATCCTTCTCAAGCCCAAATGCAGGATGCCAACGAGGTCCGACTGTAAGCTTACACTATTGTTACCGATAAATACACAAATTAAAAGCACCTTGGAGCGCCCAGAAATGGCCGATAATCGACCTGTATCCATTACTAGCGTAACACGGAGCTATCCTTTTTGAGCGGCATTTCCATTTAATTTCCTTTCATTAAACTTGTATGGACCATTTAAGGAAAACCAAAATTGAACTTACTAAGATTGTTTACAGTACTTAAGTATCAGATTTGTTGACAATGGCATTGTTTGTAGTGATCAAGTTACTATTAATAGTTTTTTTTCTTAACTGAACTTCCTCCAATCAGACTGCTGTGGACCTCATACTTTGAGGGGGGAGGGTACCTACATACACGCTTCACACAATTAACCCCCTGGGCACTACCGGCCTATCTTACAGTTGTTCTGATTGGTTTATTGCAAGATATACTCATTTTAATAGCCAATTAAAATGCAGCTTGTAAAATATTTCACTCCAATCTTTATCAGGGACACAATTATTCTAACAATATCTCTGATTGGTGCAATAAATGATGTATCTATCTTTCTGACCAATCGGCCGGTAGTTCTCAGGGGGTTAACTAAACATTTCTGGTGGTTGATCAATTCCAAATATGTGTACAGCCGCAGCAAAACGGTGCAGTTGTCTCTCAAGGAAAAGTTGAGATCTTACTACCAACAAAAGGGGCACTTGAATGCTTCAAAATGACACCTCTGAGGTTAGGATTGGATACTGCTTTCTGATTTTATGAAGAAAAATTACAACAAGGCGGTTCTCGAACGGCGCGTCTCGCCTGTTCATCAAAAGTGACTTGAAAGAAATGATGATGAAACATATGATACAATGTAGCACTGTCACAGAGGTATGCATTGTAGTTAATGCAAGGGATGTAATGCCTTGAAAAATTTAATCAACAAAAAGAACACACCAACCCCCTTCCCTACACCAAATCACATCAATATAGGCCTTACAGATCTTATTTGACCCCAGATGACCTCTGATGACCTTGAAAATTTAATCAGCAAAAAGAACACACCAACCCCCTTCCCTCCACCAAATCACATCAAGATAGGCCTTACGGATCTTATTTGACCCCAGATGACCTCTGATGACCTCGACAAATTAATCAACAACAAAAACACACCATCCCTCTTCCGTCCACCAAATCCCATCAAGATAGGCCTTACGGATCTTATTTGACCCCAGATGACCTTGAATGACCTCCGATAACCTTGAAAATTTAATCAGCAAAAAGAATACACCACCCCCCTTCCCTCCACCAAATCCAATCAAGATAGGCCTTACTGATCTATTTGACCCCATATTTGACCCCCGATGACCCCGAAAAATTAATCAACAAAAAGAACACACCACCCCCTTCCCTCCACCAAATCCCATCAAGATAGGCCTTACTGATCTATTTGACCCCATATTTGACCCCTGATGACCCCGAAAAAGTAATCAACCAAAAGAACACACCACCCCCCTTCCCTCCACCAAATCCCATCAAGATAGGCCTTACTGATCTATTTGACCCCCGATGACCCCGAAAAATTAATCAACAAAAAGAACACACCATCCCTCTTCCGTCCACCAAATCCCATCAAGATAGGCCTTACTGATCTATTTGACCCCATATTTGACCCCTGATGACCCCGAAAAATTAATCAACAAAAAGAACACACCACCCCCCTTCCCTCCACCAAATCCCATCAAGATAGGCCTTACTGATCTATTTGACCCCATGATATTTGACCCCGATGACCCCGAAAAATTAATCAACAAAAAGAACACACCATCCCTCTTCCGTCCACCAAATCCTATCAAGATAGGCCTTACTGATCTATTTGACCCCATATTTGACCCCCGATGACCCCGAAAAAATAATCAACAAAAAGAACACCCCATCCCTCTTCCGTCCACCAAATCCCATCAAGATAGGCCTTACTGATCTATTTGACCCCATATTTGACCCCGATAAATTAATCAACAAAAAGAACACACCACCCCCCTTCCCTCCACCAAATCCCATCAAGATAGGCCTTACTGATCTATTTGACCCCATATTTGACCCCCAATGACCCCGAAAAATTAATCAACAAAAAGAACACACCACCCCCCTTTCCTCCACCAAATCCCATCAAGATAGGCCTTACTGATCTATTTGACCCCCAATGACCCCGAAAAATTAATCAACAAAAAGAACACACCATCCCTCTTCCGTCCACCAAATCCCATCAAGATAGGCCTTACTGATCTATTTGACCCCATATTTGACCCCCGATGACCCCGAAAAATTAAGAACAAAAAGAACACACCATCCCCCTTCCCTCCACCAAATCCAATCAAGATAGGCCTTATGGATCTTATTTGACCCCCGATGACCTTGAATGACCTCTGATGACCTTGAAAATTTATTCAGCAAAAAGAACACACCACTCCCCTTCCCTCCACCAAATCTCATCAATATAGGCCTTACTGATCTATTTGACCCCATATTTGACCCCGATGACCTCTGGTGACCTTGAAAATTTAATCAACAAAAAGAACACACCATCCCTCTTCCCTCCACCAAATCCCATCAAGATAGGCCTTACTGATCTATTTGACCCCATATTTGACCCCCGATGACCTTGAATGACCTCCGATGACCTTGAAAATTTAATCAGCAAAAAGAACACACCACCCCCTTCCCTCCACCAAATCCCATCAAGATCGGCCTTACGGATCTTATTTGACCGCATATTTGACCCCGATGACCTTGAATGACCTCCAATGACCTTGAAAATCTAATCAGCAAAAGAGCACCCCACCCCCTTCCCTGACATCAAGTCCCATCAAGATAGGCCTTACGGATCTCTAGATATCGCGTCACAACGCGTCTCAAAAGTTTTAAGCATATTTGACCCCGATGACCTTGTATGACCCCCGATGACCTTCAAAAATCAATCAGCAACAGAACGCACCACCCCCCTTCCCTCCACCAAGTCCCATCACGATAGGCCTTACGGATCTCCAGATATCGCGTCACAAAGGTATTTCTTAGCACACGGCATACGGCGGACGGCATACGGCATACGGCGGACGGCGGACGCCGGACAGAAATAGTGATAACATAGTCTCTTTCTGATTACATCAGGGCGAGACAATAAAAGTGTCTTTATTTTCCTTGTTTTTCTATGCCCAATTTCATCAATATCTCAAAATGCATGTTACTGACAACTGAACCCTTTTGCCGCGGCAGGACACATATATGCTTTGTAAGTTTCCGTAAATTCGTTTTCCTTCACTTTTCCAAAGAATGCCAACTACCTCCTATCACACTGCTGTGGACCTCATACTTTGAGATGATGGAGCCTTCATACTTCACGCAATTAATCAAGATGTTCTGGTGGTTGGTCAATTCCAAATACATGCTTTGTAAGTTTCCGTAAATTCTTTTTCCTTTCAATTTTCCAAAGAAGCATTTAAAAAAAAAGTGTATATAGAATTAAAAATAATATGAGCTTTACTTTTTTGAAGTGGATTTTTACAGTATGTGGTCTATGTGGTCTTAACACTTCCAAAATTTCACAAAACATTAAAATAAAATAAAATGTCAAAATTATTGAATTTCATTACCGTATTTGGAATCACCATGAGAAATGCATTGAAAAAAGTACAAACATGCCTACATGTAGTACTGGTTCAGTAATGCTTGAGATAGACTTTGAAAATTGGGAAATGTTTCTGAAAAATTTGTTTTGTATATGGTAAAACTAATACTAGCCGCGTGGAAAATGTTAATCTAAAGAGACAAGACAGATGGAAGATTTGTTGACCATAGATTGAGATACTTTCCTGGATGCCCTGGTGCATACCGAATAGCGCCTACTTTGTCGGCCTCAGATTTATGTTCCTCCATACATTTACCAAACTTTCTGTTTGTTTCCCTGACATCAGTTGTGTCACATTTTTTGCACGGTATAGAGCGGTTGACATCTGTAGTCTGGAGAGGGTCACATTTATCTTTAGGATCGTATTCAACAATCTTCTGGTTGCAAAAACATGTGGAAACACTGTTCCAAGCAACCAGAAAGTAGTGCTACCAACACAGGATCGTTACTTCATCATCAATGATGATAAAAGAGAACAGCTTGTTCTCTAAATGTCCGCTAGGGTAAGTTTAAACCTGGATTAGATGTGATTATCCTAGGGATATTCACAGGGGTCTAAGGACTAGCAGGAAGCTAAAAGGAGCTTTTCAATGTGACAAAAACCATACATAAACCTTAAATGATGGTCCCTCTAATAGATTCTAAGATTTTATAATACAGGCTTTACCCTTGAGTAGATGACAAAATACTTACAAACAGAAAAGGCTTTAGCCGATCCGGTTATTTCATGACAAAACTGATATTGCAAACAGATTGAAAAACATTAATATTATTACTTTCTTTATGGCCAAACCTATGGTATAAAGTTTCCAAGATATTCTTTATGGTCACGTTTAACACTTTCCACGTGGCGGGCGTCTGCAGACGACAGTTCCAAAATTTCACAGAATGTTTAAAAAAGGCAAAATTATTGAATTTCATAACCATATTTGGAATCAACATGATAAATTCATTAAAATAAGTACACACATGCCTAGTATTGGTTCAGTAATTCATGGGAAAAGACTTTGAAAGTTGGGAAAGGTTTCTAAAAATTCTGTTTTGTATATATGGTAAAATTAATAGCCGCATGGAAAGTGTTTAGGGGTATAAGTTTCCAAGGGATAGGATCCTCTGTCCACAATTTGTGCCCACTGTTAAACCCAATCAGCTGGGTTTTCCTGGGACACAATGCGGGATTAACTGTGATTACCTGTGTTTGTCAATGACGGCTTCAGACGCAGCCGTGTCTATGCTAAATTGTTATGGTTGAGTACAAATGGGGCTGAATCGGTGACAGACTGGCCATATTTGAGGCAGGTACATAATGAAGGGGGGATTTGGCGGGGCTTAGTAAGTGATAAATAAATCAAAATGGAGTGACACCATGTCAGGGTTGCTTCATTAGGCTTCGGGTGAAATTTTGATCACTTTGATGTCCACATAATTGTAAAAACATTTTAATGAAAAGCTTACCTACAGCTGACTACTGTAAGAGTGGTAAGGTTTGCGCTACATTTTGTTTGCGCTTTTCGCGCTAAAATCAGCAAGTGTGAAAATAAAAACGTGCGAATATATTTATTTTGTTTGTAGGTATATACAAGGCAGCTCAAAATTGTGACAATAAAAATAAGCAAAATTGTTAAAAATGTGCGAAGCGCGAAAATTTACACTCATACAGTATTTGTTTAAAATATGTTTTTTGTTTAAACAGTGACAAAAGATGTTGCCTAAGATGTTTGTAACAAAATACTGTGGAATTATATTACCTATGTTCCAATATCCACTGACCTCTTAGCCCTAACTCCTGCGGCTATGTCTTTGTGTGTATCGGGGAGGGGGGAAAGTATGATTATTTTTACCTGAAAAATCACCAAGCAACCCCAGGATTCGATCCTGGGACCATCCGCACCAAAGTCTGTGCCCCTATCAACTGAGCTAAGCTCCCAGCGCATATGCGTGCAGCAACTTTCAGCCCACATATGCCTGCGGTAGGTGACGTAATCAAGTCAATTCAGCAGCCCGCAGTATGTTTGTGCTTATCTTAATGCATCTCTCATGGTGATTTCAAATATGGTGATGAAATTTAAGAATTTTGAGACCCAGGCTGTGAATACGGCAGGGATCGAACTTAACTGATAGCAGTATCTGGTCAGCTCGAAGAACTTCAAAATTTTTCTTCTCTATCTGATAGTCTGCCGGATCGTGCCATGAGTTACACCAGGGAAACACACACTACAAGTAGCTTAGCAGTGTAGTGATTTCTAGGGATGAGGACAGTAGGGTTAAGAGGCTCTGCAGTTGGTTTTGGAATGTCCTTCTTGCCCAAGGCTAGGGTACGAAAACCCAACTTGGAGATGACTTCTTTTGGATCTAGTAAATTGGGATTAAGAAATACTTACACAGTGACCACAAGTTTGCCCTCCTTTGGTGGCTCTGGAGTTGGTTTAGGAATTTCTTTCTCTACTAAGGCCAACGTATTGAATCCAAACTTTGAGATGACTTCTTTGCAGTCCAGAGCAGGGAAATCGGTGTCTACTTCGCCATCTTCCTCAGCTATCATCAGACAGTAGTTCTCGACATTCTCACTGAAATTGTGAAAAAGATTAAAATATGAAGGAAAAAACCATTTCTACTAACAACAAAAACAAGGTTTTAAATTAAATTACACCTCACCATTGTTATCAGATAAGACGAATACATAATAGACCTTTTCACACAAGCCCAACAATCGATAGTCCTTTTTTGGGTGCAACAACAGTCACTTAGACGATCGATCTCCAAAATAGGCCTCTTCTCTGTGAATCCAATGACTGATGATTGTTCAAATTTCTTGCTACTATGTTTCATCTTCGGATGTGGTGTTTGTATGTACTATGTTTTAAGTCAACTTTAAAAGTTGAGTTCTAATGACTCAATCAATATCTTTTCAATCAAATAAATCACAGTTTAATAGATTAAACGACTACCCAGTGAGAGACTACCCAACTAGAAGTTTCCTTTATTTTCAAATCTTGTTCATGGAAGGAAAACGAGGGAGTGTACAAGTCAAATTCACTTTCATGAAGAAAACAACTTCATCCTTAACACTTTCCACACCGACAATTCCAAAATTTCACAAAATGTTTCAAAAATGTCGAACTTATTGAATTCCATCACCATATTTGGAATCACCATGAGAAATGCATTAAAATAAGTACAAACATGCCTAGTATTGGTTCAGTAATTCTTGAGATAGACTTTGAAAGCTGGAAAATGTTTCTATAAAATCTATTTTGTAAAATATGGTAAAACTAATAGCCACATGGAAAGTGTTAAGTTTGCTGCATACAACAACCGTTTGGAAAGTATGATTAATGCTAACTCTATATGATGCAATTCAATTTGACATCAAATTTGAAGTCAACTTCACTTTGCGTAAACACAGCAATAGTTAATCTCGTCTTGATGACCTCCTCCCCCTATCCACCCATATAACCATAACTCGAGGGTTTAGTGCAACAAGGGTCCATCTGCAATAGCTGCCAGATGTCATCATGTTCGGTAGTCTATAGCAGACTCTGTGATATAAACAAAAAGTAACACAGGGCAGCTACAGCAGATTGGACATTTTTCACTTACATCTTAGTTATGTGAAAAGGCAATATCTACAATAGCTGCCACATGTTATATATTAAGGGTGCTTTAGATATGCCCTTGTTAAAACACAATCTCACAAATGGCAGCCATTGCAGATAGGACATTGTTGCACTAAACCCTGCCCATATTAACAATCGTAGTAGGATTTCCTTAATTTGTTGGTTTACATCAATGTTTCCCACTGCGCATATGGTACGGATAAAAGCGGCATTACAAAACGGTTTGAAACTTCAGAAAAATGTCAGGCTGACGGCATATCCGACGGGGATGTGATCTTTTACATCAATTTCCACATATCACTCACGTCGACTGAAACAGCTAAGCCTATAAATGTGAATGACAATCAAAAATAAATGACGATAAAAATAGCCGCGTTGCACTATGATATTGCGTGTTTCTACTGTGCACGTGGCCATACCTGTTATTTCGTACCTGTTATTTTTTGAGTTGTTACAGATTATGTTTCCACTGAGAGTAAACATTATGCTTTTTCTTCAATGTATGACTATTTGCCGAAAGTCTGGAAATAAATTCTCGGTTAGCATATATGTAACATTTGTGTATTTTGCTGGCTTCTTGTTACTACAGGGTGTATCACACACATTTACAGGCCATCACTGAGGTGGGTAATGCCAATTAACGGGTTAATGGAAACGGCAACTGCATCATCTGGTATGTTTCCACAGAGCTTGTTAACTGATGGTGCTGTATGCAGGCCTGTGACCAGGGGGTTAGGGTGTTCACCCCCAACTCACCAAGTCCCAGTAAAGGTCCCAAAAATGGTCTTTGTGAGCGTAGCAAGCAAGAATTATTTTGTTTACGCTTTTTTGTTGAAAAAAGGTCAAAATGTTGGTAAAAATATTCACTTTTGCCAAATTCCCCATCCCCCTGATAAAAAGGTCCACATTTTTGGGGAAAAGGTCCACATTTTGGGGGACAAGGTCCACATTTTGGGGGACAAGGTCCACATTTTGGGGGAAAAAGGTCCACATTTTGGGAAAAAAGGTCTACTTTTGACAAAATCCTTGTAAAATGCCTGTCTTGTATGACATGCCCCCTGTAAGTCTGTAAGCAAGGGGTGCGGAAAAGTATATTCATAAATCGGTATCATATTGTGATGAACTCTTGTAATAAAAAATAAAAAATAAAAAATAAAGAGATCTCTGAAACCCACAAAACTAAATGCCTAACTCAACCTAAAGCTCTTACGAGGACGCCAAAACACTTTCAGGGGAAATGCACAGCAAGAAAGAAGGACAATTCATTTGATTGTTTGTGTAATCTCTCCTCACCTGAGTATGGGTTCGTAACCATCGTTGACGTAATGCCAGCATATCAGACCTATCACATCTATCACACGGGCTGTCCCCATCACGAGTAGGTCTAAGGGAAATTCCCTAGCATCGCCTTCGCACATGTCCAGGTAGATGTCAATCTTCTTGATATTGCCGCCGCTACCAAGATGCGCCTGATGAGGACAAAAAAAACATAAACATAAACATGATGTGAATTACCTTGGAAACGGAGCCTCTTTTGGCAAATATTTAAACTATTCTTATTACAGTCATACGAGTGTTTGAATACTAGACATAATGTAAATGATATTTATCATATTTCATATCATATTTCATTGATTTATTATTTTATAAATGAAGTTTGATTCATGAGTGTCAAATGATTCAACTGAACTTGGGACTCGACCACTCTAAGAGACTCAACTTTGTGACTCAACTACAAGTCTGGTTTTTATGTGAGCACAAACTTTGTGAGTAAAAATTTGAAGCACGCTAATGCAATGCATTTGAGCCCAACTTATGCAGATTTATGCAAATATAATTTTAAAACTGCTTGCCTAAAACGGTGAAGGTAAGATGAATAATGTGGCTAACTAAATGGTTTCAGTGAAGATTCAGTGAAAAAAGGGCTGCAACACAATGGATGCCTGTCACATGAGGTTGACCTCACACACTTTTATGCAAAGGTTAATAAACCCAAAAAATGATGTAACGGCCATCCGTGGTGGACAATACATAAGGTCGACCTATATATTTGTGTCAGCATTCCTAAGATTTAAGCTAAAACACACTCTTTCCCCAATTTTCTGGGTTTGTTTAACCAAATGCAAAGTACATTCATATGCACATTGTCCGTATGAAAAAACTCCTACTTTTTGCTTATTATTTTTTAGCAAGGATGATATCCACAAGTGGTCCACCGCCCCGGATGAGCTGGAAATCTGAATTTCTTAAAAAATGTCAAGTATGTTATATTGTTTTATCTGAAAAGAATACCCTAGAAAAAAGCAAGGATTTGAAATTGGGGCAGGTATGTAGGTAGTACTAGGCTTTTGACCATGTCCATGTTTTCTTGAATCAGGCTTACTAATCCTCTCCAAACATGCCAAAGGCTGTTGTGCTGAAAGCAAATCCCTTAGATTTCAGTCGAGTTGTAATTAGTAAATTAGAACACGGTAAAAACAACAGATATGGGTTTCATAAACATGGTCTTGGGCTATCTTTTAACATTGGTCATTCATAGTGTGTGTGTCAGGGTCAGTACCTTCAAAGGTAGGTGACCCGATAAATTTCACTTTTCCCCATTAACCCTAACCCTACCATATACCACAATATACCACGTCTGGGCACATTGGTACCACCCGGCGTGGAAGTTTTTCGATGAAAAATTGGACCCAGCCCATATACTTTGCGCAATATACTGCGCGTAAACTATGCTTGGGAGCCGTGGTGTAGTGGGGAATTGTAAGCTCCACGTGCTGGAGGTCCCTGGATCAAATCCCGGGGGGATCAGGGGGATATTTTGGTCGATTTTCCACGTTGAAAAAAAAAATCTGAAAAAAGTGGGGGGTAGAGTTAGGGTTAAAATTGAGATTTTAGTATCAGAATAAAGCCCATATTTTCTCTCATCATCTCTGCAAAATTTTAGGTCAGAGAGATGTTTCTTTTAGATTCTACAAGCAAAATAGTAGTAAATGACCTCAAGAAAATTGTATTATTCTATGGGAAAATTTCAAGTAAATTTGTGCATCTATCAAAAGAATCGCTGGAACAATTAACTCACATTTTGGAATATGACTGAATTTATGATGGGAAGCATCAAGAGAAAATGTTTGGCCAAAATTGGGTCACCCAACCTTTTAGTCCCCATTGAAAACATAGTGGTGGTGTTGTATTCATAACACTTTCCATGCGGCAGGCTTATGCAGATGACATTTCAAAATTTCAAAAAATGTTTTAAAAAAGTCAAAATTATTGAATTTCATTACCATATTTAAAATTAAAATAAATACATTCAAATAAGTACAAACATTCCTAGTATTGGTTCAGTAACCCTTGAGATAGATTCTGAAAGTTGGGAAAGTTTTCTGACAAATCTGTTTTGCATAATTATGGTAAAACTTATAACCGCATGGAAAGCGTTAACTCTAACCCCAGCAGCGTGGTTTTAGGACTAGGCAGGCGCCAGGAATCGAACCTGTGTCGCCCGTGTGGCAATCCCGCCCCTTTGTAAGCTAGCCAAGAAGTCACCTTCAACAAATTTAAGATTTTTGTCCACATATGATCTTCGGTTTTTATCTCTCCACGCGCAAAAGTAAACCAAGAGTATGCACAAGATCATGGTCACACGCACACATATGATGCACAGTGCGTGTGCTGCCTTCACGCACGCCCACATCCTTCTGTATTCATTTGCTGTTGTATGAAGGCTTCGCCAATAATCAGGAGCTGATCAAACTATAGTAGAATAGTATTTTGTAGTATTCAGTGCCGTTAGGGTTATAAGAAATCCTGATCTTGGTTATAAATATGGGCAATAGCGCAATGCCCTTACAGAGAACCAACCTTGCAAGATGAGAAATATTGCATGAGAAATTTAAAAAAAATTACTATCTACGGGAAAACGTCCCAATTAGTAGTGTATCTAACTGGTAATTCGGCACAAAAAAGTTGCAATTTTCGATATGACTTTACAAATGAAAACAAAAATTCAAAAGCCACATGACTAAATAAAGGCGTATAATAAGTTGATAAATTAGCCCAGTTTATTTCATTTGGCAAAGCAAGATAATTATATAGATTTTTTATCTTCAAAATATTTAAAAAAAAGTAAATGCGAATAAAAAATTGTTCAAAAAAAGTGTGTCAAAAAGTATTCTTAATCAGTGTTTTATCCCACTTTTCCATTTTACAGCAACATTAAAAAATAATATTTTTTGCATTGTATAAAAAAAAATCTGCACACCCATTTTTTCCTGGGCCTTAAAGTGAAATTGCGATGATGTTACCGAAGAGATTACTATGTAAATATTTACCCACAGTTCTCATAACTTGCATAAACACTGACACACTTAGGCCCAATGGCAATCTACTGCCAATGATGCCATCATGATGATGACGAAGATGTACCATTCTTTATCGAACGGAGACCGTGGAATTGGAATGCCTTTTTTGCTATTACTATATGTTATGATGTTTTAATGCTTTAATAGAAATAGATTTGTCTAATATTGTGATAGGTCACTCGCAGCTGATGTTTAGGCTATAATAATATAGTTATGCAAAGTTAAGTGTGTTTTGTTACTTGTTTTGATGCATCCCCCCCCCCCTCAACAAAAATGTCTATAATTTTTTTTTTAAATAGAAACATTGCAACAATATAATAATAATACAAATTTGAAATAATATAAATTTGAAATAAAAAATTAAATGAATACAATTAGAAAGAAAAGAAGAAAAAAAAAAAAAAAAACATTCTAAAAATCTGGAATTCACAAATACTGGGTCATTACGCATCATCGCATGTGACTGTGTTACAGTAACTTAGGTTTTTGTTTGTTTTTCCCTTCATTTTGTTTTCATTCAGAATTTTGGTACTGCTTTTTCTTTCAGAGTCTTTTTAACCCATTTTGAAAAATGACGAACCCTTAAATAAAATTACCAATGGTGTCACAGGCTAATGATTATCAGTGGCATACTTTCAAACCCATTAAAAAGGCATTTACATAAATCACTAGTGTCAGTCCGCCAACCGCAATCCAATTCTATCTATAGGCACACAAATGTTACGGATTTTTAACTCTATTGATCCAGGGTGATTTTCAAAGTCATTAACAACTACGGTCGGTTGGTCATCTCTGATATATAATACTGTTTCAATACTTGTTTGAATACTAAAACTCACAAACCAAGGCCAGTCTCCCCCTAAGTTATTAAATCGGAATAAGCACCATAACACCGCAGTGGATATTACGAGTGAATAAATGCCATTATGGTAAACTGTAACGCAATACCAGCGATTGTTAAAGTATCGCTAAGGAAAACGCCTAGAGCTTTGTATGCAGTAACCCCGAGCTAGTATTTTACATGCATGTACACAATGCAATGTATACAACGGCAGACTGGGGTTTACCGATAACGCATTATATGCTAATCAAACATACCATTTAATGATAAAACATATTTTTCTCACAGGACTTTCATTTTCGTGTGATTTGAACAAAAATATGTTTTTACTGGTATATTCACTTTATATGACTTTTGAAACTTAATTCAGATCAGAAATCTTCTGTGAAAAAAATGGGTACATTTTTATTCACTTTTAATGATCAATATAGCATGTACATATCAGTGCAGCGGGTTTCAGCAGGCAATGGGTTACACAGTGTGTACATATCGCAATTGCCAGGGAGCTGAGTTACAGAACACTTTCAAAACATCTTCTCAAAATATTGTCACAACCCTACCATTGGCAAAAAACATACTGTAACTCCCCACTATGGAAACCGTAATGTCAAAGATTACGAGAATATCAGTTATTAATAGCATCATCGCCGCCGCGGCCTAGAATATAATCGGTCGGCAAATATGACACAGATATTTGCATTTAATGAGTGATAATGTTTTAGACTCTCTCTTTTATTGTTAGTGATCCATCAAATTGGCCTATTTGCATTAATAAGTGATAACATTTTATACTCTCTATCTTTTTTCAATCGGTTAAATTGGCTCGTAATGTGCTGGGGTTATGTGATGTTCACAATTGATATTGTGCGTCCAATTAAGCGCATTAAGCACATTAACACTTTCCACGCGGCTATTAGTTTTACCATATACAAAACAGATTTTTTTTTAAAAAACCTTTCCCAACTTTCAAAGTCTATCTCAAGAATTACCGAACCAATACTAAGCATGTTTGTACTTATTTCAATGCATTTCTCATGGTGATTCTAAATATGGTAATTAAATTCAATAATTTTTACTTTTTTGAAACATTTTGTGACATTTTAGAATGTCGTCTGCAGCTGCCTGCCGTGTGGAAAGTGTTAAGCTTGTATCAAAGGATCAATTCACACAAAAAACAATACTGGTATATACAATACTAGTAGCTGCCTTATAGACTATAGACTTATATTCGGCGTAAGAGAACTTCGGCGCTTTTTTCTGTGACAACTGCGTACAAGCTTAAACACGGTAGTGCGTAATAGAACAGCGTCACAACAGCGTTATCTTGAGCAGTTCGACGCGTCGCGGTATCTGTAATCTGATTGGCCCGATCGTATCTATGGGTCATGAATGTCCCTGCCCACATACGCTCATTAACTAGATGCCCGAATATATTCCACAGTCGATTTGAGGTTCGGAAAGGACATATTTTGCAGCAAGACCTAACCAAAAATGGGTAATTCAATCCTCATTATCACTTTGCTTTCCCTTGTTTTCTTTTTTTTCTTTATTCCCCTCAATGAGTCAATTTGTCTACACGTTTCTCCACCCCCACCCCCCCCCCCCCCCCACCACCCCCACCACTCTCTATTTCCCTAAGCTCTCTGAAAACACACACTTGGCCTACGAATATAGTCGCCGGCAGAAAAGTTCAGCACTGCCCTACCAAGTGTTATAAATCATGAGCGTGTGGGCGGTACATGTAACATTCTTATATAACGCCATAGATCCAATTGGGCAAATCCGATGCACGTTGGTCAGCTTAAAGTTGCAATATTTTACTCCACCAATGGCAACAGCACTTCTGTGTTTACTTTATGCTTAGAACTCGGTCGTAACAGAAGAAAGTGCTAACGTTCTTTGCAGCCGACTATTTATCGGACTATAGTGTTATAAAATTATATTTGAAAAGTGCCCTTCCACATGGCAGCTATTCAAGAGGGAGCGTGTGTGGTCTAGCGGGTAGATCGCAGGTCTCACGATACAAAGGTTGTGAGTTCGAGCCTCGCTACGGCCAACATGTTTGTATCCTTAGGCAAGGTACTTAGTCTCAATTGCCTCGTGGTTCAGAAGTCACGTAGAAATGGTGGTCTCGTGCATCGGAAGAGCTATCCCCGAGCACGTTAAAAGGTCAGACTCCTTCGTAAAGAGTAGGGGATCATCCCGGGTCTGTATCTGTACACACACATCGGGCATCCCTTTAATTTAGTGCTTAAGTCACTATTGGGTTTGTCCTGGCTCTTCAGCCTAATTGTTATAAATAAAAATAAAAATACCTATGGTTTTCACATTCAAACCCTAGATATACTGCAAGAAGAATAACACTTTCCACTCGGCTATGGATTTTACCAGCTACAAAACAGACTTTTCAGAATCCTTTCCTAACTTTCATGGTCTATTTCGAGGATTACTGAACCAATACTACGCATGTTTGTACTTACTTTAATGCATTTCTGATGGTGATTCAAAAAACGGTAATGAAATTCAATAAATTTTGACATTTTTGAAACATTTTGTAAAATATTGGAATGTCGTCGCGTGGAAAGCGTTAATATGGTTTTCACATTCAAACCCTGGATATATTCCAAGAAAGTTAATTTCTATAATAAAATCCTTTCAATTTAGCTAATCATTGACGATAATTTTCAATGGGAAGGCTAATGATGATCATAATAGTCAATTAGTCATCATGTAAAATGTGATGCGATCTGTGAAAACCTGTCGGATGTCGCAAAATGTGAACTAGGGATCATGGGTAAAATAAAACATTTATTTATTTTTTTAAAGATTTTTGTAAAGAAAATTAATTTCCAATACTTTGTGTCATCATCTACATTTCACCTTCAAAACTTATTTTAATAAAAAACTTTTTTTAATTTTTTTTAGATTTTGTTTAGAAAATTAATTTCTATTACTTTGTGTCATTATCTTTTATGAAATTTCACCTTCAAACACTTTTCTAAGTAGCCTTATAATGTTATTCTATTGAATTATGTATCTTTTTTGGCCTGTTTTCATGATTTCTTGTTTTGTAGCTTTTTATGACATCACAATTATCATTCACTCATAACCTTTTTTTTGTAGTGATGGTAGAAAAATGATCGAAACAGTTCTGTTATCAACACAGATTTAGCTTTCTTATGATATAAATATCTCCAATATGAAAAATGCCACCATGTGGCGGGTTTTCACAGATCGCATCACATAAAAATTACATTATGGTAATACTCATCCTTTGCAAAGAAACTGATAGAGCGATGGAAGTTGTTAACTCATTTCAATAAAACTGTTTCTTTTAGCCATGAGTCCATATGAAGAAGATGTAGTCAATTTCATCAAGGGTGGTATATTCACTTGAAACGTTGGTCGTAATTGTTATGTTATTTTTGTTGTTGTATTGCTTGTCCCAGTGCATCTATGTTTTATTGTTTTATGTTTTTAGTGCACAGCAATTCTCATTGCTTGCATTAGTATCGCTTTATTATCCCTTGTCATTGCTTGTTTCCCCACACCCAGTTGGTATATCTTGCTTTTATTCTTTGCATTTTACATTTTCGAGATATCCTCTTGTATCAGTTTTGTGATCCTGCGTCCATTGGATTCATGTTTTTGCATTTTTTACTCATCCTTAGGTTAATGCTCTGAGTTAAAATACCATTACATATCAGGGGATGGGACGTTGGGAGTCCAAGCAACTTCTGATTTTTATTCCATCTGGCACTGAACTTTCAATACAAAGGTTGTAGGTTCAAGTCTTGCTGTGATCAGCATGTTGTGCATTTAAGTAAGACATTTACTTTAGTTTCATCTCTCCAAAGGGCATGTGTGGTGCAGCGGATAGTGCACTGGACTCTCAATACAAAGGTTATGGGTTCAAGTCTTGCTGTGGTCAACGTGTTGAGCTCTTGAGTAAGGCAAAATACTTTGGTTTCAAGGGCATGTTTGGTGCTGCGGATAGTGCACTGGACTCTCAATACAAAAAAGGTTGTAAGTTCAAGATTAAGAAGAGTGAAAATCACTCAAATGTAGGAAGCATATAAGTGGCCACTCAAAAAAGAGTGGTCACTTATATGGCTCCTAAATTGGAATGGTTTTCAGTCTATATGAAGTGATTTTCAGTCTTTTTGGAGTGATTTTCAGTCTTTTTGGAGTGATTTTCAGGTTTTTTTGGAGTGATTTTCAGTCTTTTTGGAGTGATTTTCGGTCTTTTAGGAGTTATTTTCGGTCTTTCTGGAGTGATTTTCAGTCTTTTTTGGAGTGATTTTCAGTCTTTTTGGACTGATTTTCAGTCTTTTTGGACTGATTTTTAGTCTTTTTGGACTGATTTTCAGTCTTTTTGGACTGATTTTTAGTCTTTTTGGACTGATTTTCAGTCTTTTTGGACTGATTTTTAGTCTTTTTGGACTGATTTTTAGTCTTTTTGGACTGATTTTCAGTCTTTTTGGACTGATTTTCACACTATTAGGAATGGTTTTCATTCTTTTTGGTGTGATTTACATTATATTTAGAGTGATTTTCACTCTTCTCACTCTTTTGTATCCGAGTTATTCACTCTTTAACATTCACAGAATAGTGTTGCGGCACATTGGCAGAGGTAGCATCAAAATAGTTCATCGGGTTAAATATGTCCCCCCCCTAGATAAATATGCTCCCCCCCCCCCCCTGATTACCAACCCCAGGTACACCACTGATCTTGTGACATTATGAGATACTGACCTTGCCATCGTGTTTGGCATAATCCGCAAAAGGATTACTGGCCACCGCTGGACATTGCTCTATCTGCTGAGACAGAACAGATCGCCGCTTGTAATGCTGAGGGAAACGCCTCGGCTGCACACATTTCTTCTTGAATAGGTCATCGAGTTCCTCATCTGAAAAAATATGAGATATAAATTTATGAAATGATTGCTGTTCTTGGGTTTATTTTTGGACAGGGGAATTGTAATTATGCTTCATGGGTCAAGTATATCTATCCAGACTCTAGTATTTAATTTGGGAATGAAATTATTTATAGTTGGTGGAGAGAGGGGATTTGGCCAGATGTGTGCCTGAAGGTCTGGGGTGGGGCAAGATGGGGAGGGAGGGGTAGGTTTGTGATCAGAGAAGCACAGTAACTAGGGTCTTCAATTTGGTGGAACATGAGGGGGACAGGCCTGTAATCAGACGGAGGGGGCATAACCAACTATTTTGTATATAGAGTTTGTCATTTCATTGTGTGGAGGGGGGGGCATCAGGGGGAAAGCCTTTTGGCAGGGGGAAATGCCCCCTCTAGATATGCCCCTGGAGAATCATAACCAACTAATTTGTGGGGGGGGGGGCAAGCCATTTGGTAGGGGAGGCAAAATCACAATTGACATCAGTAAATAACACAATGCAGTCTGAAAACCCTGAATATGTGGGTTTATAGGTGCATGTCACAAAACAAGATTAAAACATTTTTACACTGTTGAAGAACATTCTCGATGACATTTAAACCTGGGTGCTTCTATAAAAGAGGAATTTTGTATCAGTTAAGTACCACCATAGAATGGCACTTTCCCTGCTTGGTTGTTGGTTAGCCACTGAACCTATGTGATGAGTTATCTACTGTGGTTTTAGGCCCAGACATTGATTATAGCCCATGTTTGTGTGGTCTGGGGCTACGGATGGTGACACTTGCCGTCTTCCGGCATCAAGTGGGGAGGACGATGAACTTTGTGTACTTAGGATAAAGCAACTGATTTACCTTAAAAAACCTCAACGATCTTTGACCTCTCTTTGTAGATAGTTTCTTGGAATGTCTCTATTTGTGTGGAAAAAGATGGGGTCAGGGTGAGGCAAAATGAAAAAAATATGTATAGGCGACGAAAAAAAGTATCCCTGTTGTACGGTCCCGAACAACCCATTTTTTTTTAAATCAGTTAAAAAAAAGTTCACATGCAAATGAATACTGACCCAATTTATTATCAAAAAACAGCAAGATATTTGCAGATTGTTTTTAATTTTTACAGATATTAAGGAAAATAAGAGAACATTTAAGCCCTGACCGACCAAACCTGAGCAGTCCGTTTGCCCGTACAACAGGGTTTCTTTTTTTTGTCGCCATGTAGGGTTTATTTCAGATTTTTCAGATTCATTGACTCATACACTTTGTTTACTGCAATTTAACCCCTTCACTACATCCCACCTGAAGTAAAAGCATTTTCCAGTGAACAATGTTAACTGAACATGGCTTAAATGTTATTAGAAAATATTAGACCCATGATTCTCAGGTTCACAGGTTTGTCACAGGTTGCAAGAATCTATTTAAGATCCCAGGATTAGTCCTGCCATATAGAGGGCAGAAACATGGCTCCAATCCGAGAACCGCTATCAATCCAAGAACCGCCATGATGCGGTGCAATATATCATGAAGACAGGTTTAAAGTTGCAATTCCCAACTTTCCGCAGCATTTGATCCATATTCGAGTTCACAGCTAAGAAAGGAGTGTATAAATAGTTCAGGATTTGCAGAAAACCTGCCTGCTTGAGAACTACCGGCCGATTGGTTAAAAAGATCGATACATCATTTATTGCACCAATGAGAGACATTGTTAGAATAATTGTATCCCTGATAAAGATGGGAGTGAAACATTTTACAAGCTGCATTTGAATTGTAATAAACCAATTAGAACCACTGTAAGATAGACAGGTAGACCCCAGGGGGGTAAAAATCTTGAAACTTCAACAATTTATCATAGACTTAAATTATAGACTCTTATTGCAAAATGTAGGACAAGTATTATATATACTTATCAAAAGGGAAAATAATTGTCTCCTATAATGCTAAATTTCCCTCCTATATCTTGATAATTCATGACGTTACAACCCACCTAACAATTACGCCAGCCGTATTATTATCATCTTCCAATTTTCATTAATTTTCAAAAAAGCCGCACAACTCAAACCGTCTCATCAATCATAATATCGTCAGACACTTAATTTACTAAGCCAGTCATTTACGTTGCGTGCTAGTTACCCGCGTGAACTTTACAGTTATTTTCTCAGCAACGGTGGCGCTGCTGTTGTGCCACCACAACCGCCACGGCCAACGACAACGTTTGATCTTTGGCCTATTACGCGGTCGGCTGTTGCAAGGCACGCTTTCCCAGGGGAATCTTCGGGTAATTTGAGTAATTTGGGGTCCTTTATACATTTCCTGTGTGTCATATCCCCTTGCACTGACCAGTATGATACATATGGGTATTATAGCTAGGACATAATAATATCATATTGTACACATGTATTTTTTTGAGGGCATAATTTTTCACAATCAGGAAAATTGTGCCTGTTGTTAAATTCACAATGTTTGCTCCTTTTGAATAGAACTAAACATTAAACAAGCATATTTGCAAAATGTTCAGTTACAACGATTTCCTGTGTTGATAAATTCATAATGTGTGTTTCTTTTAAATAAAAATATCAACTTGTGAAACGTTTTATGCAACTATTATGGCACGCATTTAAAGCCTGAAAATAAATGCTGAGCAAAAAAATCTTACTTGAACAGTTAGGCTCTATGTAGCAAAGCAATGGCTACGGCGACAAAAAAAAAATCACCCTGTTCTACAGGCCCCGACAGACATATTTTATTTCAAATTTTCAATAATATTTATTTTTACAAATTTGTTTTGAAAATTTACACACAAAAATCAATTTCTTTGGCAAATTTACAATTGTTTGAAAACTATTGAATATTTTGACATGTGATGTATATGTATATTTAATTTTTTTGAAGACTTGCTTCATATACCAAAATATCCTGGCTTGGCATATCATAATCGTGACAATACAACATTGTCTCGATAAAACGATAATATCATAATTGTGAACACAAGCCTAAAAGATAGTCTAGCAAAAACAGACTTTTTGAGTCACTTTTACTGCAGTAAAAGAAGGGAAATTTGACCTGCTTTCCCTCTGGACCGTTTTCACAGGATCATGCTAAAATATCTCTGCATGACTGACACTATCCCTGGTTTAATCATCAGCCATTTCAGAAACTCACACTTTAATTGTTTATTCTCAGAAAATACATGACAGTACAATGTACAGATCAGGTTGGACACTATAGTGGGTTCATACACTTGTGCCTCAGTACCATTTCAGTGGTATATGTTAGGGTCCACTTAAACTTTCGCTAGTATATAGCACCTCCCTACAAAATGTATGTGAGTGACCCCATCCCCACTCCCTTTACGGCATAAATGGACAAAAGTATATCATAAATACAGGTTAGCCGTCGTAAATAGAAAAGAGACAATGTGGGAAAACTATCTCGCCCGGGAATCGAACCAAGGACCTCTTGCTTACAGGGCAAGCACTTTATCCTTTCGGTCACAAGACCTAGCATGGTAAAAACACCTGAAATTCAACACCTCGCGGTCATTTACGACGACGAACCTGTTTAATATTTGTTTAATACCCATCATGAATGCCTATAACATCTATGGACAGACTATATCAATTGATACAGTATGAGTTGTGTAAGTGTATGGGTCGTTCTTTAAAAGTCCCCATTAAAGTAAGCCTGTGAATGCACAGGTAGTTTCGAAAATATACACTAAAATAAACAATTTAAACAATTTTTTAGTTTTTAGGTTTTTTTAAGTTTTTTTTTTTTTTTAAGTACAAATTTGTCCCCCAAATGGCACATAATGGGGTCAAAGAATTTTTTTTAATTTGATTTTTTAACATTTCAGGGAATTTGGGTTCCTAATTTGGTACCCGGAATAGCGGGCGGGTATAAGTCACAGCCTTACATTAAAGACATGCAGTGGTAGGGTATACTAAAGGAACTCCAGTTGTGGTTTTAGAGTGGAGCCATTGATGGTTGATATTTCATATTATCCTAAAGGTATATATGAAGAGGTATTTTGCAAAAGGGCTATGGTGCATTTTTTCAAAAAATGAGTTTGATATAGAAATGTAGGGAAAAATCATATGTTTCAAGGAAACAAAGTCATTTTTTTCAAAAAGACCTACATCTCATTGTAAACAGCCATTGAAATTGTTGTTTTGTTTGCAAAAGGGCCTGTATCCAGAATTAAATCGGGATACAGGCCCTTTTGCAACAAAACAACAACTTCAATGGCTGTTTACAATGAGATGTAGGTATTTTTGAAAAAAATGACTTTATTTCCTTGAAACATGATTGTGACCTATACATTTCAATATCAAACTTATTTATTTGAAATGATTAAAATAAATGATTTTTTGTGTGTGGTATTTTTTCTTTATGTACAAACAGATGGAGTTTTGTTGCAAAAGGGCCTACATCCAAATTTTCAAAAAATGTAAACATGATTTAAAATTTAAAAAAAACTAGCACATTTAAAATTTATTTCAATTTCAATTAGTATGTAGTGTACCTCTTTCATAATCCATTCAGTTTTTCAATTGCTCAACTTGAATATTTAGAAACAGTTTTTTGACTTTTTCTCAATAAGAGCCAAAGTGGATGTAGGCCCTTTTGCAAAATACCTCTTCATATCTTAAAACATGCCTTAAAATGCACATAGGGCATTTTTAAATCCATTGAATAACAAACTATCCCCAGACAAATGTCCCAACCACATACCCCACTCCCCATTCGTCCGTCAACACCCGTAACACAATTACCTAATTGAATCCGTAATTAAAAATTACAACTTCAAAAGACAACCATGGAAATGAATCAATCCATCGCTAGAAATTATCTAAACTGATTATTTCCCCCGTTGATTCGCTGCTGATGAGTTGCACCTGGAAACTATGGCAACCGCTCGGTAACCGTTGCCAAGACTGTCAGTTATCTCAGTGGCAGGTATTGATTAGTTGATAAGATTTCTAGTAAAGCAACAAACCTGTATTCCTTTTTTTCACGCTACATAAAACACATCCCATCTCTTCAGACTGGTCAAGATTTTTGTTTAGTACTAGTAGTCCTGATATCTACATGTACTTCCAGTTCGTTCCACTTATTGCCCGAACCCTCTTGGACTTGTAACTTTTCTCCGATTGGTAACTTATATTGATATCCATTTGATCGACCAATCACAATAAAGCATGTAATCCTCTTACCAATTTTATTCAAACTCTTCTATTTGCTCCTCCAACTTTCTTACAAAGAGTCTGATTGGCTAATCGATATGGTACAGCACTTTTGGCAACCAATCAAAAAGCTACCTTCGTAAGGGGATGTCAAAACCATAGCTTAGCTCAATTTTATTATTCCTTATCTTTCTCTCGCACGTTATGAAAGGAAAAGATGACCTGTACTTTTCCTCCCAATTTCATTCCATCTTTACTGTCTAAAGCTTCCACACTCAAAATGTTTGTGACAGTTTTGAACACTTTAGCTTCTATACTTTGATATTAGTGACATTCTGAACAGTTGGCGGCTGGCTAGCCTAGCCCAATACGTGTACATCTGAATTTGTGTACATTTGAAGTATTCAACAGTTGCATTGTATCCTGATTGTCGTAATTTTGGTCAAAATATGAATTTCTGATCTCGGAATGGATGACAATCGTAATCCAATGTGGTTATATGGCTAGACTAAAGCGATCATAGACTTATCCAGAAGAGCAAAGGCAGATGAGCTGTTTGTTAATGGCAGTGGCAAATAACTTCTCTAACTTTGCGTAGAGGAGCTAGCCTGTCGAACAAATACAACTTGTTTATCGATCATAGCAAACATACTCCTTCATTGTATGGACGCTGTTATTTTCAAGAAGATAAAATTATAAATTATACATGGAAATTTAACACTTCATTAGGCAACTGATCCGCTTAACAGCGCTTAGCATGTCATTTGACCAGTCTTCATCCACGGATCAGTGTCTTTTTCCCCCTTCAAACTACTGGATGACTGAGAACATTTGTCTTTTTCAAAAGCTACTTCTGAACTATAGAACCACTACCCATAAAATGTCAGAACAGCTAAAAGACTCGTGAACAGTTGAAATATTTGCTTCAAACCCATTAACCCTAACCGCACTGAATCTCACTAAATCTTACTGCCAGAAACTGTCAAAGGTCATCTAGGGGTCATTTGGCCAAGCCGGTAAATCTCCACGCACGCGCTGCTGCATTGTCTCGATGACGTCACATACCGCGCAGGCATATGTGGGCAGGAAGTTGCTGCCCGCATATGCGCTGGCAGTTTAGCTCAGTTGGTAGAGGGACAGACTGGGGTGCGGTGGTCCCGTAATCGAATCTCGGGGGGTGCTGGGTGATTTTTCGGTCAAAAAAATAGTACTTTTTCCTCCCTCCCCCCGATACGCACAAAAACATAGCTTTAGCGGTTAGGGTTAATGCTACGCCACAGGGGTTGTACTACACAAAGCCAAGTTTTTCTTGAGCATATTTGTGAAGTAGACCAATAGATATGTTGCCCTTAGACGGGATCATACAGCAATGTTGTTTTATATATATCTTTTAAACTCTAATGCTTCACAGCATTACAAATCATTACAGAAACTCTATGTGCTAGCCCCTTCCAGGGAGTGCTATAATTATGCACACACAAAATTGTTGTGTTGCCCTCAGCGATCGACCCTAAAATTATTTTTGTAAGATTTAAATGTTACCCACAATTCAGGAAAATTGGTGTTGGACCACATAGTCCATTTCTTTGCTAATATCCCACTTTAAGGGACTATTTTCAAGCGCTGATTTTGCAACAAACTTGTGTGGGGAGCTTGAGCTATCTACTAAGTGATATCCCTCCCCCGCCCCCACCAATCAATGTTGAGGGTCCCAACGACCGTGGTGATGAAACGGTTCCGAACAACATTGAATGGGGGGACTGGGGGGTTGATTTCAACGAAGTCCTCAAAGTGGCTCAACAGTTATTTCCGGAATTGCAGTTTGTCAAAATATTACTATTTTCTTCTTGAAATGAATAAGTTTGCTTGAATAGATTGCTTTTAAATGATAATCACACTAGAAACATTAGTCAAATTGACATTTACCAATTTTGTCTTGTCATAAACCACGGTCTGTCAGTAATATTTGTCAGCCAACACAACAATTTGCGTCCCTAGGGCAACACAACAATTTATTTGTTTAGGCCTTATTTAACGATTTTTTAATTTGTTTTAGGAATTTGGAAAAAAAGCTATCACATGGTAACCACAAGATGTTTCAATTGTCCAATCATTTGTTCCAGATACAACACATGGACGTGGGCACTATGCCAATACACACATTAATGTCTTTGAGCTCCCCATCACCAATAAAAAATGCATGTTGCCATCGATCAGTCAGTCACGCGCCACATGAACAAAACAACAACAAAGTTCACCAAATAAAAATAAAACAATTACTACACGTGTGAGCCATCAATCACGGAAAGCTGATAATCAAATGGGCGGGACTAATAGCACCTATTAGCCAACCCCAGATTACATTAATAGTGCAAAGTGATTAGTAGATAATGCTACTCAGAAAGAAGGCTAAACCAGGACGCCATTTCTTTCTAATTCTATTTATGTTGATCCCAGCATGCAATAGCTGCCTATATGTCTCGTCTTGTCTTGTCTTGTCTTGTAGGAATACTGGTCAACGCTCAACTTCTGTCAACCTACATTGTATATACCTACAATGTTAGAAAAAAGTGTTCGAACACTTAGTAGGCCTAATGTAAAGTCATCCCCCTTTCCCCCCTGATCAATGTTGAGTCGCCCAACTTGCCAAACATCAGCCCGTCGCCTAGCAACATTGATTGGTGGGGGAGGGGAGGGGTATATTGAAGGGGAGCTTTCAGGCTAGCAGATGCAAATTGGTATTTTCACATGACTCTAAAAATGTGTACTATATGGTAATTAAAAGGTGCAAACAAGGGTCAGTGTTCGAACACCTTTTTTCTATGATTGTAGGGAGCCTATTAGCCAACCCCAGATTACATTAATAGTGCAAAGTGATTAGTAGATAATGCTACTCAGAAAGAAGGCTAACCAGGACGCCATATTTCTAAGTCATTCTATTGTGACTGTTGATTCCAGCATGCAATAGCTGCCTATATGTCTTGTCTTGTCTCGTCTTGTAGGAATACTGGTCAACGCTCAATTCTGGAGTCAGCCGACCAACCTAGGGAGCCTATAGAGCCCGTTTGCCCTGTGAAGACTACAGTGGCGTGTCCAAATGGGGACAAATGGGTGGTTGAATTGCACCCATTCGGTTAAATTCAGGGGAATTTAAGTGGTTTTCGGACGAATCAAAACCAAATTAATATCAAAATAGCAAACGATCGCGCGCTACTCTCGCATTTGTCCACGAATATTTATTTAGAGCCTATTTAAAACTGTACCTTAATCATTGTCAAATTCATGTAGATAGTACTAAAAACAAATTTTACGCGCTACGCATACATATTTTTAAGGAACAGGTACTCCGGAAATGATGTGAAGACATTTGGGGGAATAGAGGTCCTGGACTAACTTCTCCTCTTCAATTTGAGATATTGCTCAAGAAGATCAGTTAACGCTTACACAGAATAGAATGAGACAAAGTTCAAATTTCATTTTTGCACTTGGGTTTTGAACACGTATAGTGTGACAACACAGGTAAGTTTATATGGCAAAATTGGGTTTTGCCATATTTGCCGGCAAAAAGGGGCAAAAACAGGTTTTCGCCAGCAAAAATGGCAACAAGTGGCAGAATCTAGGAACATCTCATCTTATCACAGAAATACATTAAACAAGTCACTCAGAGTAAAATGCAATATTATGACCAATTTAGACTTTCATTTCATAAAGTAAAAATAAAAATAAAAATAAGAATAAACATGACACATTTTAGTCTGGTGTTTATACAACATGTGAAAAAACTAGACAGCAATTGCCATGTTTTACATCATCATATTTTACCCTCAGTCATTTGAATTGGCTCTGATTTTTGGGAATATTTGTGACCATTTCTCAAATTTGAAACGTTGCCAGCTTCTTCATTTATTGAAATTTTGCCAGTTTTTATTCAATTCAAGTGGCACATTTTAGTCCAGTTTACACAGACCCGTGAAAATAAAAAAGTGTTAGCCATAGCAACTGAGTCACTAAACTTAATTAGTCAATATTTTACATCATCATAATTATACTCCCCAATCAAAATATTCCTATTTACTTTGTGATCTAGGAATTTGCAACAATTTCACACATTTTATATTTTGCCACCTTCAATGTTTGAACCCTACTCATATCACTGCTGAGTTGTTGCTACACCGGTTAATCAATAATTCGCCTATTGCTACATCAAGGACTCGAGGCTACATGTAGAAGAAACCAATGCTAACATGAAAACATAACTTTGTTTCAGTTTTGGAGACATAACTCTGTTAATATTCAGTCAATCTTCATGTGTAATTTCTCAAAATACAGAGCAAAAAAATCTTGAAATTAAAATATTTACATAAATGTAGGAGTTAGTTATAAGCATCTTTATTACCTGGTAAGTTGCTTTTTTATTTAGGACTGTTGACTATACCATGATAAAGCACACGGCAGCTATATAACATAGTGTCCTCCTGGTACTGTTCTATGTGTCACTACTAACAATACACACATGGCAGCTATATCATATGCTACTTTGGGACACAAAACCTCATTAAACAGCCAAGTGAATCAATTCTAAAAAAAAGTGCATGAAAGTCATTGATTTTTATGTTATCAAAATTAATCTCCCTTAGATTATCTCTGCTATGAGATACATGTGTGACTCATGCAATGTTACACACATGGGTGTAATAATAATATAAGCAGTGCGAGTAGATCCATGCCATCTTGGACAAGGGTTTAAAACTGAATGTTTCCTGCATGTAACCTATGTGGGGAATGAGAGAACACATCTGTTCTGGAAGACTCGTTGAACCCCCCCCCCCCCCCCCCCCCAGGGGCACTGACATTGGAAAGGGGTATAGGTATGTGCCGCCCTGCCCTGAAGACCCCCTTTTTTACTCTCTTCTGCTTGCTCTTAAGACCCCCACCCCCTTTTTGAGCCTGCTTTAGCTCTTAAAACCCCATTGCGTTCTTACTAAACAAATTTGGGGGAAAATAAGTTCTTAAGACCCTACATAATGGGGAAAATCTTAAGACCCTGTTTTTCGTCATAAAATCTGATCCGCTCCACTCCGTTCTGAAGCCCAAGTTTTTGAGACCCTGGATGGTACACCCTTACCCTTCCCCCCCCCCTCCCCCCCCCCCCCCCCCCCCCCCCCCCCCCCCCCCCCCCCCCCCCGGGCTTGTTGCACATCGTCCGGATGTCGTGAGTTACAAACAATGATAGGGATCTTCGGTGATACTTTTATGAGTCTCTCAAACTTGTGTTAATTTGTATATAAACCATGGCATCAAATGGATGCGGAGGAGAGAAGATGTTTACAAACAGAACCATTTATAATTCTCAGACCCCTTTTGATGATTCTGGCCAATATGACCTCCACTACACCCCTCATACCTACACAATCGGATTGAATGATACACAAGACATAACATTAGCATGAAACATTCATCGGGCAGCTAGTACTAAGGCGATACAGCAATGCTGGATTTGGAGAAGTTACAATCTAAGGTTAAGAGTTAGGGTTAAGGATTGGGGAGTAGGGGCTATGGTTAGGGTTCATGAGTTTAAGATTAAGGGTTGGGGTTCACGAGTTAAAGATTAGGGTATAGGATTCTCCATACAAAACAATAGTAAAAGTTTACAGAGCCAAATGTATTCTTGTCATCAACATCCATTCCCAGGAATCCATTATATGCTCATCCTACCTAAATAAGGATGGGTGGATTTCGCTATTTTTTTACTGAAATCTGATAAGCAAAAATAGTGCCAGGAGGCAAAAAGAAAGTAAACCCCTTTCCACTACCAGAACCTCCTAAACCCCTTGAGAACTACCTGACGATTGGCCAAAAAGAAGGAGACATCATTTGTTGCACCAATTAGAGACATTGTTAGAATAACCGCATCCCTGGTATAGTTTGGAGTGGTATATTTCAAGAGCAGTATTTCAATTATTTATTCAAATGAGTATATCTTGAAATTAACCAATCACAATCGTTGTTAGATAGGCAGGTAGTGCTCAGGGGTTAATGTACACTCTACTTATGTCTGAGTGGCAGTAGAATCTGTGTGACTTACGTATTTCATCTATTAATCCATCACATTAACAATCTTCTCAAACCGGTCTCCTTACATATTTAACATAAGGCAGCAACTTGATGTGCATCCTTCCACAAGTGTGTAGAATGATAGCTGCCTTGTGCATGTCAAGTTCTAAATAGATCAACTCAATAATTTAGCAATAATTTAGCAGAAGGCAGCAATCTGAAGTCTTGATGGTTTTCTTACATGTACAGTTAAGCCCACAATTATTCATACCCCTTGAAAAATATGAGTTTTTTGCGTTTTTCTCATATCTATACCAGCTGGAGTGGTGGAACTTTCGCTTTACACTAAAGACAATTAGTTTGCAAGTACAAATCAATATCTTTGGGCTCAACATTTTTTGCATAACAATAGAATTGAACAAGAATTATGTTTTTATGCCTGTCCAAAATTATTCATACCCCATACCAAGTCTAAGGATTGAGGCCACTTTTTGTGATAATACACATGTTTTTTGACATTCCAAACATTCTTTATACTGTGCGATAGGCTTTTATATTGTTATGTAATTATCCCATGATGTGTGCATACAATGTGGATGCATTATAAATGTGTCCTATTGAATGTACAGTGAGGGATATTATAGAACAACACTCTAGCTCTTTGACAGCATGGTGAAGAAGATCAAATAACTTTTTTGTGCATATCGTGAATGCTCACAAAGAGGGGAAAGGCTACAGAGCTATTTCGAAACAATTCCAAGTGCAAGAATCCACCACACAAAACATAATTAGGAAGAACAAGACGTTCAACTCACTAAAAAACATTGAAGGATGCAGTCGGAAGCCAGCGGTGTCCCCTTGTTTGGCAAGAAAAGTATTGCGAAATGCCAACAACAATCCACAGATCACCATCAATGCTCTCCTGAACAACCCTGGCAATTATTGGACCAAGATATCATGGCAGACACTCCAGCATGTATGGCACATGAGAGGTCTCCATGGAGACCGACCAAGAAAGACTCTACTCCTTAAAAGAGACACAGAGAAACTTGTCTTGCATCTTAAGCAACCCCAACACTGAAGACCAAAAACTTGGATCTTTGTCCAGAAGTGCTCTTGCAAATGCTAGATGAGTTTCTCATTGTCTTTTTCCAGGAGTAGAGTCTTTCTTGGTCGGAGTCCGTGGAGAACTCTTGTGTACTATGTCTGCTGGAGTGTCTGCCTTAATATCTTGGTCCAAGACTCACCAAGGTTGTTCAGGAGAGCATTGACGGTGATATGTGGATTGTTGTTGGCCTTTCACCATACTTTTCTTGTCAAAACAAGGGGACACTGTTGGCTTCCGACCGTGTTCTTCAGGGTTTTTAACTGATTTTAACTGTCTTGTTATTCCTAATTATGCTTTTTATGGTGGAATTTGGCACTTGAAATTGCTTCGAAATAGCTTTGAAGCCTTTCCCCTCTTTGTGAGCATTCACAATGCACAACAAAGGTCCTCACTGAGTTATTTGATCCCCTTCGCCATGCTGTCAAAGAGCTAGAGTGTTGTCCTATAATATCCCTCACTGTACATTCAATAGGACACATTTGTAATGCATCCACATTGTATGGAATAATTGCATAACAATATAAAAGCCTATCACACAATATAAAGAATGTTTGGAATGTCAAAAACATGTGTATTATCACAAAATGTGGCCTCAATCCTGAGACTTGGTATGGGGTATGAATAATTTTGGACAGGCATAAAAACACAATTCTTGTTCAATTCTATTGTTATGCAAAAAATGTTGAGCCCAAATATATTGATTTGTACTTGCAAACTAATTGTCTTTAGTGTAAAGCAAAAGTTCCACCACTCCAGCTGGTATAGATATGAGAAGACGCAAAAAACACATATTTTTCAAGGGGTATGAATAATTGTGGGCTTAACTGTACATGATACACAATAGCTGCCTTATAGATTTTGTCTTTATTTTCTAGAATACCGTACCTGGAAAATCTTGCGCATCATCCTTCCACTGCACTTTCCTGCACTGGTTTTGCACCATGCGATCCATGCGTAGTTTCTCTAGTCTGACGGCGGTGTTGGAGCGCTGCCGGAAACCGTAGTCAAAACTGTTCTCGATCTCGTAAGAGTCGGCGTAGATGTCAAGATCATCAAATGCTGCAGATAGAGAATGACAAAAAGAATAATTGTAGTTGGAATAATATGATCAACTTTATATTTAGGGTATGTCCTTCTCTGTATAACTTTGTTTTAGTTATAATCATAACAAAAATTTGTCGATCACAGCGTCATGATCCGAGCGCTCGTGATCATTGCAAAGGTTGAGCGTGTCCTTGCATGCAGTGCGTTCCAAAACAATGGGACGTGGGGATTGTTGATTAAGCCAAGGCCCGCGATTGGTCAATTAACTATTTGTTTACAAGTACGTCACATCTTCCGGTTTTACTGCGCCCTTGCCATCGCGATTGACTCTGTTACGCACGATACGCACCATATGCATGGGACGCTGGGGAATCGTATACGCTGTGATCGACAATTTTTTGTTTTGATTATAGCTGGGGTCAAGTTATCTACTTCCTAGAATATTTTACCCTAAGGCAACAAAAACAACACCTTTCCTACGGGCCTAAAATAAAAATGTGTACACATTTTTGTAATTTTGTCGTTGAAAGGTTCTGGCATTTTTTGGAAAATGTTGACTTTTTCCCAAAAAAATCCACCAAAAACGCCTGATCGACCCTACATGAGAGGTCCGTTTGCCTATAGAACCAGGTCGTTTAAGTAGCCTAAACCCATATTTTGTTGTTGTTGTTGTTGTTTAAACCCCATTTCTGATGGGTTGAGTTAATTTCTTACAGAATGGGTTTGTAGAAAATATGGCTTATCTATTATATGGATGTGCTGAAAAATTGTAATTTTTCAGAAGTTCGGTATTATAATCACACTGTATTTTTCTGGTCTTGAGGCACACAGGATAACATGTATACTATTTAGAATAATTGTGTGATTTATGTCACAAAATAACATATTTTAAGCAGAGTTCTGCAAATTAACCCACTTTTTGTCAAATCTGTCAGGGAAAACTGGGGTAAAAGAAGTTCCTTCTCATGCATTCAAAGCTTTCACTTTCTACCAATTTCATACAACTTTGTATTAACAGTTTAAAGATTCTAATCTATACCTTATTATCTGTACATCTTATGTGACAAAAAACACACACCATGTTCTACGGACCTAATCCATTTGTTTAAGTCCTTTCTTTTTAAATGTTTGAAATTGTTTGAACAATTTTTGAATTTTTTTGAAACATTTTAGATTTTTAGATATTGAATATTTTTTGAAAATGTTTGAGAAAACTTCAAAAATGGTTGAAAATCCAAAATTTTCACCATATGTTTTGGGGGAAAAAATGACCGACCGACCGACCCTACCTGTGAGGTCTGTTTGCCCGCAGAACAGAGGTGGTTTTTTTATTGTTGCCTTATGAATATAATTGTTGTCCCTCTTTAAACTGGGGTAGACCAATAAGGCAGTATTATAAACTTTCATTGTAACCGACAGGAGTACAGTGGCTTTATTTAAGCAATGCTCTAAAAAGTGTAAAAACTGGCATACTCCACAAACTTATCAGACAACCTAATAGCATAGCACACATAAGTCACTCACAATGTGCAACAAATTGAACTTAGCCTGAAAATATCTCACATTCTTTGTTTCAATATATAGTTTTAAGTCAAGTATTTCACTTAGTAATTCCCTTTCTACAGATTCAATAGCTCTTCATAGAATAGATAGCGTTCTGTAAAAGGCAATCCTCAACGGGGTGAGAGGGAAACCGTGCTGGTGCGGTTTTACCAGGGCCGTTATCAAGACAAATTGTGAAGGCAAAACGGTCATCAATCTTCTTAACTTCCTGCCAAGAAGAACCAATGAGCTAAATGCACCAAAAGACGGGAACGGCGATGAACGAGACTTAGACTTTGCTCAAAGAATAAATGTAGTTGATTTTTGTGAGCTATTTTGCTACATTTTAGATTTGTGTGTGTCATTTTTCAACGGTATTGACAACTGGGAAATCAAATTTCAATTATCACATTTTTTCAAGCAATTTGGCTGTCACTTTGAATTTATGAAAATGGCTGCCATATCATTTTTCAATCATATTTACACCCCCCCCCCCCCCCCCCCCCCTGAAAGTGAGACAAGTGTGTTAATGGCACTATTCACGACCAATATCCTATTTATTTGGCTAGATTTTGTAAGTGATGATAATAATAGCCTAGTTACGTTTAATTCTATTTTTATTTAAATTGGATTGGATTTCTGATATTTCCAAGTACTACTAATAAGTTTTTCAGGAAGAATTGTAGCGTTATCTATCATCATAATGGGTAAGATATTCAGGAACGGATTAAAAGCTTATCACCATTCACCTTAATATTACAACTGATTATATAAAACACCTATTGAATTATGTTAGCTCTTCAATAGTTTTAATATTTGTGATTTCATGAATATCTTACTCATAGGTATTACAAAATTGTATTAACACTTTCCATGTGGCTTTTACTTTTAGTTTTACCATTAAAAAAACCAGATTTTTCAGAAACCTTTCATAATTTCCAAAGTCTATGTCAAAGATACCTGAACCAATACTAGGCATGTGTGTACTTATTTCAATGCATTTCTCATAGTGATTCCAAATATGGTAATGAAATTCAATAATTTTGACATTTTTGAAACATTTTGTGACATTTCGGAATGTCGCCTGCAGACGCCTGTCACGTGGAAAGTGTTAAACTAAATGTCTTTTCTCTATCCAATACCACTGTTTGGAGCCCAAAAAGATTTGATGCAAGTCTAGACCCAGTCCTGTACCGCCGTCGTTATCCCCATTCAAACAAAACTCACTACTATCTCAATTAGCACACACATCAGACTTGCATCAGACGCCACTTACATTTAGCCCAAGAGCACTATGCAAACTTGCCTACAATAATCTATCATCCCAAGTCGGGACATTGTTTCCCTTATTTGAAAAAAGCACCTACAAATTTAAAGAAAAACAAACGAGAGCAACCGATGATCGCAAGAGTGGTGGAATCGGGAGAATTTTAACCGTGGAAACGAGATTCTCCATGACTAACAAACGTATATCATCCCAAATGCCGGATCCTATGAAGTTGTGTGTACAGTGTGTCTCCAAAAAATGTGTTCAAAATGGATGAGCCAATAATTAAAACATGGAAACAAAATTCGCCATGACTAACAAACGTAAATTATCCCAAATGCTTGATCCTATGAAGTTATGTATACAGTGTGTCTCCAAAAAATGTGTACAAAATGGATGAGCCAATAATTTAGGGTATGGAAACGAGATTCTCCATGACTAACAAACGTAAATCATCCAAAATGCTGGATCGTATGAAATTATGTATACAGTCGAAATATGGGTCGGTCAGGCCTGTTACAACAGGTTTTGGTTTTTTTTGTCACCTTAGCCATGCTTCTAGTTGTCTTGAAGGTGCTCACTATATAACCATATTTTTTTTGGTTAACATAATGCAATAGATGACTGATTTCCAGTCAAAATTGTATCCCCCTTTGAATACAAGTGTGCACCCCCCCCCCCCCCCCCCCCCGAGGGTGAGTACACACAAGTTTGTTAGGATAAGAAACTATGTGGTGGTAAGACTCTATGCCATGGGGGTAATGCAGAGGAATTGTGCCTCATTAAACATTAATGGCCGCATCTCCCGCGTCAGTCCTAACCTGTGATGTTAATGATGAGGAATTCTACACCATTTACTTGCAATTCCCATATCGCCGCTTAGTAACAGCATACCATGACTGTCAGACATTGTGGCATTTGGGAAGGGGGTAAGAGGAAAAGGGGGATTAGAGAAGCCCCACGCGTCATACAGACACCATTTCTTGCGTATCGCAGATTTCGGTTTACTATACCGGGTATATCAACAACAACAATAATTTTTAAATAGGATTGGTTCTTATGACTTGAATATTGGTAAAACGCTATAATTTCGCAAATTGAAAATTACTGCTATTTTTGCAGGCATTTAATTTGCGAATCTGGAAATATCACTGTCACTTTCAATGCAAAATTGTCAGTTTCACAGGTATTTAATTTCGCAAATCCACATCCCTCGCGAAATTCAATCCCTCACGAAATTAAGTGGTTTTACAGTATTGGTAAAATAACCAACTCATAACGAACATGGTGTCAACAAGTTAGACCCTTTCTTCTTTGTTCTCCAGTAAATTGGGGGAGGGAGAGGGGAGAGGGGGTAGTGTGTATGTGGTGTGAGTTTGCGTGGGTGTGTTTGAGGGGGGTGTGGCGTCGGGCTGTGTGTTTCTCTCAGTGCTGCTTTTGTGTATTTTATCATGTAATATGTATGTATAATTCTTATTTTACTGCTGGTTTTTGTTCAATATATTTTTATCTAATGTATACATATTGTACAGCGCATTGGTCTTTTGGAAATGCGCTATATAAATCCTTATAATAATAATAAATATGAGAACAATTCATTGCCCTTGAAGATAGAGAACATTATAAAACTTAGTGTTACCATCAACATTTTGTTTCACCATCAAAAGCAGAAATAGCGTTATTCTTAGTCAATCTTTCCTACAAAGACAACAATGGTATAACACTTCCAGAAACAACCCCATGAAACATATTCGCCAACTGAAAGATCAAAATCAATTTACGTTGGTAGATTTTGTATCAAACTAAACAAAAGCAAGCAAGATCTCAAACATATCAAGCCAGTGACTCTGGGGACTTATTTTCCACTAGGGATCTACACTACCAACACCCTATTGTGGAAGGCGAGAGCAGTATGGCAGATGACCATATGGCAGAAAAAAGTTGCTTGTTTGTCCTCCACTACAGCTCCCAACATTTTGGAAAAGGTTTTGTTTTTTCCTTCTTCTTTATTTTTAATTTTTAATTTGATTTTCTATGTATGCCTCCCTTATTAAATTATTTCCAAATTCCATAAGAAGAGACATAGTTCCAAATTAAAGCCATACACGCGGTGCCTTATTTGTAGACCGTTGGATTATTTATCACACAGCATCAGGACAATCCTTAAAAAAATCGTTCTCCCTATTCTTCATGAGACGGGTGCGAAGTTCAGTCAAACATTTTTTTTGTGTCTAAAGGCCACGGTACACCACTCCACAAGAGAATTAACACTTTCCATGCGGCAGGCGTCTGCAGACGACATTCCAAAACTTCACAAAATGTTTCAAAAATATCAAAATTATTGAATTTCATTACCATATTTGGAATCACCATGAGAAATGCATTGAAATAAGTATAAACATGCCTAGTATTGGTTCAGTAAATCCTTAAGATAGCCTATAAAAGTTGGGAAAGGTTTCTGAAAAATCTGTTTTGTATATGGTAAAACCAATAGCCGCGTGGAAAGTGTTATGAGAGAACCATATTGAAATCAATACACCAATGCAAATGTTTACCGAGTAAAACGATGTGGATTTGCGTCGACTGCCTGCCCAACGTTGTGTATACAGATGGGTCGTTCGTTTGTGTAAATTTCATGCAATCTTTCCCCCCTTTTTTGTGTTCCGCCGGCAGACGACAAAAAAAACCGAGGGTTGAAGTTGACATTGCTTGTGATATTTTAGCCAAGTGTGGGCTTTGCAATTCGAGTACGGCTCGGGTAAGTGAGTTTAATGGGGGTGCACAATAACGGCTAAGAATAATTTGTCCACTCGCTGAGTCAACTGTACACACCCTTGGCAAATATATCGCTATCCGCGTCGCTGGAAACCTACAGTTCTGATATTTGTTGGGTCGTGTTTATATTGAGATTTCCAGGCGGTAATGGGCATAGGTTATACTTGATGTCACGATCCAACTGTTGTTAAACCACTTGTGCATAGTGGTAAGGGGTATTTGAGTGTACGGTTTTTATCATTTGCATTGTGAGAGGTTTTATAGTAAGTTTAGGTTCGATTGAGCCCAAATTGGAGCAATAACTAAGTATCATAATGGACTTTACTATGAGAGGTCCATAATATCCAGACAATGTTTATTGTCTTGTAACCAGTATGTTTGATATATTATTATTATGTTATATAACTATGTATAGAATATAGATGAATGAAAAATAAAATGAATGGGTACTTAATAAAAATAAATTAAAAATATTTAAAAAATATTGTCTGTCAGGTCGGGTCCTGGTTGGGGTAGTGTATTGGGGGCTCTTACAAATCTTTCAAGTTCAGGTGAAGCATTTGTTCTACTGGTCTATAACCCTAACACTACCATATACCCCAAAATACCAAGACTGGGCACGTTGGTACCACCCGGCGTGGAAGTTTTTTGATGAAAAAATGGACCCAATACATACAGTCTGGGCAATACACTGCCCAGAACTGTGCTTGACAACCGTGGTGAAGTGTGGAATCCCTCGCCTCTGGTGCGAGAGGTCCCTGGATCAAATCCCGGGGGGATCGGGGGGATATTTTGGTCGATTTTCCGCGTTGAAGAAAAAATTCTGAAAAAAGTGGGGGGTAGAGTTAGGGTTAACGCTTTCAATGCGGCAGGCGTCTGCAGACAACATTCCAAAATGACATAATATGTTTCAAAAATGTCAGAATTATTGAATTTCATTACCATATTTGGAATCATCATGAGAAATGCATTTAAATAAGTACAAACATGCGTAGTATTGCTTCAGTAAGCCTTGAGATAAGCCTTGAAAGTTAGGAAAGGTTTCTGAAAAATCTGTTTTGTATGGTAAAACAATAGCCGTGTGGATCAGAACACTGATTTTTCCAATGGGGTAAGTGGTCCACCTGCAAAAATTCATTGAAAATTGGAAAATTCATGTTGAAAATCATTTGTTATTGTATATAAAGCTTTACTGGGTATTGAATTTGCATAGAATGTGAAGAAATTCATATTTTGTCTTAGACAATTTTGGGCATTTTGGGCCTTATACCACAAATTCTGCCATCGAATAATTACTATATGATATGAAATCAGTTTAGAATGGTCTAGATGGTCTTTAAAGATATATTTGTAATGAAGAAATAACATGTGATTTTTGTATTTTTATTCACTGTCTTTTTTGTGTATACTAACCATTGGGTCATCATAGTCATATTATACACCTTACCTTAGTATTACTGTTATTTACACATTACCAAAGAAAATCGTATAAAACCCGGGTTTCATAAGATATGTATCATTATCAGATAATGTGTAAATATATTTGTTAAGAAAAAGGTAAATCATTTCGGTGTTGTCATTCATTAATTTCTATGCATTTTAACAGTTAGAAAAAATTGGACCAGTTACCCCCAATGATGGGCAAGTGGTCCATGTCAAGTAGAGTTTTTAGATAGTGGTACTTGACTTTTTCTTTAAATACTTTTTAACACAAACTATGTGCTATATGTAGACAGTTATATAGGTGATATTATCATAGCAATTCGGTATACATTTTCCTGCACTGTAATAGTTTATACCCTGAATATGCTTAATTGGACCACTTACCCCATCCTCCCATATGAAGACACACATTAAAACAAAATTGAATCATAAAGGGACTCAAGGAAGTTTTTGATTTGATTTTTTGATTTTTGTGAGTGCTGTAATTATTGAACTATTAATCAAATGTATATAAAAGTATACATTTTTGGAAAGGAAATAGAGCAGAGAATCCAAATTTTGACCAAAAATGTTGAATTTTTGAGAAAATCACAAAATTCATTTTTTTGACCGATTTTTTTTTTTTACAAAGCTAAAATAATTTTGAGTAAAAAATGCTAAAATCGCTATATGGCTCATTCCATGAAGTTGGGGCATATTATGTGACATCCAAGTGAAATTTTCAAAATGGATATTTTCCAACTCTTTCTTCTTTTTTAGGTTCTACATTTACCAAAGTCCAATGTAGAACTTTTTATTTTAATGTAACATTTGGTGTAAAATAACCGCACATGTTCAACAGTTGGATGACATTTCCAAAAATCCTGATGCTACATGGACACCATTTCCCATTTCCATATCATTTTCTAATAAATTAGCTTAAGATGTGGGCCAAGTTTCTATACCTCAATTAACTACTTGGAACCACAAATACATGAAAAGAAACCAGATTTGTCTAGGTTGAACATAACTTAACGAACAAGACATCGTAGATTAACTGTTTTATGTAAAAACTCATTGAAAAGTGACTCTTTATTTTGCAATTTGTATAATGAATTTAAATAAAGTACATATCAATATTTGTTTGATGTAAAGTACTCTATAAACCATGCACATTGATTACATTATAGTCATAAAGTAAGTATATGAAGTATTATTTACCTGTATAATGTTATAAAATGCACTACCGATGCTACATGGACACCGCGTCTTGTAACATTGTTAATAATAAGACTATTCATACTGTTACAATTATTTGAGTGTGAATGGTTTGTCTACTTGTTCATCATATCAAGTAGATACACAGAGTGAATTGCTTGAAATTTATCTAAACACTGTTCATGTAAAATTTACCTTTTCTGTGTACTTAAGTATTACGATGCTACATGGACACCGTGCCCTAAAATATTTGGAACAGCTTGAACAGGTGCATCTTTTTCAGATCAATAGAGAGGATGTACTATGATGTTAACTTTTTATGTTATAAGCACACGATAAAATGAATAACATGGATTGTAAAACTACAAATTACACAAAAAGATAACCTGCCATGAAGCATAAAACATAACTACACCTCATGATACACATACACCATTTCTTACAATTACACAATAACAATACACCATTGATCAAAGAAACTTAAGATGTCCACTGAAACAAACTTCATGCAGTGTTGTTCTTAAAGTACCCTTTGTGATCTTAGTCTCTTTGCTCGTTTCTGATTGAATCATCCTCTATTATTGATAAAGATGATTGAAAAGTTTGATCACTTAAAAAGTCAGTTTGCAAAAAAATAATTTAATTGCCATGATGGATTTCTTTGGAAAGGTACTAGTTTTTGAAAATGATGGGTTCCTTGTCTTCATCTCCATTAATTCCAGGACGATAGAACTGTCTTCTGAATTAATGTCAAGAACCTGCAAAGCAAAACAAAATAAACCCTATGGCTTAGTATCTTCATGGAACATTGTGTATTGATATTGGAGTAGATTATTTATTCATGTTGCACTTTTTGTGTTGCAGGAAAATATTTATATTAAAATCATGCTGGAGTATTTTATTTATTATTCATTTAACTTGAAAAAGAATAGCAAAGGATAGAGAACTTAAATGATTTACAATTATTTGTTTTATTTATAGTAAATAAAACTAAAATAAGGGAATGTTTATTGTGAATTCAGTGAAATGCTAATGGAAATGGTGTCCATGTAGCATTGTGTATTAATATATTTCATTAGATATACATCTCTCATAATATGCCTTTTTTCTGTAAAGTGTAGTAAAATGTAGGCAATGTTTTGAATGTTTTGGGTGATGGATAATTTCGAATGGGGTAATTGTTTTAGTCTAATTAGGCAAATGTTATGAAATGCTACATGGACATGGTGTCCATGTAGCATCGTATTGGTAAGCTATATTATTAGCATTAAAAGAGCAAAAACTAATTCATTATTAACTTCAAAGTTTATTAATGATGTGATTCTACAAAAAAAATACAATTTCAACGAACTATAACGATACCCAATGCAAAATATTGCCCATGCTATGCCCGATGCTACATGGACGCCAAATTATTATGGCGTCCGTGACTCAAAATTAATATCATAACATGAAAAGAAATTCTGATTCAGTGTTTCCCTTTCAATAAAAATGCATTAATAAATACAGACATACAAGCAACATTAAGAAATAATTACAATCGCACTTACCATTCACAAAACTATCCAATGTTTACATTTTGATGCTACATAAAAGTCCCGATGCTACAACGGGACACCAGCGACTGAAACCTTGATAAAACTAGCCCACGTGTGGCAAATTCCAAACAAACTTGATAGCTATTGACCTCTATCCTTACAAAAAGAAATATGGAATGTTTTATTTATCTCCAGGGGGGGATTCCCATAAATTGCATAGGATGTTTATCACGATGCTACATTTTATGGTTAGGACACCATGCACACGGCACGGTATACTTTTTCATGAATATATGGAATGGTCTTCATGAAATTTATTCTCATTTGCAATAGTTTTCAATTGATAAATGCTCTTAATTTTGGAAAATAATTTAAAAATGTATGATAGAGAACTACCCCCATTCAGCAATGAAAACTCCCGATGCTACACGTGTATATTTTGTGGACACCGTGCGTAGCATCGGAAAGGCAATTTTCATGTTGCTTGGGTGAAAAATCAGTCCAGCGTGACGAGGTGTTTTGGTCAGTAAACTATGAATACATGTATCTTTTATTAATCAAATCGATTTCCAAGCAATTCTATGATAGTTTTGCTTACATAAAACTCATATTAATTGTTGTGTTTTCCATGTCACGTTTTTTAGCAAAAATGGTCTTGGACACCACCTCATTTTTTATTTTATTTTTCTTCAAGGAAGGGTCGATTTTTTTTCTTTTTTTTCATGGCTCAATACTATAACCTAGTACTGTTTTTGGACACTAAATTTTTTTGATATACACATAGAGTAAAACAGTTTATAAGCTGCCTAAAGTACCAAATTCTGCTATTTTAACAAATGCCCCAACTTCATGGAATGAGCCATATGATGATGTAAAGACACTAACTTAGGTTTGTTTTTGGTTTTTTAAACCTTATCGAATATTTTTTGAAATTTTGACCAAAAAGTGCCAGAAAAGTGGGAAAATATTTTTTAAAAAATTGGGGGGCACATTTTAGTGAAAATTTCAAAAAATATTAGATTAGGTTAAAAAAAAAAATTACAACCTAAGTTAGTGTCTTTATATCATCATCTAGCGATTTGGGCATTTTTTACTCAAAATTATTTTTGTTAGCTTTGTCCACAAAAAGTGGGTCAAAAAAGTGATTTTTTGTTGTTGTGATTTTCTCAAAAAATCAACATTTTTGGTCAACATTTATGCTAAATTTGGGATTCTCTGATCCACTTCCTTTCCAAAAATGTATACTTTTGTGTACATTTGAGTCATAGTTCAATAATTACAGCACTCACAAATTTAAAAAAAAACTTCCTTAAGTCCCCTTAAACTTGTCAAAACGATCTGAGTGTATATTCTTGTAGCCTGGTCAATATTTTCAAATCTTAGTCCATCATTTTGTAGCAAAGCCCATAATGTATAGCTTTAGAGCATATTTTCGTAGCTTATGTGGCTAGCGCTGCAGCCATTCATCTAGAAAATACAGCGCACACAAGAAGTTTTAATACTTTAGAGCTCAGTTTCAACAACAAAAAAGTTGAATAAATGTCCCAGAGGCCCTACAAAAATCATCACTTTTGTGTCAATATTTGTCATCAACTCCAGGAACCTGGTACCAATATTTCCTTCATATCAAGCAATGAACAGCTTGGGAATAAAATATTGATTAGTGCACGCTGACAAATCAAGCAATTTTCAGCCTTCAGATTATGTGTGGAATTACTAGAAAGCTGAGAACGGAAATGTTGTTATTTCCCAAACTCCCTACAGTATGGTTGTTATTTTTGAAAGAAATCGAGACTTTACACAGAGGTTTCAATAAATGCTCTGCATATGAACATTTGAAGCCTTTTCAACAATTTGACTTTGTACCACTCAAATTGTGATCAAAATTCATTTCTTATAACCTAATTTTTGAGTTCAGTTCTCAGGAATCATTCTGAGGACCAGGTTGGCCCATCCATATCATAAAACCTAGGTATATTTTTTTCTCTATTTTGGACCATTATTTATATCTTAGTACATAATCTTGAAGCCTAGTCAATATTTTCATATCAGTCCATATTTATGGTAGCTTAGTCTATATTTGTGTAGCAAAGCACATCATTTATAGCTTTAGAGCTATTTTTGCAGCTTATGTGGCCATTCATAATCTGGAAATCACACAGTACACACAAAAAGTTTTACTTGTGTGTACTGTATTTCCTAATTTGTGAGCAGTTTTAGAAACAAAGTTGAATAAATGTCCCCGAGGCCCAACAAAAAGCATCACTTTTGTGTCAATATTTGTCATCAACTCCAGGAACCTGGTACCAATATTTCCTTCATATCAAGCAATGAACAGCTTGGGAATAAAATATTGATTAGTGCACGCTGACAAATCAAGCAATTTTCAGCCTTCAGATTATGTGTGGAATTACTAGAAAGCTGAGAACGGAAATGTTGTTATTTCCCAAACTCCCTGCAGTATGGTTGTTATTTTTGAAAGAAAGTGAGACTGTTTCATTGCTACAGGGTGATTAAATAATGGACTGTTGCCATTGTTTCTGATATTGTACTAGTACACTGATGTATGAAACATATATACTAAACAGATCCGAACAACAAGTTGCTCATGTGTTTGACTGAAGTCAACTGCAAAAATGTGGGTAATTCGGGGTCATGCGACCGGTCCCAACTTTGGCAAGTCGTTGCCTATCATATGGTGTACGGTCGGTCGGTCGGTGTGATAATGACGTAAAAAACTTCATCGGGAAAGACCAGGATCTCTCAGGCACCTTTGCACGTATGTAATGCTCCTACGTGTAAAATAACTAGAATGCCCATTACCCCTAAAGCATCTAGGCAGCAGGCGGCAGACAGCCTTCGTTTGGATCATCCCAACAGACCTAAACTACACCATGTCCTACATAACATCTTCCTATCTCAAAACAGGATCACGCATGTCACTATACTAACTACCCAGTTCCTATATAATGTTGCCCCGTTGCACCAACATTTGTTCATGGATTGGCTGTAAAGTTTGTTGATTTTCTCATGTCTTGTTATCCTGCGATTTCCCTGACAGGAAAGCGGCGCGCTAGGCTGCACACATTGGTCTATTGGCCCATAGCTGTCCTTAAGATTGTGTAAAAACGAGTTTTGCTGTGCTGATAAGATATGATTTTAAATCCAGGTATGGTCATTTGTGAACTTGGATACTCTTCAGATTGGGCACAGAGAAACTGGTTACAAAAAGAGCTAGCTATATAATTTATTGAGCCAATCAGAGAAGAGTGGTATGGCTGAAGTAGATAAGGCATATAAACCCTAATTTGATTGGTTACAAAGAGAGCCATGTGATTTATTGAACCAATCATACATGGTGTAAGAAGGGTGATAGGATTGAAGGAGCTGAGGCATACAAACTCTATTTTGATTGGCTAGAAAGAAAGTCATATCATTTATAGAACCAATCAGTGACTGTATAAAGATACTAATGATGTTAGGGCTGATGGGGATTAGTCATGGAAGCTCCATTTATTAGCCGAAAGAAAGAGATCAAGTCAAGGCATTTAGGTAAGTGACTTGAATAAAGTCAAGTCTTTAGAATAAGTAACTGAGTCGTTTCAAGTCTTTTGGAAAGCTCCAAAACAATGGCTCAAGTCAAGCCTTTGTTCTCAGTTACTTCAGTCAAATCATGTCATAAAATCATAGACTCAAGAAGTCATACCATTGTTTGGAGCTATCACTGTCGTGAACCGTGTCAAAAGGTTTAATTTTGAGAAGAGACGGTTCTGGTTCAGATACCTTGTTGAAGGAAAACTTTAAGATTTTTCAATTCAATTACAAGTAACCTTGAAATAAGAGGAAATATTATCCTCATACTGAAAAGTGAAAATATCAAAATTTGCTGATTGACTAAAGTGAGAAAAGATTGAAGATTTAATATTTTTAAAGGAAAGCGTTCCATAGTTTTATTGTTCACACTATTATGGAATAACTGGAGCAACATCACAATTAAAAATGCCTGTGCTTCATGTCCACTAAAGGGGCGAGTGACGTCGGCGCGTATTCAAGTGAACACATCATGATATCGTGCATGTAACTCCAATGTAACGTGCACGATCAAAGATAAATGTCGGCTGTGGTGCAGATAGTGCTGCACCTATCACCTCTCCTTGAGCTGACACAAAGTATCTATTTTAACACTTTCCATGCAACTATTAGTTTTACCATATATACAAAACAAATATTTCAGAAACCTTCAAAGTCTTATCTCAAGAATTACTGAACCAATACTAGGCATGTTTGTACTTATTTTATTGCATTTCTCATGGTGATTCCAAATATGGTAATGAAATTCAATCATTTTGATTTTTTTTGAAATTTTGAAACTGACGTCTGCAGACGACTGCCGCGTGGAAAGTGTTAAGATTCATCGCTTTCAATGTCATTCCTGTATTTTATGGGTAGCGTTTGGAGGCAAGTTCAGCGTTATCTCTAACCCGTGCCTGTATCAAGGCATGCAGGAACTCGCAAGTCTAGCGCTACTTCCATACTAGGGATTAGCGTGCCAAATGCGTGCACTTGTGATGTGCAATGTCTGTTAACACAAACTATCAATACAATATAAGAAACTTGTATATCAATATTCCCATTATATAGGAGATCTCTCATTCTATCTTGTAAGCTGATGTTAAATAGGTCTGTATCTCTCAAAATCGATACAGTGGAGACGTACTTATACTTGGTTCCTGTCCGGTTAAAACTCAAAGTTATACTGACAAAAGAAAAATGATAAATATCTGGAGAATCTGGGCAATCGTGGACAAAAACCAAAAAATGAAGAAACAAATTCGAAAAAAATATCCAAAAGTTCACTAAACTGTGATGAATCAATATAATTTATATTAACATTTTAAACAAACATTTATGTCAGTGAAATCAATCGGAGTGATAGTACTTTGTATAAACATGGTCTTGCAGATGAGATTTTTTTAGGCCAAAACATTGTTACCAATACATTATGACAAGTTGAAATTAATTGTTTGCATCATTTATTTTCAAAGTTTCTTTTTTACACCATTTTCAAGTGTTAACAGGAGTTATGTAACTACTCAATTTGGGGCTCATTGATAAACTGCACTCATTTCTGACAGAGTTTTACCATCAATTTTCACAATTTTTGTAAGTTCGAAATTTGATTTTTGTCCAAAATTCCGTTTGCAACATAAACATATTTGCTTGATGATGGTTACACAGAGAATGGATAGATCTGATACATAAAATGAAATATAGAAGACAATCACGCTTAACAACCAAATGTGGTAAACGTGACTTCACCCTCTTCTAGGAAACATAAAGTCTTGCCTAGCTTCAAGTTGAGTCTCCAAAATGTGTGACTCGACAATGTTTTCATGTTATTGACTCAAGCTGTCACCACAATTGCGGCAGGTGTCTACAGACAACATTTCCAAAATTTCACAAAATGTTTCAAAAATGTCAAAATTATTGAATTGAATTACCATATTTGGAATCACCAAGGGAAATGCATTAAAATAAGTACAGACATGCCTAGTATTGGTTCAGTAATCCTTGAGATAGACCTTGAAAGTTGGGAAAGGTTTCTGAAAAATCTGTTTTGTATTTGGTAAAACCAACAGCCGTGTGGAAAGTGTTAAGGTGTAACAATAGCCAAAAGTGAAGTCATATCAGTGAACAATCAGGACTGCTGAGGAAGATCAGGCCAAAAAAAAAAAGTTTGTCTCAAAGCTTGTGCGCGCATTGGTTTTGAAATGCCAAAAACACCGCGTCTGAAATGCAGGAAATTGTAAAATCTTTTTTTCCCCTACAAATTTTTATTTCGAGTTTTTATTAAAAATATCGGCAGATTTTCCTTTTCTCAAACTTTTACATGACTCAGTTCTTCAAAAAACGCTACACAATTGTTCTTTACACAACTACATCACAATATTCATTTCAAATAGAAAGAAAACAATATCAGAATGTGTCAACGGTTGCAAATAGTAAGAGTAAAAATTGACACACAAATAAAAAAGTGTAAAAAAAAAAAAATGGAAGACAAAAAAACCGCGCGCGTCGCCCGATTTTGAAGCCTTCGCAAGCTTTGAGACAAATTTTTTTTTTTTGGCCTCAGTAATCTGGTATATTTGGTGTCAGATCAAGGTGGCAAGTGACTACAGCATGCATTCTAGTGAAGGAATCTTAATATCTCACAAGTGACTCTGATATGTGCGACAGCATCTGTTTGTTGGCTATAGTGCAGAAAATGCTCGAGTTCCTTTAGGATACCCTACGACTGCATGTCTTCAATGGGGACTTGTAAAGAACGACCCATACACTTACACAGTGTGGAATAAGAATGATAGGGAGTTTTAAATCTTAGCCAAAGTGCTGTGCCTATCACTATAGCAAGTTCCAAATTGGCAAACCTGCTCACAGCAGCGTACAAATTCGGAAGAGTATGGGCGCGCAAAATGCTCGCATGGCGCAACATGGCACATTGTGAATCGTATGTGTGAAGCTTGCGTATGCCAAAATAGCATGCATACGCTTGGATTATTTTTGCGCCCCGGGGAGATAAAACCCCACATATTTCTTACCAATTTGGACCTGATTAGCCTATAGATTACGCGCTGACCTCCCATCCTGACTTCAGCTGACACAGAGTATCACTAGTAATGAAGGCATTTGATCAACTATGACCAAGTTCTTGTTCCAATTGCAAGCCCGGCCCTGGGGGACCCGGGACTAGCGGGGACTAGGGCCGGGACATATAAATTGCAATTGTGACGTCCCCGGTACATTCGTGTAGCCAGGACAAAGTGTAGGCCCCGGCTATAGTCCGCAGGTTGCTTAATTTCTTTCTGCAACCATAACGGGATGCATTTCTATGTGTTCCCTAAGTGTTATTAGGCTTATTCTGTCAAGCGCATCGCATCTCAAGCATATGTAAGTAGCTACGCCTGAAGTGTACATTTGTGTACCCTAGCGTACGTCCCAGCTACACGCCCCGGCTAGCGGGGGCACAGTTTGTACGTCCCCGTACACTCCCCCGCATAGCCGGGCACTGTTTTTTGTACATTTGCATACAGTCCCGCATGGTCTCCACCATGTCCTGGGTCCCCAGGGGCCGGGCTTACAATTGATAAGTGCATAACTTGATGCAGCAAGACCTTGTTATTAATCCGCCTAATACGGTATACGGGGATGTGCCGCTCTATAATGGGTCGCTTTTTTGCAAAAAAATCCCTAAAATGGGGTATGATTTTGGATGGAAATTTGGTCTATTTTCCCGATAATTTGCAAAAGTTGGGTCTCTAATGAAGCAAAATCCTTAGAAATCGGTACCGTATTTTCAAAATCACCCTTAGAAATGGGTAGGGGTTTTGAATCTCCAGCGGCACATCCCCGACCAAACTAAATCCGAGTACCTCCCCCGAGGTTATTATAGTACACATCAGTTACTTTCTACATGTTCATTAGCACCACACAGGAACTTTTAGTAAGGATACTTGATTCAGTAGGATTATAAATACCCAGTATCGCTAATATGGAATGTCACTTCGAGGTACCGCTAGCCGTCTTGATGACTTCAATGTAATCCCCGATATCTCGGTTATGAAGACTGGCTTAGGCTCCTAATAATTGATCTCTTATCTTTATGAGCTAACTTGAAAGATAGGTCGACATGATGACACTTGGGTTAGTCCCATTTTCCCCCTGTATTTACATATTGAAGTTCATTGCCAGCAACATCTATATCTACTGTCAACTCACTTGGGTAAGGATGATTGCCTACTAGCCTACTAATGCAGGAAATGGGGACCATTATGAGTTGATGAGGTTTAACACATTTGATTAATATAGGTCTATAAGAGGGGTTGTGAGCCATATGTAACTCTAATGGCCCGTTCATGCTTTCGTTGTTGACGGACATCGGTATGCAAGCTGGAGCAATGTCAACTTTCATTGTATGAATGGACCTTAACCCCCCCCCCCCCCCCCCCCCCCCCCCTCACCCCATACCCCGAGGCATGGTTTTAAGAATAAAACTATCAAGGGAGAAACGGGTTAAATGAGAGAGGGATGAACACTGCCGGCTCCGGGAGTTGAACTCGAGTTGCTTGTATGGCAGTCCCAGTTCTATACAAGCAAGCCACTGATTGAATCTGCTTTAAAAATCTTTAGATTTTTGTCTGCATATAATAGCCGCCCCTTCATGCTCAAACACATTCCTAGACCCCAGCGCAAAACTGCAAACCCCTAGCGAACCACCAGCGAATACAACATATACCAAATATGTCACGAACAAATAACAACTTACACGACCGTACACCAAAATTTCCAAACACGTTAGCTCTATTCGTCAATATGTGATAGGACCCTAAACAAGAATATTTGTCTAGAAACATAAACATGTAGTCTGTGTCTGTGTACTATCCCAAATCACTCTCTTATATGACAGCCAAATACAAGCTAATACAACTAATTAATTGACACAATAACATTGGATAACTAGACCTAATTTGTGACAGGTGGCCACTATAGGCGGTGATAAACCATCAATACTCAATGCAATACAAATAAATAAATTAGCGTAATTAGCGTAATTAGCAAAGTGATTTTAGTCATCGAGTCCTGTCAGTAAATCTAGTTCATTTCCTATTAACCACATTCGTATGGAGTTACTACCAATTTACTTGTTGTGAATCTCTAAAATCAGTTTTGATTGGCTAACAGACAAACCTATGATGCTCATTCAGCCAATAAGAGGTGTGGTAAGAATTGGTGATAGGGCAGGGATTGAACTGTAAGATTCCACAAGCTTGCTTTTGATTGGTTAAAGGTGGCTGTTATTCTATGGATCATTATATATCAATGGAAAGCTGGTGATCTCTAGATTTCAAAATATATTTTTCTGATTTTCCCCCGAAACCCTGTGTGCCAGAAAATCAGTAAAAAAGAATCAAAATCACCAATCTTTTAACCTCCAGAGGGCCTCCTTCATATCTAACAAATTCACCGGATCATATTACAGCACAAGCTGATGACATCAGCTCCTGTACACACACACCCCACACACCACTGATAACAAATGTGAACAAACCCATGATATAATGCATAGTGAAAGTGTGGAATACCGTACAAGTGTGTGATGTTTGAATTAAAAATACTATTAATATGTAGGATTCAATTTTATAACATAATCATTATGCAAACAATTTAATTGTTAATGAAACCCGGAATTACGAAATTGTGAATAAATTTACCAGATCATTGTAAATTGTTTGAATATCAGATTATCCATGTTATCTGAATGAGTGTGTTAACATTCAGCATGACTTCCAAGTCTTCCACTATTATAAACTAAAATGGAAATCCCTGTATGCAAACTAAGCTCACAAAGATGATTTGTGTTTGTTTTAAAAACCAGAAAATGGAGGAAAAACATAAAAATACCCATTATATCAAACTATTGGACCAATGTGTTTAAAATTGGACTTAAGTAAATAATAACCTAACAAACATATTCTGTAATTGATTGTTTAACAATATGTAAAGAGAGATTACTAGATAGTTTCTTTATATCTTCAGAAAGCTAAAGTTGTAATTGTGAACTTAATGTAATTCTGTTACCAAATGTAATTCCGTTACCACTGTTTTGATAAGAACAAGTATAGATATTGCTGAAGTTGATGTTTGAGAATCTTAGTAGGTTGGGGAAGGATGAGAATTTACAATGACATAATTCAGCAAGAACAAGTCCAGTAGAAAAACTTTATTTACTTTTTGGTAATGGAATTACATCTACATCAGACCAAAATAGGAAATGTTCTCTTGGAAATACCATATCCCTTGGTGAAAATTGCCTTTGATATAAAGTGACTTGCCCCAAACCTGTGTAATAAAGAAGAAAAAATAGAAAGTTAAGCCTTTTGCTTTGTAGGATTTATTTAATGTTATAATCCTAATTTCCCAAATTTCGAAGCCAAATATCACACAACTTCAAACAGGATTTTCACAAACACTAATACAGCTATTCAAAAACTGTATTTTGTTCCTCGCCTAGTATTATCCACAATAGTGATTTTTTCCCCATATTGAATTGCCTATATTATACACGATTATTTAAAATATATTAAAATACAGGTAGAATTTATATAATACAAATAATTCCATGATTAAATCGTAGAATTATATAAATATTATGCTATGTGGTGGTCCATGCATGTTATACCAGTACATTGTATGTATTGACACTCCATGCAGTGTGTGCAAGTGCATGGGGCTGTCTGTGCTGGTAGTGTAAGGTGGTGTACAGGAGATGATGTCATCACCACCCTGTGGATTTGCAAGGTCACTCAATCTTTTTTTAGAGAGGGGAGTCGATGAAAACTTTGAAAAGGCATAGAGGCTTACTAGAAGTTTATAAAAAATTAAAAACACATAATTTGGAATCTAGAAGTCACAAGCTTTCATTTGATATATAACTATCATTAGAATGACATGCACCTTTAATAATACTATCAAATGCCTTTTACAGATTAAAACAAACCAATAAGAGAGTGTGTAGGAAACCTTTTGCAGAGCTCAATGGGTTAACTACCAGCAGCAGCTGTAGCTATGCTGCTATATTATTACTATAATCATACCGGATTTGAATCAACCCACCTTTTATTTCCTCTAAAGAATTATTCACTCGTTTACTTCAAGTTGTTGAAATCCGTAAAAATTGCAATTGAGTTTAGATTATAGTTTTTAATCTTTTGACACCCCTGTTTTTGTATGAATGACATTGATGGGATTTTATGATTAGGCAACCAACCCTTATGCACTTATCAATTGCAACCCCCGCCCCTGGGTACCCGGGGATGGCCGGGACTTTGTCATCATGTTAGCCGGGGATTTGACCCAAAATGTGTCCCCGCAGGGCCGGGCATTTGCCGGGACTTGTTGTATCAATTTACGTTAGCTAAAGTGCCGGGAATTTAGGCGGGGAATTTAGCCGAGTGAGGGCCGGGGTTTGGCCGTGATTTACCCAAGCTTTTTCAACGGTGTCAACTGCTAAATTCAGTATGCAAGTACAAAGAAGGCATTGCATGACATAGCGAGTATTCAGCAGCGACGTGCGCTACATGTAGCTGTGATAATCTAGAAGGTATTGCCCTTTTTCGTTTGTTAGAATATTTGTATTCAATTATTTTGCAAAGGTTCTGTAACAATTGCCAACATGCAAACCACATGTGAGTATAAGGCCTAGTAATAATAGTATTGCAATTGAATACACATAGGCCTACTTTGGAAATTGGAAGCATTTCATGATGCTATCTAATCCATTCATTCAGAGTTCTGCAATTTATCGAATACCATGAAATAGTAGCATAATGCCTGCCGAATTTTAAACCAATGTAGTATGCAACTCGCACTATGAACGTGACGTGACGAAGCATGATGATGATAGGATTGTGAGAAACCTTGTTCTGCAATATATCAGAGTCAAGGGCCAGGCATTTAGCCCAAGAAAACCCTGGGCCGGGGATTGTATCAATGCCCGGCCCATAGGGGGCCGGGACTTGTCGGGGGATTATTCAAAATGTATGCCCCACCCGTCGGGGACTTTGCCGGGACTTAGGCGGGGAATTTAAAATTTTAAAAATACATCTCCGGCACAAGTCCCGGCCATCCCCGGGTACCCAGGGGCCGGGGTTGCAATTGATAAGCGCATTAAGTCTCAAAAATCAGGGTTGAATATTTTTTTAAGATTTAGATTTTACCCAAATTGTCAAAATAGATGCTTTAGGGGTAATGGCATTAATATTAATTAAGTTTGATTTTGCTAATAGAATGATTAATGAACATCTTTCTTTCCCAACAGATCCTAATGAACAATAATTGAAAAGATTGCATCATTAAATAATCTGATAAATATTGAAGCCCGGACCATTACAGTATCTATGTCTTATTAAAAATGGCCAAATCTACACAAAAACTGACGTAACTATTGTGATATGTTGAACGATAATTGCTACAAATGAGATTGATTATATACGCCAAAAATGTATTTCAACTCTCAATGGGTTGAGCCATTCGTGACTTATAAACCTATTTTTGGTACCCAAAGTACGCACGCATGTTAATTAACATTGTTTATGTCACTGGGACATCAGTCACATAAGAGGAAATATTGGAGCAAAATAATTACTCCGACAGGGGCATTGAGGGGTGATGAAAATGTTGATCATATTAAAGAGTGTGGGATGGTTGGGGGGACTTTATACACAATTTGTGATTTGACAACCAGAACCAGAAGGTCATTACTGAGGGAATTTGAGATCACTTTATAATGAGTAATGCCAATGGTAGTCAACTTTTTATTGTTTTGGTGACACAAATTATTTTCTATCAAATTCAGTAACGGCAACAACTCCTGGTGTGTTCATACTCCCGATGGCAGTGGATAAAAGTTGATGTTGCTTCAACTCCCGCGGCGATGTCCGTCAACATCGGCCGATGCCCAACAACGGGAGGGTGAACCTGCCATTACTCCTCTCAAAAATATTCATGAGTTCACCCAGATTAATGGGATAAGCTCAGATTGCCATCCACTTTTTTTAGATTTGTCTCAGGTAGATTGATTTTTAGGGTTATAATTAGGTATCGGGTTAGGGGTAGGTAGGTAAATGTATTGTATATAGGCAAGCCTCAAAATAAAACATGAAGAGGGCATGCAATCCAAGGCAATTTACCAACTTTATGCAAGGCAATTATATACTTTTGAATTGAGTGAAAACAGCCAGAAATTGAGGGCATCAAGGCAACTAGGTGGGGCATCGAAGGCAATTGCCTTTGATTAATTTAAGCCCTGTGTATAGAGTAAGACTTATAGGGTTAGAGTCTAGGGTTTAGGGTTCTGGGTCAGGGTTATGTTTTAGGAATAGAGTATGTAAGCAAGCAGTTTAGAGGGTCTGTTAGTAGATAAGTGCAGATAATCCTGAGACGAATTGTCTCAGAGATAATCTGCAGGCTAGCGAGTATCAGACCATATGAGAATAAACCAAAGCTTTGAAAAGAGTTACCATTCTCACCGTTGGTTTTATACTTGTAATAAACAAAGGGTTCAGGTAACAATACCAGTGAATAATGTCATCATCAACACCCGGCCACATGAATGAAATCAGCATGTATCAACCAACCTGTTGTGCAATCACCCAACCACCAGAAATAGTTAGTACGGAGCACATAGTACACAACGGTAAACATTGGTGACAGCGTATGTCACTTGTACTGTAGGTAATCCAAGTTAGGTAACATTGATAATCCAATAAGACTGATTGCCAAATAGACCTGTCAACTACCTGTTACTACACTACAGAGCGAGTTAGTTAGAAAGGTGTCGGATTGATTGACTGGTTGATGAAAGTCGCAGCAGGTTACTGGACAGTGATATTATCATAGGAAGTGGTGGATGATACACGCAGCAGGTTAGGGGACCTGCGTTTTTGGTGTCAACTGAAACAGGGTTCGATTGGCAATGCGATAACTGCAGCAGAATGCTGGACAGCGATACAGAATCCAATGGTTCATGTACAGTGATAAACGCAGAAGGTTAACCTATAATGCGGTGCCAATTAAACATGGTTTAAATGCTATAAATGTGATAAATGCAGCTGGTTGCTGGACAGTGAAAGAGGATCCAAAAGTACAGGGATAAACGCAGCAGGTTTAGAGACCAACATGTATATTGTAGTGCCAATTTATGTCAGCATGATAAATGCAGCAGGTTGCTGGACAGTGAAAGCAGATCCAATGATTCAAGTACAGTGATAAACGCAGCAGGTTTAGAGACCTATATTGTAGTGCGTAAAGGGTTAAATGCCAGTGTGATAAATGCAGCAGGTTGTTTGACAGCGATATAAGAAGGATATAAGAAGGCAAGGGTTGGCATACAGTATTAAATGCAACAAGTGTGGAGACTTGAATTCTAGTTCTCATAAAATGTTAAAGGGGCATTGAGAGATACATATGGGAGTCCACCCTCAATTTTCCTTGAAATCAGGTTTTTTTTGCACCAAAGTATTACTTAGGCGTATACTAACTACCATCTGAAACCGTTGAATTCGAAGTATATCATGTAATATTTCACAATTTGTTAATTTTGATGTAGATCACATCGAAATAACTGCAGAATTCGGTACATATGGCTTCGCTAGAATGTCCATCTAGCGCCATCGCTTCAACTCTTTTCCCATGAAATATACGTTCCTGGGTTCTATTATACCTTATCCATTGAAACCTTTTTTTTCATTTTTTTATTTCATTTTTATCGCCAATCTCTCCGTGCCCCTTTAAGGTCGACTATGATATCTGCAGCAGGTTGCTGGACCACGATATATACAATTATTACACAGGGCACTAAAAGATACACGTATGGAGTGCACGCTCAATTTTCTGGAAATCAGTTTTTTTGCACCTACGTAATACTTAGGCACACTAACTGCCATCTGAAACTGTTTTTTCGCCAACTATCATGTACAATTTCACAATTAGGTAATTTCGATGTAGATGACATCAAAATTATCAGCATCACTCACAACATAAATGGCTTCAACAAAATTTCTATCTAGCGCTATCATTCAACCGTTTCCCCTTAAATCATTACACTTCAGGGTTTCCTACGTACCTTATCTATTGAAACAATTCATTTGATCCAAATTCCATTTTTCTTGGCAAATCTCTCAATGCCCCTTTAAATGCAGCATGTTGAGAGACCTACATTCAAGTGCCAATTTAAAAGTGCAGGCAACAACACAGACAGATTAGGTGTTGCTACGTACGTGTCAATCAAGCTATTGATAATCACCACAAAATGATACATACACACAGATATCCTATCTGTTTTATCTCCAAATTATCTCAGCTAATTCCATCAATCTTCTTAATTTAATAGTTAGTAATATGTACTATCAGTGAAGTTGTAATTGCATTTGGATGGTTTACACATATGTCGTTGAAAGGTAGTTAACCACCAACATGAAATTGGTTTTGATTTTCTTGAAATTAGGATTTAGGCACAGCTTAACCCGAGAGGGCGGTCATTTTCTTTGGTAAGGGGAGAGTCCCCCAAAATGTCGTTTTTCTTCGTCATATTTTTAACCTCCCTAAACACAAACAAATTCAGTTTTTTGACTAACATTTTGTTTTGATGCCCTCCCCATACAATGGCATGATTTCACGACCCCCTATTTTCTGTGTAAAAAAACTATGACTCCCCTCCCCCAGGATATTTGGACCCCCTCCCCGTACCGAACCGAAGATAATGACAGCCCCCTAATAGGGCACCAGCTCTCAGGTGGTGGGAGTCGGGTAGGTGATCCCCGGTACAAATGTCTAAACATGGAAAGAACAGGTCATGCTTTAAAAATAATGGCATTTTGGCTATTTGGTACGTATCAATGAATCGATCCCCTTCTCAGTGATATCCTAAAATGGGTCTTCTGAATGGTATAAGGCACAAGGCAGCATAATGGTTTCACAGTTCATTCAGATTAAAAATGATAGCTTCATTGTGTTTTATGCCAAAGGAAAGACATATTTGCCTCATTGCAACTAATTTGGAGGGAAATTGGCAACTATCCGGTTCAAGTATGTTGTATCCCAATTAATTCAATATTCTAAGAAAATAAATTGGTGGACTTGAGAGTTTTTTGAAATTTGAAACTATACCCTTTGGAAGCTGACGAAGTGGAGGCTTGGAAAGGGGACACATCTCAAACCCTATTATATCAGTTTCTCCCTCCACCCCTTCCTCTTCTCCCCTCTCCCTCAACCCTAAACCAGCTGAATCTCACTAAATCTCACTGCCAGAAACTATCTCCACGCACATGCTGCTGCATTGCCTCGATGACATCACCTACCGCAGGCATATGTGGGCAGGAAGTTGCTGCCCGCATATGCGCTGGGAGCTTAGCTCAGTTGGTAAAGGGACAGACTGGGGTGCGGATGGTCCCGCGATCGAATCTCGAGGGGTTGCTGGGTGATTGTTCGGGTCAAAAAAATAGTCCTTTTTTTCCCCTCCCCCCGATATGCATAAAAACATAGCCGCAGCAGTTAGGGTTAACCCCACCCTCCTCCCTTAACCCCCTCCCCCTCCTCCGGTAATTACTCAGTCCTCTGAGTCATTTCAAAATACTTACTCTGATCTGGATCCGTAATATTGTAGAACTGCGACCACGGCTTCTTTCGTTTCTCCTCCAAATCGCGTTTCCTCTGCGGCCAATCAATGTCCTCGTTCATGATGGCCATTTCGCACATTCCAGTGTCGTCGCTCGTGATGAACGAATGCCGTAAATGGGCGATGATAAAGTTGGGATCGTCGAGCAGCGCCATGACTGTTATAGAAGGCGATGGAATACAGGAGTTGTTCGTTGACGAAAATTGAATAGTTCCTACCCCAAATTATCTGGGTATTTTAAAGCAGTATGCAGTTTATCAAAATACCAAGGTCATGGCCCCAGTTGTGAATATTATTCAAATTGATTGGGTGTAATTATCATATTTACGATAAAATGTCTTCTTTAAATCTGTCTCATTACAGTACCAAAAGGATAATTACAATATTTATTTTAAATATGCAGTTACACCAAAAGGTGTAAATTTGTAATAATTGATTTTATCCTTTTAAAGATCTTTATTTTTAATGATAGTGCAAATAGTGCAACGCTGCAGACAAACTCTCATAATATCAAACTTTGAATAAGTCCTGTTTTCCCGGATAAAACATAATCGGCCATTTGCTCTAAAACAGTTTATTTCATTACGACTTCCTGAACTTTATTCGATGACAATATCCCCATTGGGAATAGAGCCGAGCAACACAGCACCGGCTTGTTTTTAATGCGGTGATTCACTGCAGAACCCCAACTCGGGTTATATACTGTTTTTTCAACTGTTTACGTTTCCAAAACTTCCCAGATATTTAAGCCAAAGTTTCCTTCCCAATAATACCACAGAGGTGTTGCAGGTATCAAAACTAGGTCTGATGTTTCACCCCCCTCGGAAGCCGGATTAGGATGAAGCACGCGGATTATCTCTGCTTCGCACGTAACGAGGATGTATCACTTTCGTGGCCGCCTAAAAAAAGAAACGGAGAAAACAAGAAAAAGGTGTGTGCGTTATGAGTGATATTGCGAGGAGTGAAGCTTTCAACGCCGTTGCAAGGATGTGAAAAATTTGTCGAATATAAAACTATTTCTGTATTATATTAGATTGTCAATATTGAATGGATTTAACAAGTCATGCTTTTAAAAGTTTATTGATACTAGTATTAAACTCCCAACACGCACAAAGAAAAGAAAGGAAATTGAACAGAAATTGGAAACAGGGCAGGGTTCCCGCAGCCACTACTAAACAGCTGCATTTTGATATCACTACAACGATACAGAGCCAATCAAGTTAATGTTCTTTTTCATTTTCGTACAATTATATCTGGGCAGGGTGTGTGTTCAATCATACTACTTTTTGTGAGGAATAAAAAATGTTTCGGATACGATGCATTAAGATGCAAGGTGTGGGGCCAGAGTGAAGGAAGGTCCTTAAATAACAAAAATTAATGGGGAAATGGGATAATACCATCAAAATAAATAAACAAACATAAATAAAGATGGTAATGCACTGTAACACCCCCCCCCCCCCCCTCCCCACCCAGCATGTTTGGGAATAAAACTACCAGGGGGTGGGACAGGGGGAATTCCGGCTCTGCAGGTCACCTGTGTTGAAGTCCAGCACCTTCCTGATCGCACCACAGGGTCAGCTCGAAAAAACTTATAGTTATATGATATCCTTGCCATTTGATAGCATGCCTTATTGCGTTAAGTGCGGGTTACCAGCACCTACCATGTTACAAAATGTTGTTTGAACACTTTGTAGATCTTATGAAAAGTCATCCCCACTGTTCAATGTTGAGTCACCCAATTTGCCAACCATCAGCCCGTATTCTCGCAGCATTGGTTGGTGGGGGAGGGGAGGGGTATGAGGAAGGGGAACTTTCAGGCTATCATACACAAATTGGTGTTTTCACATGACTCAAATAATGTGTGCTATAAGGTAATTACAATATGCAAACAAGGGTCAGTGTTTGAACACATTTTTGTGTGTGATTGTAGTACTGCAGTGTTTTGTAGTGATGAGAAAGGTTATGGTTTATAGGTGCTTATGCCAGATTCCACAATATGATATGGATGTAGGAGGTTCACCACTTTCTCCCATACAGCCAGTCTGTTTCACTTCAAATATTAATTTTACTTCAAATATCAATTTAACTTCAAATATCAATTTAACTTCAAATATCAATTTAACTTCAAATATCAATTTAACTTCAAATATCAATTTTACTTCAAATATCAATTTTACTTCAAATATCAATTTTACTTCAAATATCAATTTTACTTCAAATATCAATTTTACTTCAAATATCAATTTTACTTCAAATATCAATTTGAAACCAAAACTAAATATTGATATCCATTTCGAAGTTCCAGGTTAGCAAGGATAAAGTATCTTGACAAAGACCACAACACAATAACCACAGCAGGAATCGAACACACAATCTCTGTATGTGCCTAGTTCTCTATCTGCTGTACAATGTACTTTCAGTTAGTAACACCAGTTCAAATGTGTCATATTTCGCATGTGCACTTCACTTTAATCTAGAAAGGTAGGGCTCATTATTCAAAACCATTAATTAAATACAAACACACTCCCCCAGGCCTCAAATTAAGAAATGGAGAGGGTACTGCACATTAAGGCAATTGTAAAGGGGCACCAACTTTCTCCATGGCAATTATGTACTTTTGAATGAGCTCTGCACTCCCCAGCTTACCTATCAAAATTCATGTCAGTTTTTTCTCGGAAATTGAAAGAGCTAGAACCATTAACCCAGTTGCTAATTTCTTTATTAAAAGGATTTAGTATATTTGAAGCCCATGTGACGCCTACACACCTGCATCCAAGGAAAACCTTGAAAAGTGTTAGGCCATTACTGACTGTACTGATGATTAAATGAGTAATGTATCTAATGATAGCTATGAAAACTAGCATAGACAGTCAACGGCGTCATAAATTTACTGTAGCGGGACTAGGGCAATCCATATTCAAGACAGTTTTTCTTGGAAATTGAAATAAGTAGAGCTATTTAACCAAGACATACATATTCTTTGAACATAAACATGATATCTGAAGCAAAAGTTTGATTAATATTATTCAGAAAAGTTGAAAAATATTGATGAAATTATCCAAGGCCAACTAAGATGCTTTCATTTCATAGCTCTCAGACAGAGAGCTATGATTCAGAGCTAATATATTGAGACTAGAAAAATGTAATGATTTCAGTACATGCATTGACGTCTTACTCTTTTTGTTTGGACTTCTGTGACTGTTTTACAGTAGTGTAGCTACAAAAACTAGCATAGACAGTCTGCGTCATGAATTTACTGTAGCCAGAATAGGGTGATCCAAATTAAAGTAAATAGGCTGAGCTATTTGACCAAGACATTCACATTCTTTGAACATTAAACATGATATCTGAAGCAAAAGTTTGACTAATATTATTCAGAAAAGTTGAAAAATATTGATGAAAATATCCAAGGCCAACTAAGATGCTTTCATTTCATAGCTCTCAGACAGAGAGCTATGATTCAGAGCTAACTGTAGTGTAACTGTAACTACTCAGACTGCAAGTAGGCCGAAGTGTATCGTAAAATTAAAAATACTGTCTGTGTTTCATTAGCCTTAGGAAATTCCATCGACGTTTAGGATTAGTATAGCAATTATACAGGTTCTGTGGGACTAATAGAACAAGGATCTTAAACTAGGGCAATAACTTTTGATAAACAAGGTGGTAGAGGCAGCCTTTCTCAGTATTGTTCGCCTAAATTGCATGAAAGATGGAGGAAAATAAAGGAAGTGCTATAAAGCATATTCCAGTGAAATTGGTTAACAATTGGCTCCAAAAACAGCAAATATCACTCAAATTTGGCTCCAAAATGTCACTAGAATTGCACGATATTGTGTGCGTACCAGTAGCGTAGCCAGTGGGGGGCAGACTGCCCCCTCCCCCCCCCCCCCCCACCTAAAATGGGGACGGCGAAGCGGAAAAGTGGGGACGAGAAGAAGGGGAGAAAAGAGAGAAAGAAGGGGGAAGGAGAGGGAGAAAGAGAAGAGAAAGGGGGAGGAGAGGGAAAAAGAGAAGGGAAAGGGGAAGGAGAGGGAGAAAGAGAAGGGAAAGGGGAAGGAGAGGGGAAAGAGAAGAGAAATGGGGCCGAGAAATTGTTCATGTAGTACATTTACTGTGCAATTTTTTTTTTGTGACTGTGCGGGTTTTTTGGACTGTGCAAAAAAAATTGACACCGCCCCCCACCCCCACCACTTACGTGAAATTCACGAGGTAAGTGACTAGAAAAAAATTTGGGGCAACCTTTTACGAAAATGCTTAAAAATAGGGACGATATTGATGTTTGCCCCCCCCCCCCCCGGAATGACAATGCTGGCTACGCGCCTGGTGCGTAATACCATGGTCATGCGTCATGTGCATGTTTGCGCAAGGGTGCACTGCCGTGGCACTATACGCACATACCCCATACACGTCGCCGTCACATGGGAAATGGTTTAGGATAGGTCTAGGGCAGGGGTGGGCAACCTTTTTGAATGAATGGGCCAGATATAAGTGAAAAATTGACTGGGCCGCACCTAACCAATTTTTTTTAGCAATGACCTGCTGTAGATATCAAACCTTTGATTCCGAAGACTTTCAAGCACGCAATAGGTGTGTGTGCTTAATAATCTCAGTATCTTCACAAATACGTAATCTCAATACAGTACAGATAACAGTGGCGTTTCTAGGTTCTTCATATTGGGGGGGGGGAGAATAAAAGTCAACCGACAATATTGTTCTGAGTCAAGCAATGTGCGCGTAGCGAGCAAAAATTGATGACTTTACAGTTATTTGTGGCACGATTGAGGTATATTTTGGCTCTAAACAAGCTTTTACTAAAGAATGTTGCATTATGCTCGCGTAGAGCGCGAAATTTTTTCATCTGTGTACTTTTGACCATCATAATTTCAGGATTCCTCTTGTCAAATGAACCCCCTCGCCCCCTCTGGTTATGTCCCTGACAGATGACAATTAATGGGGAAAACACACCTACGCATGTTGAGGAACATCATTTGTGCCGATAAATGCTAAGCAGCTAGCTCGTAGTTTTGTGATGATGGTAAAATAGATTGATTTGTTTTCATTCTCGTGTATACATCTCGCGGGCCGCAAAAAAACCACTGGCGAGCCGCCGGCCCGCGGGCCGTAGGTTGCCCACCCCTGGTCTAGGGTTATATAGTGATGTGGTTTAAGTACCGTTGGGTGAGGGTTAAACCACAGGATTTTTTTAAAGATAGGCCTAGGGTTATATAGTGATGTGGTATAAGTACCGTTTTGTGGGGGTTAATAAAGCAACCTGATTTGGGGGTGGGGTAGGATTATAATTATTATATAGTGATGATGTGGTATAATAAGTATTGTTGGGTAAAAGGAAGGGTTGTGGTTTAAGAGGTAGGGGGTTTATAAAGTAATGTGGCATTATAACCATAGATTTATAAATATATATGGGTATAACGGATGGGAGGGCCATGGGGCAATTAAATACAACATGGTTTCTTTACATTACAACTGCAACTGCGGACATGACGGGCGGGTTGCTTCAAATATACAGACCCCACAGATAGTTTGCCCATTTTTGGCACTTTTTAGTCGGCAAGGAAGTATGCAAACCGCCTATCAGGCGCCGCATACCGCCTATGGCCGCAGCGTTTTATAATTATATTCCACCGGAGTTATTTACAACTCATGAACTCAAGTTTTACAGCAATTGACATTTCATGAACTCAAGTTACAACTCATGAATCTCATTTGCTCACTTAGCGGGACCCGAGCGTAACGAGGGGATCCTGCTAGAGTTAAAATAAATGACATGTTTATTGCCCGAACAATCTGCCTTGAAATTTTGATACAGTTATGCTTTGCTTCTCAACACGTGAACCAGAGGTAGTTGGGATGGCTCTCTTCGGTCGCATCTCGCTACGCAGCCCTTTTATGGCCAAAATAATATGTAGTTTTCTAACAGTATACTTCCTTTTAACATGATCAAAGTTAGCTTTTTTCTCCATAAATCATGTAGTGGTAAAAGGCAGTATATTACTTTTATTGTCTAACAAGTTGCAACCTTTTCCTAAGTGAGGATTATTGAAGCAAGTTAAAACAATCCATGTTAAAATGACGTATATCATTAGGAAAGTACATACAAGTACATCCTTTTGCCTTAAAAGGGCTGTACGCTCACAGCTCGATACCAGAGCTACATCGGCACACGTGTGTGTTGTACTGTGCTACCCGTACATGAGGATCTACAGCTCTCCTCACAACCAAAACTCATAGCCAATTCGCAGTTGTAATTTTGTCACCATCGGCACACATGTGTGTTGTACTGCGCTATCTAGCTCTGAATCCTAGCTCTCTGTATGAGAGCAATGGAATGAAAGCATATGAGTCGGCATCGCGGATGGTCGAATATTATCATCAATATTTTTTTAACTTTTCTGAATAAAATTGGTAAGACTTTTTCTTTAGATATGATCATCATCAGATATCATGTTTAATGTTCAAGTAATATGTATACATACATTGGTAAATATCCAAGAAATACTGGCTTTATTTCGATATCCCTATTCCCGCTACAGTAAAACGACGACGTGGACTGTGTATATGCTTCATTTTGTAGCTATGCGCTTTCTATATACTATGTTATTACAGCTCTCTTCTCTAGTCTTCAACTTCAAGTGACCATATTAATATTATGCATGCTATTAATGAAGCCACCATGCGTTTCAATTGAATTGTTTCCTTGAATTGATCAGATACTTATCGATTTCAAGGAGGTGTTTACTTGATTGATTGATAGGTCATGATACTTGTAGACACTGGGACGTAGGTCTGTATCAATCAATCTAGCACTCTCCATGTAGGGGATAGATGAAATGTGGCTTAAAATGAAGCTAATATATGCCTGATCAATATTTTACCTTATCCCACGTTCGTAGGTTGCACATTATGACCCTAGACCTCGATTTAGGGTCAAAGGTCACATGTGTTTCAATGGGAAGTCAAAAACTAAATTTAACATGGTAAAAAAACTAAAAAATGAGCTATTGACTATAAAAAGTATGTTATATTGTTGGGATAAGTGTTTTAAACAAAAAAGTCAATCACAACTTTGATCGTAGATCAATAGTTTTTGAACTGTGGCCTTTTGAAAATTACAAGTTGGCCAAAATAGACCATTTTGGTCATATTTTCGCAAAATTGGCACAAAAATGACATGATATCATCATTAAAAAAATATTTTGACTCATTATGAATTGATAAACCATGTTATAATGTTGGTATATAGATGTACCTTACATTACAACACATTTCAAAAATCAATGGTATGTTGATGCCATGGCAACCAGCATTAATATCCTTCAAATCCTTTAAATTTGACTCAGATTTTACCCATTTTCGATGAATTTGAAGGATATTAAAGCTGTTTGCCATGGCATGCGGACACCATTGACTTTTGAAATGTCTTTTAATGTAAAGTTCATCTATAAACCAACATTATAACATGGTTTATCAATTCACATTGAGTCAAAATATTTTTTTAATGATGATAACATGTCATTTTTGTGCCAATTTTGCAAAAAAATGACCAAAATGGCCTATTTTGGCCAACTTGTCTTTTTCAAAAGGTCACAGTTCAAAAACTATTGATCTACGATCAAAGTTGTGATTGACTTTTTTGTTTAAAACACTCATCCCAACAATATAATATACTTTTTATAGTCAATAGCTCATTTTTTAGTTTTTTTACCATGTTAAATTTAGTTTTTGACTTCCCATTGAAACACATGTGACCTTTGACCCTAAATCGAGGTCTAGGGTCATAATGTGCAACCTACGAACGTGGGATAAGGTAAAATATTGATCAGGCATATATTAGCTTCATTTTAAGCCACATTTCATCTATCCCCTAGATGGAGAGTGCTAGAATTGTTTTCTGAAGGAATAAAACATGCACGGCCTACAGTCTATTGATAGGTCATAGGATAATGATTTCGATAATCTCCCATATAATAATCATCTTCTGCAAGTATCATGGTATAGTTGATACTGTGGAGTGCTTGAGACGATAATCACCTATAATCACCTATCCTAACAATACTGAGGAAGGCTGCCTCTACCGCCTTGTTTTGATAAACATTTAAACGTTTGAAACAATTAAAACGTACCGTTGGCGTTAGTAAAAGAAACCTACATGTTTGTGTTTATTTTCTTATATATATTTTTTTCACCCACCAACGTATGGGGAAATTGTATTGCTATAAATTGCCAATTGATTTGCTGTACAAGTGAATGGCAGCCCGTATCAATGATACGGGGGAGGGAATTTCAGTAAAACAACATTTCTGTTGATTTTCATACTAACACACCTTCATAAAGACCTTTTCTATTTTTTCAGCCTCTGTTTATAACATGAAAATGCTAAATGATTCCATATTTTTATTTAACCATAATTCTCCGCCATGTAATGCAATGGCAGAATGAGTTTTAGAATTTCGCAGTATCCTTGCTATCACATCATGCAACACGCAGCGCAGTCCAGATTTAGACTCGTCCCCATCGCAAAATAACAACGTCTATGTACGCACACCCCTACGAGCTGGGAATGTTTTAAACGAGTTTAAATGATTGGCAAGATATCATAGATAGACAAGGAAGAGTAGATCAAGAACAATTGCACAAAGAAGTGTGTTTGTTTTTGTATTTTGACTTTTTTTTTTAGCTTTCTCTGCCTCTGGCAAGCAAAAATACGCAAATTACCACAAAAATCAATAGAAGGAGTCATACTTAGGATGGGGACAGATAGTGAAACATGCAAAATACCCTATGACGAATAATACCAACTAATGACAAATTACTCTTAGTATCACTTCTTGTACTACGACGTTTTTAAATGGCAAGCTCTTTCCGCTCTAACAATAACATTAGACCCAATGGTGGCTATACTATCGTTCATGCTTCACTATACTATAGCCACAACACCCTCTATAGACACACGACGTCGCGAAAATCACATTTTTAATTCAAGATTTTCACATCAAATATGATTTAAATCAATCAAAATGCACTCACATGTTGTTCCTAGAACTCTAGTCTTAGTAATACGTTGAGTTAATTAATTTTGATCAAGCATCCTCATTTTGGGGAAAATATTGAGGTGAAAAATCGGCAGTGCTGACACTCAATGTGAATTTCGCGACGTGAACAGTCAATAGGGAGTTATGTGACCCTAGGTAGCCAGCTACCTAGGACAGGTCACTATTGGGACTACAATAACATGTACAAGTTCCGGTGCAAGCTGCCGAATTTTGCATTCAAATCAGATCGGCTTGTTTACACTGTATCAAAAACAAGACTTAATCGCGCCACATATACGATTTCATAAATGGAAAATATTGATAGCCTTATTACTCATTAATCAACCTAAATAAATGATCGGAAAGTGATTCACAGTATTATTTTGCAGTCATTTTATTCTGATGTTTACTTCCCTTACCTGCTTATCGCCATATTTTCCCACAGTTCATAGCGCGGAGATAATTGATTGACCTTTCATTGGAACCTCCCATTTTCTAAACAGGTGAATTTTATAAGACCGCTACGTATGAAGAGCGACGCCAACTGTCTCTTCAAAGACATGCTCAACCATTTATGTTACAGTGGAGTCCAATATATCCTCATCATAGGTACATTGCAACAATACTGTCAATACATATGAAGCAATTTGATAAAAATTGAAACAATAAACAAATTAGTGAACAGTGCTTCAGTGTCAAAACAGGTGGATTTGGGGTTGGGCTGGGGCTAGTGGGGCCACAGACAAGGGCATATAACGGGTTGCGCCCCTATAAACATGACTAATAAGGTACATCTTACATCATACTACAACAATTGTGTTTTTATGATTCTTTCCATTAATGTAGCCGCTAATGAATTTAAATAAAAGTCCAGCGAATTCTGACAAATTCTAGCTCCTTAATCTCCAGAAGTATTAATCTTCAAGAAAATCTCCCTCAATCGACTGTGAGTCCTGCTCCTGCAATTCAAGCCAGCTTAGAAAATGGCTATACTAACGGTTTTGATAGCTTGCAGATGATTGTACGATAACGAATTTTTTTTATTTAAATTTTAAAATCCAACTTGATTTTTCTAAACAAATGCATTTTTTACAAACGGTTCGAAACTGGGTGTGAGAAACTAAATTGGAAAGCAAAACACAGTTTGGCGGGTGTCTCTCTCAACGAATTTAAATGGTGCTGGCTGAGAGGTATGTTCCCATGCTCCTACTTGTACCTCTAGTCTCAGCTCGATTGACACCTCAGTTCCCGTATGTAATTTTAACCAAATTAATCTCCTATTTGACCATTTGGCTTAAAGGCATGTGATCTTTTCCAGAGAGCGCCCTCTATTCATGACCTTTTAGAAAAGAGATTTTCTTGCAGATTTAAGATTTACATTTCTGATCATAAATCGTACATACATTCCAAGTAACAGAGCGATACGATTCCTAATTACCTCAAAATCATGGTTTTAGAGTGAATTTAGACTAGAATAAAATAAGTTGTCGGATATCCGACAGTTTATTTTCACTCTAAAACCATGATTTTGAAGTAATTAAGAATCGTATCGCCCTGTAACTAACTTGGAATGTATGTACGATTTATGATCAGAAATGTAAATATGCAAGAAAATCTGCTTTCAATTTTTTTTTCGATGTTGAGGGCGTTCCATGGAAAGATCCCATAATATACCTTTTCTTGCAGATTTACATTTCTGATCATAAATTGTACATTCCAAGTTACAGGGCGATACGATTCTTAATAACTTCACTCATGGTTTTAGAGTGAAAATAAACTGTCGGGATAACACGACAGTTTAATATTTTCACTCTAATTTCACTCTAAAACTAGGATTTTGAGGTAATTAGAAATCGGATCGCTCTGTAACTTGGAATGTATGCACGATTTATGATCAGAAATGTAAATCTGGAAGAAAATCTACTTTCTAAAAAAAATCATGAATAGAGGGCGCTCTCTGGAAAAGATCACATAATATGCCTTTAATGCCCATTTCGGCGCATGGTGATATGTCCGTGGCAATGGTACATGACCATGATGATGGTAAATACAAATTGAGTGATTGGTTTGGTTTGAAAATGATCATTTAATTTTAAATTAATTAAGTTCAATCGATAAATGATTTGATATGGGAGTTCATCGGCTTTAAACTATTAAATCCTATTGAAATGTCCTTCAAGTCATCTCAAGTCAAGTCGACCCATTTTATAAAAATATGTGGATCAGTCATGTCAGTGGTGCTTACGTACGTACATTTCATGTCACATCAGTTTCAATGTCGTCACATGGTCACTACCATGTTTTCAAGGACGGTTCCTCCAGACTTAATACACTCAAAGAAAAAACCTTCCTATAAAAAAAACCTTCGCAGAAGAAAACATATATTCCTATCCCCTTCGATAAAGAAACCTCAGTGTGATTAAGGGTCCCATATTGATGAACCGAAAAAGGTTCTTTTTATTTAACAGATTTTTTTTAAACTTAAGGACTTTTTTGGGGCGCGGGTGGATCATTATGAAGACGAAGCCCTTTTACGGGTTTTCAATTAGAACCTCCTTTTTTCTGAGAGTGCAAGTTTTCAATGAACCACTCGATTTAATCAGCGGAGATGTCCAACGCCTTAATATGCCAATAAAAATAGTATCCAACGAGTGATAATGTTAGGTGATTTATTCACACCGAAATAATTATCGTCTGTCCAAAGATCGCCGCAAATCTATCTGTCAAATTTATCATGCCTTTTCGTCGTCCGAGGTGAATCGAGCCGTTGCCCCATTTCGGCTACATGTAGCTATACAGCTCAGCTAGCCGGTCGCGACACCGCATGGAGTATTGTTTCTTCACTCCTCCTTTAAAAAAATCATTTGAAAAATTTGGCAAAAAAACTTCATATATATTTTGTAACACATGTCATTCTCCTAGGATTTTGAAGTCTTTATTTCATAACAATCACTATAATATAGCGACTTTTTATAACAACATTTACCATTGACTTACGTTACTATCTTCAGTAGATAGCAGGTGTGCGTGACAACGGCCGGACAATTGAACACGGAGCGTAATATAGCCTATAGTATGTGAAATGCGTATACCGCGCTGCGGAAAAATCATATTCCATTCGGCGTATTGTTGTATCATAAGCAAAAACATCAGAAAAATGATCGTTGTCCAAATTGTTATCATATATCGAGTATTATATGTAAATTGTCCGATGTTAAACATTTAAATCAATCCAGTGTGTGCGAAGGACATCATTGCCCGTCATCGTTTTGACCGCGACCGGGACTGTAAAAAACGACAAATGAAAACTTGCTTATTTACGTTTTGGCTTGTTAAATGTGTTAAATTATCATTCATGTCCGGGAACGGTGAGCCATTTCAATTACTTTATTTCAACGGACAAAATTTCCTTAATCCTCCTATTTGCCATGTTCGGCATAATTCTGTTTTACCCTACACACCAACATCGGTAGTATGCGTCATTCTTAAAAATCATGCACTATGAATACCTCTGTGAAGGGTATAACAGAATTACTCCCCATGTTCACTAAACAGAGACCTTCAAAATCGGCAAAACAGTTTTATTTGGATACCAGCCCAACCAGAAGTCACAAAACGCCAAAAACGGCTACACTTTCAATGTTCAATCTGCTACTACATATGCTATAGCACACGATACGAGCCGCTAATGTGCGTGCATATACCCCTCTCCAAATGATGACACATGTCATCCTCTGAAGACGGGAGTGAAATGACTACTAAACGTGTTGTTTGCTATCTTCAGTAGATAGCAGGGAGTCATATCACGCGTCATATAAAGGGGATGATTAAAATGGTGTGCCATGTCACGAGTCATTGTTATAGAGGATAGCATGGTTTTATGCGCTATCTACAGTATATAGATAGCACGTAACTTACACTCGTCATAAGGGGATACATACCATACCGCCACTCGTCATAAAGGGGATACACACCGCCGTATGCGTGCTATCTTCAGTAGATAGCACACGGGAGGGAGTCCAGGCGGAGGCGCTTCACGAATCAAACTTCTTTGTCACACTGTATCCGATGGTTGCACACCGTATCCGTGATGATATGAATGTTGATATGTGGTATCTTCAGTAGGTCATAGCACGTATGTCTCATTTTTATATGAGACAACTATGCTGTTGAAGATAGAACATTTTTTTTAAATTCTTGATAATTTGTACAAAATTCAAAAATCTAAAAAAAGAATACAAGCACCGACCGAGAGGGAGAGGGAAGTGAAAAGTGACTGGTTCTATGCTACGACCGCGAGCTCATTGAGTTATAAAGTGTCAAAATAAGTTACTTAGAGTTCAGTTACGGTCAGAGATCGGCCTAAGTTATTATCGATTAGGCATATGTCAGATTTTCTAAAACGCAAATCATAACTTTATAATCATACTGTGAAACAATCAGTGTTACCCTATTTGTTCTTTTTGCCCGGCGATTCTTATAAACAGTGCGCGTTGGGTTGTGTATAGCACATCACCCAGACGGAGACGTTGGCTCACCCAACCAAAACTTCCCCGTTATTACATAAATTTTAAGACACACGTATAATGTTGATTTTGTCAATGTTTCATCTCATCTCTTTATAGTGATTCAACATCGAGCGATGATATTATTCCCCCAACCGACCGACCGACCAATATACAACCAAATTGTAATTTGCAAACATCTAGGATGATGATACGGACATAGGATAAGGCGCTAAACAAAAATGACTCATCAGTGTGCGACGTATGATGATGACGATATCACTGATATTGCGGGCTCCGTGACTCGACTCGTCTATAAGATTGCTGTAGAACAATCTTAGTCGGTCGTGTAACGGTTCAATCATACTTTCAAGTTTAAAGCAATTCTTGTAGTTTTGAAATACCCCCCCCCCCAAAAAAAAACCCACCACACACCCACCACACACACCTATAAGACGTATTTTGTATTACTTGTTCGTAAAATGAAACCATAAAAATAGCAGTGGCGTAGCAAGTTTTTCATATTGGAGGGGCAAGAAGGATAAGTGAAGCTGAAGCCGACAAGACATTTATAGAAATGCGCGCGTAGCGCGTAATAATTTACTAATTTTGCCATGATTAAGGTACATTTTGGATTAAACTAGATTTTAAAATAAATAATATTATTTAATTTGAGGGCACGTGCGAAAAAATACTTTTACATTTGACCGTCATAATTCCATGATTCCCCTTGCCAAATGAACTATATACATGTTTATGTCTAAACATCGACCTTACGGAATAATCTCTCAAACGTAAAATTATGCATGAGTAAACTTATGAGAAAAATATAGGATTTCTTCTAATACTAGGCCTATATAAAACCTCAATTTTAAAGGTGCAGGACATAGTTCCCGTGTTCGAGCAATAGGCCTACACCTTGAACAGTTTGCTCAACATTTTTAAATATTCGGACGATATAAGGCGAACATTATTCGGGAACATTATTAAAATGAACGGTTTCAAAATCACTTTATTTTACAAAAAGTAGTAATTTTAATATTAATAATAAGACCATCATGTATATTGTTATACAATACAAGACTATTAATAAGACAAATTAAATCATATTGTTTTACAAAAAGCAGTAATCATGGCTGAGACTAGACTATAGTACTAGTACTAGTACTACTACTACTACTAGTCTCAGAATCATGGCCAGTAAATAGTAATAAGACAACATATTCAACAAACATTAGTATTGAGACAAAATAAATCGTGTATTGTTCTACAATACAAGACGTATTGATAAGGCAACTTTAAAATCATATTGTTTTACAAAAAAGTAGTAATCATGGCCAGTAATAAGACAAAATATTCAACAAACAGTAGTTTGAGACAAAATAAATCATATATTATTTTACAAAAAGTATATTGAGACCAATTAATCATGTACACTAATATTGTTCTACAATTACAATACAAGACGTATTAAATCATATTGTTTTACAAGAAGAAAAAAGGAGTAATCATGGTGTTAATAAGACAAAATATTCAACAAACAGTAGTATTGAGACCAAATAAGTCATATTATTTTACAAAAAGTTAGTAGTAGTAAATAATACGAGATAAATCCCGCCATTAATATCATCATCTGTGGTGTCGTCTGCTTTCCATTCTCCAATTATCCGTTGAGACCAAACAAATCATGTAAATTGTTCTATACAAGACGTATTAATAAGACAAATTAAATCATATTGTTTTACAAAAAGTAGTAATCATGGCCAGTACTGAGACAAAACATTCAACAAACAGTAGTATTGAGACAAAATAAATCATATATTATTTTTCAAAAAGTATATTGAGACCAAATAAATCAGTGCATGTATAGGCCTAATAGGCCTACTAATAGTCTAATTGTTCTACAATTACAATACAAGATGTTATCATGGTGGTAATAAGACAAAATATTTAACAAAAAGTAGTATTGAGACCAAGTCAGTAAGTCATATATATTATTTTACAAAAAGTTAGTAGTAATAATACGAGATAAATATCCCGCCATTATCATCATCGGTGGTGTCGTCTGCTTTCCATTCTGCAACTATCCGTTGAGACCAAACAAATCATGTTTGTTCTATACAAGACGTATTAATAAGATAACTTAAATCATATTGTTTTACTAAAAGTAGTAATCATGGCCAGAAATGAGACAAAACATTCAACAAACAGTAGTATTGAGACAAAATAAATCATATATTATTTTACAAAAAGTATATTGAGACCAAATAAATCATGCATGTATACTAATATAATTTGTTCTACAATTACAATACAAGACGTAATCATGGTGGTAATAAGACAAAATTTAACAAAAAGTAGTATTGAGACCAAGTTAGTAAGTCATATTATTTTACAAAAAGTTAGTAGTAGTAAATAATACGAGATAAATCCCGCCATTAATATCATCATCTGTCATTCTGTGGTGTCGTCTGCTTTCTATTCTGCAATTTTCCGTTGACACCAAACAAATCATGTATATTGTTCTATACAAGACGTATTAATAAGACAAATTAAATCATATTGTTTTACAAAAAGGAGTAATCATGGCCAGAAATGAGACAAAACATTCAACAAACAGTAGTATTGAGACAAAATAAATCATATATAATTTTACAAAAAGTATATTGAGACCAAATAAATCAGTGCATGTATATAGGCCTAGTTCTACAATTACAATACAAGACGTTATCATGGTGGTAATAAGACAAAATATTGAACAAAAAGTACTATTGACTAATATTGAGACAAAGTTAGTATTACTAGTCATATTATTTTACAAAAAGTTAGTAGTAATAATACGAGATAAATCCCGCCATTATCGGCATCATCCGTGGTGTCGTCGTCTGCTTTCCATTCAGCAATTATCCGTTCCGGTTCATCATCACGATAAAAGACAAATTAAATCATTTTTGTTTACAAAAATTAGTAATCATGGCCAGAAATATAAGACAAAATATTCAACAAACAGTTAGACTGTATTTTACCATTGAGACAAAATAAGTTATACTTTTGTACAAAAAGTTAGTAATATTATAATAAAACGAGATAAATCCCGCCATTATCGGTGGTGTCGTCGTCTGCTTTCCATTCAGCAATTATCCGTTCCGGTTCATCATCACGATTGTTTAGATCTAAAACACGACATAAAGCACAGGTGAAAGTGAGAGAAAAACGGAAAAGAGATCTCTTTTGATGAGAAACACGCGCGCTCATGATTTGGTGCAAGCTGCTTTGCGACGACTGGCCTGCTTTGTTATTCGTAATTATTAATATACACATTTTGTGTTATTTTGTCTCTCTCAGTATCATTCAGTGGTCGAGTCAGAATGATTCATGTCAGGTTTCTGTAGCAAAAAAAAAAAAAAAAATCAGCGACGCATGCACGTGCTGTGGATTGCATATCCTGTTAATTTTGACGCATTTTATCTCAATCCCAAAGCCGCGTGTCCAAGATCCAACCAAATTCAAGTCTGTATATTTGTAAAAGCGAAATGTATACTGCTTTCATAATAAACATATTCCAGATGATGTTTTGAAAAAGATTTGTTCCCCTTCTGACATCTCGGGTCACAAAAATTAATGAAGCCATCAATAAATATTTAAATGATATTTCCATGGACCGGCGTTCATTCATTCAAGCACAAGGGGAGGGCGTGAGGGGTCATAAACAGGGGAGAACTAAAAGACATATAATGTCCCACTCTCAACGTTGCTGATCAACATCATCATGATCATACATAAACAATTTAGGAAATGCAACAATTTTTGAACAAGTAAATGTCTTATTTTCAAGTGGTCCGTTGCCGCTTTAAAAACAAAAATATACCGTTTAACTTAACGTATTTGATGAAGAAAACAACAACAACAACAACAAACAAATGAAATAAAAAACAACAACAAACAAATAAATAGTTTAAAAACAGCAAAACAAATGAAATAAAAAAATAACAGTTATTAATAATTGTGTTGATCTGTTGACAATAGATATATACATACATGTACATTAAGTAAACTAACTAACTAACTTACTAACTAACTAACTAACTAACTAACTAAGTAAGTAACTAACTAACTAACTAACTAACTAACTAACTAACTAACTAACTTACTAACTAGCTAAATAACAAACAAACTAACGAACTAACTAACGAACGAACTACCTAACTAACTTACTATCTTACTAACTAACTAACTAACTAACTAACTACATAAATAAATAAATAAGTTAAACCATTTGGAACGGTAATAACTAAATTACTAAATAACCAAATAACTAAATAACTAAATAACTAAATAAATAACTTAATAAATAAATAAATAAATATAAATAAATAAATAAATAAACAAATAGATAAATAACTAAATAAGTAAATAACTAAATAACTAAACAAATAAATACACAAATAAATAAATAAATAATTAAATAAATAAATTCAAAATTTAGACCTTCCGGAAAAGGAGTCGCTACTCTGAGTTTCATGCCAAAGTCAATCGTCAGACGACAAATAAAAAAATAGATAACAAATTAAATAAATATAGCAGGTGACATCTACCGTTTTCTATCAATTTAATCATCGTTTAATGCCAAGATTATGGCGTAATTATCAGAATAATTCAGCATTTTGGTTAATTACATCATTACATGTCATTAGTATGACAATTATTATATTGATTATTTTCCAGGAATCAACATAGTGCAAACGACAACGAGTCTATTGTCATTTGGAAAAGGGAATTTCCCGCAGATGATTCGTACTGGTTTGTTTATATGACCAAATATGGTAATTATTATAATTGACTATTGAGCAATCTTGTGAAATAAAAACGAGGGCAAGATAGAGAGATATGGCAACGTTTGCTGTATCTGAATCCTATTTACAAAATTTGAGTTGATTTTCCACTATTTGCTTAACATTTTCGCAGTTTTCCTCATTTGTTTACATCGGCCACGTGCTTCTGTCCAACAGTCTCAAGTGAGCTGTGTCCATCATTTTATAATACGGCATTACGACTGCCACATGACAATGAGTGGCGTTGTCTTTTGTTGAAATACAATATACAGGTGGGGCAGACGAGATCATCATTAGCGGGTCAAAAAATCGCGATTTCGACGACTTGTCAGGATATTGCTGTAAAATTATATTCCTGGGAGGTTGCTGATGTACTTATGAAGACATATTCTATGTTTTCATATCATTTTCCGATATGACAAGCGAGCAATAGACAGATAAATGAACTCTAAATCACAACGATTAATAATTATCTATCTCATTATCCCTCAGAAAATCCATCTGTCACGTCGCAACGCGAGGGCACGGCACACTCCATTACCACGTAGGGATAGGCATGATAATTGCGATGTAACGATCGAACCGTAGCAGCTATTATAAACACATTTTTGTGTATATTTTTATGTGTTTGTAATTTATTGTTATAAAAGAAAGATTTGGGTCACATTTTCACGGCAAGATTAGTTTATTTGCTTTGTCTTTGAATACGACACCCTCCCATTATTGCTGCTGAGGTCACCACCTGTGTTCAAGGTTACTGCTCCGTCGCTATGGTGATATGTCGATCAGCCGTCTGGGCGGAGCTAAATGGCTTCGGTTTTGACACGTCCTTTCGGTTTGAGTGGCATTTCAGACCGTCAAATCTAGTATTTCCCACCTCCAGATCGGCGTAGAATAAAAACATTTCATCAGGCTTCTGTCTTTACTACACGATCAGACAGGAATCCCCTACATACACGTGTTGTCATTGCCGAACAGTCGGATTGGCGACAAATCAGAGGTGATTTTCGTCGGAGAATTCAGTGAAATTTGTGGGAAAAAAACACATACTATGGATGCTGAACAGATTCAACAAAGAAGCTTACACCATCAACCGATCGGAATGCATTCGAGTACGGGCCATGTGGTCCCTTCGCACCACCAGGGCTACGGCATGCAGCCGCCCGTAAGCAGTCATGCTACTGCGGAACAAGCTCCTACGGAACCTGGTCCAGGACAGGAGACCAGAAAACAAGAAATCGGGGATATTCTACAGCAAATTATGATGATTACAGATCAGAGTTTAGATGAAGCACAAGCCAGGTAAGAGAGGCCATGTTTCGATAATCCATCACGCCGAAATAGCTGCGGTGGCGGAGCTTGTCCTGTCCGTCGCGCGATTCATGACTTGGAAACTTGGGGCGACAACTGAGACGGATATCCCCGTCAATTTGATTTATCTCGATGTCTTACACCTCTTGTCATCTATCTTATTCACCCTCAGAAAACACGCTCTCAACTGTCATCGTATGAAGCCAGCACTGTTCAGCGTTTTGTGTGAGATCAAGGAAAAAACCGGTAAGTTTTCTTCTTTCAGTTTCATATTTTGCGTAGTCGCGCACCACACGGGCCGTGTTGTTGTGTTCATGCACAGTGTTTTGATATACGGAAATTCCGCCATGTTGGATTTCGAAACCTTTCCCTCCAAATTTCACACAGCTGATTGTAGCTCTCATAGGCTGTGTTGTGATGTTTTATCACAAGCAAATACAACTATGAAATGTAAGGCAATCGGCACATGTATGGTGGCACTTTGGAAAGATTGATGTGTCAGGTTCGTCTCGCCCGACGAAGAGCCGTATGTCAGACTGTCTGGATTTATACCAAAATTGGTTGACAGTTCAGAAACAAACTTTGTGAGTCCGTCATAAAAAACCGTTAAGTTTCAGCCGGCCGTACGACACACTCGTTGCGCTCAAATTATGACCATTTCTATTTTGGATTGAGTTTCTCGGAATATCTTTGAAATAAACCAGGGACGATTTGTAGTCTGTAGATTTCATATCGGGTGTCTGAAAGTCGGCACACCCGGGCCGAGTTTTGTTCTTGATTTTGGACTTCTTGGTATGGTACGGTAGCCATGCATCCTCCGAGCCCGCTGCCTGAACATGGACATGGGTTCGATTGTGGTTGTCGAATTTAAAATAGTTGAACCTGATTCAAAAAACAATCTCACTCTCCGGGTTCCACTCTACTTAAATAATAATTCCCTGGTTTTTCAGTCGCGGGTCATGTGAAATGCTGTTGTGCCTAAAATAAAATGCCATGAAAACAGATCATCTTGAAAAGTTGTATGAAAAATACAGACACATCAGACTGTATGTATTGATATTCAGTGATGTTTTCCCTGATGATTTTCAGTGATAATTTTAACTTTAAAAAGGTGCATTGGCCATCTTATTCTTATCTTATTCTAAGAATAAGATTAGGAAAGAAAGGATTTTTTTTTAAACGGTTCAATTCTGTGTTAGAGAATTACTGTTTTGTTCACCATCTCATCCATGTTCTTTCTGGTTGTAGTTATAATATCAGCTCATGGAGTGTGTAAATGATTTGGTCTGTATTACAGCATATACATAACCACATTCTTCAATAATATTGTCAGGCATTTGAAATGTCGTATGACTATGGATTTTGCAATGCAGAGTTGCAAAAATGAAAGTTGATGAAAGTTATTCTGCCCTGCGTCTCTCCATGATTGAGTTCAAATGTTTTTGTACCATTAAATTGTCACCAAAATCCTTTGCACGGTAACCACACTACCATGTGCAGATATGGAGTCTTGTTACAGAAATGCCACAAAATGTGTTTTTGTTTGTCACAATTGGTGTCAGATGTGGGATCCGAACCCAGGCATTGAAACCCGGACTTGAACTCAACAAATAGTTTCAAATGGATTAGCTGCGATCATTTACATGCAGGAGTCGTTGGTACAGAAATATCGCTAATGTTTTCCTAAGTTAGTGTTAGATATGGGATCTGCACCCAGGTATTCAAATCACACACCTGAATTAACTGGCAAGACATGAGGGAAAGCTATTGTGATTGAAATAAAATAATTTGTAATTGTTTTTCGATTGATCAGACTTGTTACAGAAATGCCACAAATTGTGTTTTTGCCTTGTCGTCACAATTGGTGTCAGTTGTGGGATCCGAACATGATCTTAAGGAGGGCTTTGAATAAAATAATTTCAAACGGAATAGCTGATGATCATTTATGCAGAAGGAGTCCTTTGTTACAAAAATGTCACAAATATGTGTCTCTTTTGGTGTCAGATGCGGGATCAGTACCCAAGGTTCTTCAAACCACAAACCTGACTTGAACATGGTCCGTGAGATGAGGGAAAACTTTGCATTAGATGGAAATAAAATAATTTGTAATGGTTTTTGATTGATTAGACTTATAAATAATTATAAATAAGAACCTGAATGATAGTAAAATATGGTTAATATAATATAGTCCCTCCATCTTCTTTAGAGTACTCATACATGTAGACCTCTGTCTGTGGTCCATTGGCCATCCACAGTCTGTCCCGTCCCATCTCATTTGTTTCGCCGAATGATATCCCATGGATGAACCTGACTTTGACATGTGCTCGAGTACATGGATAATACACGGCATAATGTAGTAATACAAAGCATGTCAGAAGATTTCCTTGTTTGTGACAAGCAAACGATAATGTTAGTTTTTGTATTTGATTTTGGATATTATTATAACTGATAGATATCATTATTATAAAATCAAAGTCATGGTCTATCTGATACCATATCAGTAGGCCCAACATATACCCTCATTGACCAACACCATATAGTAAAGTTGATTTGATTATTGATAACAGCATTTAAAAGCTGTAATGCCCATAGATTCAGTAGTCTTTTATTATACATGGGCAAACATCTCAACTATGCCAATCAGGATTATCTGAAGTTCAGTCCTGGATGGTTGACTTTATTGATTATGTCAGGTAGCCCTCCTTCTGGCACCCAGTACAAATAGATCATCAATAACCCAACACAATAGCACTTTACAGGGATCACTAATTGTAAATCCTAGTCATTAGTTGCTTGACAAGATCAGGCCAGGCAAGATTGACATCTAAGCAGCAGGTTTGCAGGGTCAGTTGAGGACACGGAATGGATAGCTAGCTTCCCCTTTGCCAATAACTTCAGGAATAGCATGACGGACAGGACGAACCAGACAGACGCATCGCCAGCCACCATACACATCGCTACTGTTGTTGCTGTCAACACGTCGGACGCTAGATTCAAACCTTTTTTATCTGTATTTTGTTGCCAGACGGCTGGCCGACAGTCCGTCTGTCATGCGACCGACGGAAGACACACTAGCTAGACCCCTATGTTAATTACGGAATTAACACATTCACTCATACTGGGGGAATCTCCTCATTAGAAATGTGTGTTTGTTTACAAATTGTCATTGATCTGTCATTGATATGCATTAAGACTTGTGACAGTTCCATAACATGTTGCCGTATTTTCCCCTGTCATTTGCCTGGCATGGACATAAAATAAATGTTGTAGGCCTACTGGCCAATTCACTATCACATTCACATGCGCTCAACTGTTCATGTTGCCACATCAGATCACTGATTAAAACTTCATGCACAGCATTGAACTTTTTTGTCACAAATTCTGCATTTTGTTCTTTCAATCTTTCATTGAAATTCAAGTTGTTTTCTTTCATTTTAAATATGGCAGAACTTTGTCAAATTGTGGTATGTTTGATGCACCAACCCGTTGTACATGTAGGTCTTGTGCTATCTTACAATTAGGCCTATCAATTTAAAATGGATCGAAGAAATGCCTGTAAGCTGTCATGTGTACATGTGATGTGACGAAAAACATGGGAATAAACTAAATGTTTATATTTGAAAATTATTGTTATCAGTGATGATCATCCTTACATACACCAATTATGTTGTCAATATTACATAATGGAATATCAATAAACTGATTGTGTAATAATTATTATTGTCATTCGGAATGCCCTGAACATAGTTTATTATAGAATTGTAATTATAATGGAAGATTGAACAGGAATCGGTTTGTGAATAAACTATCTTGGGGAAACAACAACAACAACATGGAGATTAACCTAAAACCAGACGCTGCTACAATCTTGTACCACAAGATCTCCAGGTCTATCTCGTACCATGCTCCGCCAGCCGTTCAATTTGTGAAAACAACTTTTATTTTTTCGCTCAGTCGGTAATAGCTCAGTCGGTAAAGCCTTGGACTTGCACCCAGGTTCTATCCTCTCAAATTTGACAATTTTTTTCAAAACTCCAGGTCTATCTCGTACCATGCTCCGCCAGCCGTTCAATTTGTGAAAACAACTTTTATTTTTTCGCTCAGTCGGTAATAGCTCAGTCGGTAAAGCCTTGGACTTGCACCCAGGTTCTATCCTCTCAAATTTGACAAATTTTTTCAAACACGCCCAGGGAGGTAGGGTTAAAGACTAATTAGTGTAATAATTATATACTATTTGTTCACTACTAAAAGGCACATAGAATTACGTTCACATTTTATCTTATGGTAGACCTATATTATTCGTAGAATACATGTCTTTTCTGCGGTCTACAAACATAGCCATAGGCACCCGGAATTTTAGACCTTATTTAGCAGGAGATGGAAAGAGACCAGCCTGGGAGTGTTTAAAATCTGACTTTAATGAATACTCGGGGGCTGGTTTAAGACAGGTATCGTTTAGTATAGGGGGACATTTTTACCAGATTGTATTTGTGCATAAACAGGCAGACTTGTCAAATTCATTTCACGCTTCTGATTTCCGATTCTCTGAGAGGCTTTCTTTCATTCATTTTGGGATTGTGTATCCATCATTTCAATTTATTCATAGCATGACTATTTTAGTCAGCTATTCATCTACTCCACATCATGATATAATGATACCTATAATGAACTTAACTCCTCCGCACTATGATATACCCAATCGCACAGCATACGTTTGTACATGTACCATCCATCCATTGGAATAAAGGTCATGGACCGAAGTGAATGTCAAGATTAGAAATGATTTGAACAGATGGTACTATAATAGTACAGTAGTGAAGAGCAAAAAACCCAAGCCGAACCCTTTTGATTTAGACAGCCAACTAAGTCACTATTCAATCCACCGATATATAATAATAAACCAGCAGTTTAAGCGAAGTGATATCATCAGCCGGGGTTTTATAACATGTAGTCACTGGAGTTGTGGATCGGCGATTTTGTTTCAACACAAACAAGTCCTAATTTACTAGCTTCCTTTTGCTGGTCATGCCATATTCATCCCGTGTATGCTGTGCTAACCTATTACAGCCATAGCAGCGATGTTAACTAGCCTGTGTAGGGGGAGGCACTAATTACTAGTCGTTTTCTTTCCACTCTCTTGCGTTGCATGTAAATAATTATTATTACGCTCATTACAGGGCGTGCAATAACACACTGGAAAAAGAGGTTTTTGCGTTTGTTAAATTGGACCGTGGGGGCGAGGACAAACCCTCTCCTGTTCATAGACCCCGTCTGACACAACATTCCTAATTTGTCCACCACCAAAATGTCATGCCATATTTCAGTGTTTACATTTTGTAGCCAAGCAAGCAAGCAAGCATGCAGCCACTAAATTTATGATGGGTCAAAGGTTAACCAGTTCACACGTACAGCAGGGAGTGAGTGGTGTTACTGGCATTGAGGTTGTGCTCTCCGATCACACAGCCTGCTTGGGTTGCATTTTGTGTACAGATTATCAGACCAAAATGGCTAACTAGATGAAAGCCTGAAAGGTATTGGCCCAGATTATACGGCAATAGGTACAATTTGAAGGAAATTACAGTGTGTGGTTTTATAATCATGATGGCGGTACTGTTTTACTGCCATCGGTCACATATGAAATTCAAAGAAATTGATACTCCATTCATGTTTTCCTTGCTTAGTATGCATTTGGGACGGCGTCGTCGTCACAGGTCTCGCTCACACACACACTGGGCTCTTAATCACTACAGGACAATAATTCCATTAGGCCACATGCATTTTACTCGCCATTTTCTCGCTGAATCACTGAATCAGATCCGTCTCCCCAGCCGGTTGGAATCCTGCGGCATTATCGAGCCACCATTTTGATCCCTTTTGACCTATTGGAAACCCCCTTCTTGTCGCTTTAACTGTGATTTCCCCGTGTAAAGCCATAGGGCAGTACACTACCACAGGGCACACAGAGTCCAGTTGAGTGACCCAGTGTTTGAATCAATACTGGGCACTGTCCTCTGCTTAATATAGGAGTCAAAGTCTCATTGTGTCCCGTAGGGCTAAGTGTGTATTGGGATAAAAGCTATCTATACGCTATTTTAGCAGAGCTAATGTCCGAGAGATTGTATAGCGCCAACTTTTTTTCGTGTGTGAAAAGACTTTTTGTTGTTGCATACTGGACAGTATGTCATCATAGAAATAGATAGTAAGATGCTGTAGTTTGACGCCATTGCTGTTGTCTTTAATGCCTAAAAATGATGCCCCTAGTAGGATTGTTTCACCAGAACAGGTTTAGCTAACTCAGCCTATTTGGGCTACCTTTCCTGTTGCTTAGTTGCATAAAATAACAAGGAACTTGTGTAATGATATTCAGCTTGATGCAAAAATACCATGATCACTATGTGTTTGTTACCATGGATGGTCACACCGAGTAGTGTAGCCATTCCCATATTTGTCTACTTAGTTTTGGTAAAAAGTATCAGTATCGTCCATTTTCCAAAGTTGTTTGCCCATCTCTGCACTACAACACACACAAGTTTGCGGCCCCTTCAGTGTAATAACATAAAAGGCTGGATATTATTTTTCGTAATTTGTGCATTTGTGTGTTTGGATCTCATCATCAGTTTAGTTCCCCACTCTCTCTCTCTCTCCTCGCTATCTCAAACACACATATCATTGTGTAAACATCACCCGAGATGAACTCTCGCTTTGTTTACGGAGTATGGTTAATAATTTACAATATGGAGACACGGGTAATGGCAACATTTCAACTTGCTGGGTGAGGACTTTTGAGGCGTCTGGCAGGCGGCAATTTTTTTGCTGCTGTTACTCACAGAATTATCTCTGCTCGCTCCTAAATCATTCCGAATCCAAATTGTGTTTGTTCAGAATGTTTCTGACTGTAACCACTATTTTTTTCTTGTTTTTGAAATCAACATAATATCTCAATCAGAATCATTTGGACTATAATAACCAGTCTCTTTTAATATCTATCAGAGTACATGCTGCAATCTTCCTTCTCATAAAAATATTCTTGACCATTGTTCTCTAAAAACATACATTTACATGTAGTATGATTGTTACAGTAAGCTTACATTTGTAGGCCGAGTCCCTTCATACTAGATAGTAGTATAGATTGCAGGCTGCCGGGTGCTGCTATATAATACAATTGAACTTGAAGTTTGATTTGATTGAGACAAGTTCTTCTAAACGAATGCGAGTAGCAACGTCCCCTTAACATCGTGAAACATGACGAGTTATGTCACGATTAGAAATGTTTAACAACATTACAATTACCGGCCTTTCCAATCCCAACTGGCACTCCCGTTTTTGACAAATACCAGACCACCGTTTTAGTAACAATTTCCTTCCCCGACAACATGAACAACATTGTGAACAATGCCGAAGACAAGTTGAACTTTTAAAAAGAAAGACATAAATCCATGTGGGTTTTACGGATATTTTTTGAATTAATAAAAAGGTTTATTTTTCGCATAATCACATGTTAGAAGTCAAGAGCCAACTATGGCACTGCGGCTAATCCCCTGGCTTATCCCCTGAGACTGTGACACTCATTCTGAATATGTGCCATGCTCTGGAGAGTCGCCTGGCTATTGTCAAAATCCCCATAATTCCGCAACTCAAAGGAAATACTTAGTTACCCACTGCGGTGATTTCTCCCCCATGATTACTTTTTTACGTTGTACTTTTCACGTTGTTTAACACTTTTATCACGCTATCGCTATTCGAATCAGGTATGCCGATCATATCAGCTAAATTTTGCTAGAAAGTTAGAATGTGATTCTAGGGTTCATAGTCATGATGAGTAGTAAAGGAGGTCAAAGGTTAAGAGGTGGAGTTGATACAATGCTTTTGAAGATGATTAAAAATGGAAACATCATGTGGTGAATAGCGGTCTAAAGAGGCAAGGTAATCCTGAATTCTTTGCCTAAAATTATAAGATCTTTGTATGATGCCATACTGAACTTGCTAAGCGTTAACAGTCCCCTGGGTCGTGTTATGTGTCAGTAGTGTACATGCAATACATCGGGGGATTACACTATGACATGTAGAAATCGAAAAAAGAAAAAGGGTCTGGATTCTGACCGAAATTTTGACATGCGCTAATTAAACCCTTCCTGAACGGTTGAAGACTTTAGAGCTGGGTGGACACACAAGCCAATCTGCACCCTAATCTTTGAGTATAATAACTTTTAGTGGTTCTGATTGGTTTAATTACAAAATGTACTCATGTGAATAGCCAATTCAAATGCAGCTTGTAAAATGTTTCACTCCCATCTTTATCAGGGATACAATTATTTTAACAATGTCTCTCATTGGTGCAATAAATGATGTATCCATCTTTTTAACCAATCGGCTGGTAGTTCTCAGGGGGTCGCCAACTACGTAGCAGCGGAATCAGGTCAAGAGGATATCTACGATGATAAGAAATGTGCGAAAGGACAACGACAGACAGATGACCGCTCAGGGGATATTCACGGTTTGTGAACTTACGACCGTTGTAAATCTATACAGCGGATGGTAAACCTCGCGACTGGTTCCCCGGTTGGGGGTCGTTTAGTAGTGCTGAAAGCGCGTATTCCTTCGTCCACTGACTCATAGCCTCAGCGTGCTTGCCGAGATCTGTTGTTGATACAATCAGCAACCGGACCTCCAGTGTTTTTTTTGCCCAAATGTTGGCTCGATTTCTGACCATGTTGGGTTTGATACGGGATACTGTCATATGTTGTGTTTGGCTGTTTCCCCTGAAGGCCGTTTGGTCGAATCACAACTCGCACATTGCACCAACCCTTTGACATTGCACATAATATTTTAGGCATTTTTAGTAGATGAATGAAGGTAATAATAATCCAAATTTAAAATTGTCTCAATTTATGAAACACTTAGTTCTTTCTATTTAAAAGTTATACTTTACAGCTGGGTATACATACAGCACATGCTATATTTCAAAACTTAAAAATACAGAAATAAGCATATCACATACAGTTTTGTTTCCCCCTAAATTTGTTTCCCTGTGTATAAATTGTGTTTTGTGTTTGTCCCATGCTTGGCCTATGCTGTGGGTTTAGGTTTTTGGATGGCGGGACGCCTGACTCACCCCTCCGCTCTCTTCTTAATTTGTCCGAGGCCAGGCTTGGTTCCTGCCAGGATGTCGGCCAGAACCCGGGATTGTCCTCGGGCGTTGCAACCTGAATTGATGCTAAGACGACTGGTTAGGGTAGCGTACACTAAAAGGCCTAAATATCTATTCTAGCCTCTGGATGCTGTAGCTAATGTCTCTCTTTTGTTCTAAATTTAGAAGCAAGTTTGCTTGAATTAGATTTATGAACAGAGATGTCAGCATAAAGCAAAGTTCTTAAAATATAAAGTATTTCCAAGAATTTGGATTCTAAAGATTCTCCTGAAACACATATTTGTATACTTAATCGAATCGTCCCAACTGTACAAAATAATAATACTCTGAAGACCAAATTTTAAACCCATTTTACAATACCAAATATATAGCAAAATCAATATGCCTGTATTAGCATAAATTGTATTCCTGGAATGTGTAAGTGATGGTCCAAGACGACTATTTTCATGTTGCAATGAAGGAGGATTGTGGAAGGTTCATTTTGCCTCATGCTTTATAACACTAGGCAGGTAAGGAAGTCTTAATCCCATGGTGATACCGTCCCCTGTACTGCACATATTACAAGATCCAGTTCATTTACGCGTTGGATGCAATGAAATTGGTGAGGTAATAATGTTTCCAAGTCTGATTTTAATTTTACAAAAGGCAAAGATCCTTTAATTTCAGAGTCACTGTGACAGAGGGTTCTGTCTGCCGATTCAATAAGATAGAGACACGGGGATGATTTAACCAGGAGCAGTTTAAGTCCATTACCCATCTTGTACAACGATGTTAGTGTGTGCTCCAGTGTGTAAATGGGGCAGCGTTTTGTACAAATGTCGGTATTTATCTTTGATATTAATATTAATAATCATATAACCTGATGGGTGGAAACTGCACTTGCAAAATTGTGATAACTGGAACTGGATTGTGTTCTGATGTTTAAACTCTATTGTTGTGCATACTTTGGATGCTTCATTTTGGATGGGTCAAGTCTACCTTATCATAATGAGTTTTAAGCATAAATCAAAACAATGTATTATATTAATTCAAAGATTCAAAGAAAGTTTGGAGAATAAACCATACAGCTTGTGTAATACATAAAAGATGAGGGAAGTGTGATACTTCTGTGTGACGTCATCATTCGATGCAAACCAGGTCTAAAGTCAGCCATGATGAACTCGTCAAGATTGTCATCTGCTAAAGATTCCATCATCCTCAACCTACGCCGGCACACTGCACCATGGTTACGGCGACGACGAAGACGGACAAGTCCCAAGTCCAGTAGCGGAAGACCGTCGAGATGGGAGAGATATCACACTGTCAAACTCCTGATGCCAAAACAACCAACCAGATTGCTATCACCAATCCCGCGCAGAAATAGTACCAAACATGGCCGACCTGTCAAATGATGCGAGATATCGCAGGGAAATAACATCAAGATGTGTATCAAAGTGTAGTGAAGCGGGATGGTGGGTAGAGGCTGGGAGAGATCGTGATGGTTGGTTTTTAAGGCATCACTAGCGCTTTCTGTTCTTTTCTATTATTTCACGCATCTGTTTGTGCTCTGTGACCTTGTGTGACCTCTCTATTCCATCATGTACAGCTTTGGCTAAGTCACTGTCAGATATAGTTGGAGTCATCCAAGAAATATCCATCTACTTATTTAAATACACTTCTTCTATATGGACTTCCAATTCAGTCTCATTATTATGAAATGGCAAAAGGTTTAGTTGTCCCCCCTATTTGGGTAATGGGTATCAGTATACACTATTATACCATAGACAAATTGCAAGGTTTTGCACTTCTCCAAAACCTGTTTATCCTCTTAAAGATGCAATGTAATAACTATTTATGCACGTAATGTGTTGCGATTGCTCGTACGCTCCCGTCTTTATTGTGTATTACCGCACATACGTGACAGCCCTGTTGAATGCGGCTCGATGCGTTGCGATACTTGAAAATCGCTGGCAATGTCAAGTTCTTTGACATTATAACGTAATTCATTGCCCCAACAAATATTAATTGTACTAATACATATCTGTCAGTGTTCATAAAAACAAAAGGGTGATATTTTGGAAGCAATTTATGCTCTGCGATTGAGTCGTGTGCCAGACATAGGCGATGATCACCGAGGCATGTTGCATAAGAGAGATGATAGACGAGACGTGTAAAAAAATGGTATAATTATTGATGACTGTTCACTTTAGTGGCTGTCATGTCATAATAATAATAACATTTTAAGATGATACGATGTGTACACACATTGACAGTTGTCTACACCTTTCCTTCCCCACTTATTAACTAACCCCCTGAGAGCTACCCGCTGGTTGGTTAAAAAGATGGATACATCATTTATTGAACCAATGAGAGACATTGTTAGAATAATTGTATCCCTGATAAAGATGGGAGTGAAACATTTTCCAAGCTGCATTTTAATTGGCTATTCATATGAGTACATCTTGTAATAAACCAATCAGAACCACTGTAAGATAGACAGGTATACCCCAGGGGGTACTCGGGAACTTGGTTCCCGGGAAATTTTGACTTTGGAGGGAAATTTAGGGTAAACAATTTAAATTAAAGAAACGCATAAGAATTCATCCACTCCTTGAGATTAGCCTCATTTCCGAGAGAGATGAGATTAGCCTCATTTCCGAGAGAGATGTAATTATTTGAGTATTTATAATCATCGATAATTCCAGTTCTCTAAAGCCATTTGCAGTACAACTGTACAAGTAAGTAATATTTCATATGTCTTAGAGAATCTTCACAGACACTGGAACAGATATTTCGTGCAAACATTATTATAATAGATTTCAAATGCAGCACAACAAGATAATTCATGTTGAGGTCAATGGTATGCTTTCATTTAAAGTTGATATTTTGCATATTTATTTATAAGTAACAATAAATTTCCGTTGGGTTTATTTATAAATAGAAACATCGGTATCTTGCAGTATTATTGTCTTGTCTGTTTGTATCGTACAGCGCTGGAGACCTTTTTGATCCCTCGGATCATCATTTTTTGTATTCACTTAACATATTGCCAGCGTTTAAATTGTGATCCCCTTCTAATTTGCCAAATTTACCGATTGGCAATGAGTGTCTCGCGCACAATGACTGGTAATAAAAGCGTAATATATTTTTGCAGTGATATGCAATTGAGAAAGTAATGATATTTACGGGACATGCCCCAGCAATAATATTTGTCATTACGGATGCCGCATCATGATGAATTTGAGTTTAAAACAAGAAGGCCCACGGTTCAGGGCAAAATTATGGCTCGATCTCGTAGAGATGGCAATATGGCATGAACTGTGTGACATTTTGTACGGTGGGGGGGGGGGGGGGGGGGGGGGGGGGGGAATACATGTAGAAGGATGGATGCTACATTCAAAGCTGAATAGAATAAAATGAAATAAGTCCTAGTGTTTTTATTTCTTGCTAAGTGGCAACACATATCGGAACACGCTCTCTGTGTAACCCGGTACCCGCTGAGGCACCATCACTTCCGCGCAAAAACACGCAAAATTGCTCTCCTGTCGACGGCGCTCGCACAGATTTCCTTGCCGCTCACCAAATTAGTCTCCGTCGGTGATGCCGGTGTATCTGCCATCTATTTTATTTATCTGTATATGTGCGGAGTTACACGTCGTCAAACCCTGCAGGCGGCGAAAGAAAATGGGTAATACACGGCGGACGGCGCAACCTCGGATCGGGTTACCGGCAATTTCAAGCTCATTTTCTAGGCAGACGGAATGAAATCAGTACCAACTTTGCAGATTTTTAATGCCACTCTGGGCTTGTACAGTTTTGCCGTGTTTTAACTCCTTGATTCGCCTTGCATTGCCTGCCTTTTGTCGCTTATTAACATTGATAGTGTTATATATACGCGATCGGGGTCAAGGGTAGAGCCGCATTGGGCGCTATTGATATCTAATGATGATGATCAACCGCTATATTGTGTGTGCTTTACCGACTATTATTGTTTGCCTAAGCATCATAGACAAACCAAATAATTCTTCAGTTGCTGCTGCTGATGACGATGAATATTAGCCCGTAGCGCATTTCATATGATAGAAATTCAAAATTGAGTTACTCGTGGTGGGCTTATTGATAACGTTGCCGAGACCCTCGATGGCGTACGTTTACGACGTAGTTGGATACAATTTGGCGCGGGGTACACCTCGTTATCGTCATTGACGATTCTATACCGGGAATGTTCTATTAGATTAGGGACGGAATTAAAGAGAATAGGGAAGTCAGTAGGGAGATAAGAGCCGTAATGCTTTTCTATTCGGTTGACCCATACTGTGCTATACCCATTCATTGTCGTTACACGTCTGATTAGAGAGAGCGTGGCATTAGCGTTAAAGGAGAAGTGAAAAGGATATAAATACGATAATCAGAATAAGTACAAACAGACCTAGTCCTCATAGCAGTGCCGTGCCAGAAGAAGTTTTATCTAGATTACGTGAACAAGTGTGGACAAGAAATGAGCAGTGATTTGACATAATCAAGATGCACAGCGGAAAACAATATGGCATGTAAAACGTTAGGGTTGGGGGCTTAGGGACAAAATTGAAAAGATTGCAATTGATGGTCTCATATTCCTCATAAAAATGGCGCGGAGCAGTTGTGCTCGCGACCACCTCATTTAGCATGTGGATTTGGTCTCTCCTAACTGTTGAGCTTATTTTGTACAATAGGATAGTGGGAAATATAGGTCACAGCCAGCTATTCATATCTCTTAAAAATTAATTTGATGATACTATGCATCTATATTTCATGGGCTTGTATTATCCAGGCCAAACGCTCTCGTAATATTACTTTTTCACCAAACGATATGCGGCATGTATTATAGATGGGCGTACCTCGGAGGGGATAATATGCTATTCTAATACAAGGCCTACACATAGATTCTGTTGCAGAATTATGGTGAGCAAGACCGACTTACATAGCATTTAGCACATGATTTTTGTGGGTGTTTACTAAATGGTGATGCAGTTTTCTATAGAAATACATTCTGATCAAACCCATCGAAGCACATGTTCCCCTTTTACTTTATGACATGGTGCTTTGACATGTATTCCATAACAAATGTCATACATCGTGGCTGTTTAAAACCGTGTATGTTCTTCCAGCCCTTCAACATGTATAACGTAAAACTGCCAACGGTCATGCATTGGAAGTGTTGCTTTATACATGTTCAGGGGCAACAGCACTTACAATTTTTAAGATAATAGATGTGTTTTTTGGCCCTTGAACATCATGTTTAAAGCAGACAGCCCAAATGTTATAACTTGTCCGGCCCTTCATCATGTATAACATAAAACTGCCAACGGTTATGCATTGGAAATATTACTTTATACATGCTGAAGGGCCAGACAGAGATACGAGGTTTTGACAGAACAGCGACGACATGTACCACCTCCAAGGAGGAAATATTTTATTCTAATATTAGGTCTCCACGTAATTCAGTCGTAGTATCAGAATGAGACCAATATAGCGCCTGTGTGTTTAGATAGAGTCCCAGAAAGAAAACGGCTAGGTCTCAAGTTCTCTGTAAAGAATAACATGTCGTATTATTTATCACAGTGCAAAGGCTGCAACAGCACGGTTCACCTCGTGTCTTTCAAGTCTTGTGGTGATTAAGCTTCCTTCCTTCCTTGGTAATTTAACAAAGGGGGACGGAGCCTGACTGTACTCACCCTGCGCTATGGGCTCACCCCATTGGTGGGTTGTAGGGACCCGGGTTAAGTCGGCGTGAAGGCCCTGCGGATAGGATGGCCGAAAGAGATCTAATTTGTGCTAAATTTACACTCTGCAGTACCGTTGAAGAAGTGACTAAGATCGGATCACCAGGCTTCATATGGGAACGGCTGGAGATATATGGCGGGGGAAAAGTTGCTATGATGACAATAATAACTGGATTTTGTTGCCATGTACATAGCTAGTATAGTTTTATGAGTATATGGGAAAGATATTTTGGAAAAAGATGACTTTGGAAAAAGATGACATAGAAATTGTTTTTCCTCGTTTTGAAATGCCCCTGTATTATGAGACCATAATTATAAACTTAAAACATAATTTTACAGACAAATTGTTAGCAAATGATGACAAGTAGGAGCTCTCATACTGAAAAGTTCATGTCATGTAAAACTTAGTTTTGAGCCATTCTCATTTAAAAAAGAAATCGAGACTTAATTTGTAACTCTTCTAAGAATATGCCCATTGTATATCAGTGATTGTGTACTTTATAAAAGGAGCTTTTCATTTTAAAAAGCGGCAGTCGCTAATCACAGTTGGTCGGTCTTTGAGCCGAGCATGTTGCGCACACTTTGCCAGCCCACGAAATTGTTTCAATTTCTCGTGTGCGGATGTGTACCCGGTACTCCGATTCTCATATCGCGGTGCATCAAGATTGTTTGAGTTTTTCTAGGTGTGTTTATTTTACCAAGAGTGACTCCGCACTTAGCCATTGCTTATGTGTGTAGATAGATTGCATATAGCGGCCTCAATAGTTGTTTGATTCGCGGAGCTATCATAAAACGGCACTTTCCATTTTGAAAAGAAAGTAGGAAAGAAAAAAAATCTTGTGTGATGTGCAAATCCCACATTGGATCTACATCTACTCGAAGCTTTATATGGTTCCTCTGGAGTGGCGTATCGGTTTACAATCACACACGGCCATTTGGTTAATAAGCTCCAACATCGGCTGATAGGGGAGAGACCACGTGTGGAGAGTGTATCGAGGAAGCGCTAATACGTGTGTGTAATGTCATAGACCAAACAGTAACAAGTCTCGGAGAGGTCTTTATCCTGTGGCACAGAGGGGTAGCCCTGTTTGTTTCGGATAGGGTTTCAGTATTACGGAATAAGGGTGAAGTGCTCGAGTTATTAGATTGTCACTGATCAGGTGATGAGACGAGATTTAATAATCGAGAGTTATCATCATAGAGACTTAAGGCAAAAGGAAGGATGGGGTTGCAAGAAAAAAAATCACTTTTTTAACAAGTTTTAATGAATCATGATGCACATTTGTATATTTTGATAATAGTCAGGCATATTAATTATTATATATCTGTTTGTTCCCTTTCTCGTCCAAAATTTGGTTTAATTTACAAGAAAACCAGAAAGTCCTGCAAACCCTTGGATCTAAAACTATAACTCCCATAACCAAATCCCCATTCTGCAAAATAGAGACAGTTACATGCAAATCCAATCACATTGATCCCATGTAATTATCATATAACTGGGAATCGGTACTGTGTGTATGTATGAATGATTGTTAGTTTAAAAAGTCTAACATGATTAATACTTAAAACATGATCATAAAAGGACAAAGATCTACATTAACATGATCATAAAAGGACAAAGATCTCTTTTCATTATCTTTATGAGAACTCTTGACAAATGTCTGGAAGAAGACAAAGAAGGTGACACAATAAGGTGGAGTTGGTGAATGGGATGATGAGCTATAAACTTACAAGGATTCCTTTACAGAGCCACCAGACCAGATAACTACCAAGGAAGTATTTATAACCAGATTATGAAGAACACATAAAGAGTGAGATTTAGGGCGTAAAATATGAGCGAATATTGGCTAAAACGGTTAATTTATAGGTCTTACTGACTAAATAGAGCACAGATTATGCCATCCTATCTGCTTGGGTGGGGGATTATGTTTTGGATGGGGGTGAATATAGTATGTCAGCCTTTTGGGTGGGGTATTATCTAGTATTATGTTTGGAGAGGATGGGGTCAATATAGGATGTCAGCCTTCTGTCAATATGTGTCAAAATAGGTATCTTTTTACTTTGTCAAATGAATGACCAATTTTTGTACAACATGTAGGCTGTCTGATGTTTAAAAGGTACCATGTACATGTACTCTGTTAATCTGCCTCTGTGCAGTGATGGCAGAGCATACTCCATTGAACAATAGGCCTACAGCATTTGCGTATGTGCATGAATGAGGCAATTTTGTTTTTGAATGCAAATTTACATCAGTGTACACTAGAATCAAGCATGTGTTACCAAGGTGTGATCTCGTCTGGAAGCATGCTCTCTGTTCTTTGTATGACATCACTGCACAGGGTGTAGATGTCGGGAATAATAAGATATTTCAGAAAGAAGATGCACCTGTTTTGTGATATATGTATGCCAATTTGGTAACACGGTACATGGAATGAATTTGACGTCATGCACCGATCCAATAAAATGTAGAATAGGCGTGGTGCAATTGCAGTCCGTCCATTCATTGCATTTCGCTACATTGATAGCCTCTATCACTATTGTTGAAAACTAGAATAATTCACCTGCTTTGATTTTCCTCTATCTTTTATCTTAGGCCAATAAAAATAAATTGTTTGATTGTCCACAGATCACTTTCAAAAGTTGGGTCGGTCGGTTGGGATTTTTTTTTTCTTTGCCCTTTTTTTCAGGTACCAAAAGTACCACAAGTAAAATGAAATGTACTTGTTGTGGTAACCAAAAAGGAAATAAAAATCTGCAATATTTTGACGAGTATTTTTATTTTCTAAACACTTTCTAAAAAAATGATATTTTCGAGAAAAAACGATTTGGGGTCGTTTTTGCCTTATGCAGCTTCATCGACAACCAATAGTGGTAGTGGATAACCAAATAGGTGCATGCATCCTGATGGCCAACCATATAAAATACCTATCAGTCCAATCCATTCAAAGGATGATTTCATTCTTTAGGCCTATCCAGTAGATCTACAAAGATAGATAAATTAGATAGCAAGATAAATTAGTCATAACCCTTGTCAAACAAGGTTCCTTCACAATATACAAAGACAGAAACTAGCCAAGCAAAACCAAACCAAACCAACCAGTAAACCTGAAATCTATAATGACCCATTCACGGAGACACCTTTAGCATATAAATCATCTAGTTGTCAGGGAGTTTTTGTAAATTTTCTGGGCTGCAAACTTGATTGTTTGGGATGACAAAGAAAATGTTGGGGAGTTTTGAAAAGAATAAGAGTCTCATGCTTGGCTGAGTGTGACACAGCTATTTACATAGACAATTGGTTTCATGACTTTGATAAGACATGGAACATTAGTTACACCATTAATTTGTTAACACCTTTTTTTGTTGAAGCCAAAATGTCTGTTAATACTTTCCACACGGCTTTTAGTTTTACCATTTCAACACAGATTTTTCAGAAACCTTTCGTTCCCAACTTTGAAAGTGTATCTCAAGAATTACTGAACCAATCCTTAAAATGTTTGTACTTATTTTAATACATATTTCATAGTGATTCCGAATATGGTAATAAAATTTAATTAGTTTGATATTTTTGAAACATTTTATGAAATATTGGCACGTCGTCTGCAGACGCCTGCCGTGTGGTAAGTGTGAATCAAGAGATATAATGTTATACAAATATACATTTGTATATGTTGATCTGTGCGTGTGTGTCTTCACATTGGAATTGTATATCTGAATACCCTACATTTGACCATTTCGACATTTGACATTTGTTTGAATAAAAAAAAGGGGAGTGCTTTGACCAATAAGAGGAATGTAAGTAAACAACTTTTTGGGCCTATGTGCTATTGGTCAAAATGAGAAGTTGTAGCCCCATAACAAAACAGTATGTGGAAAGTGAGAAAGATATCCCATCCAGTATCATACACACATTCATGATAGTATAAATAGGTATTATTGAATGTAAATACACATACCCAAGGTTATACACATTGTATTGAATCTTCGGGAAAAGATGAATTGAATGTGTTCATATAGCCATTAATAATGATAAGCCACTCCGCTGATCACTATTGCTTTCATCCCCCTGCCAATGAATAAACTTTGCGCTCTTTCTATTGTTACATGGGCCGTGCAGGCTGCTCATTTTCGATATAACATTAACATTATTATGTATATTAGGGATCAATGTGTATTTGGGGATGGGTGGGTGGATATGGATAGCTCTTTGAGGGGAAGGTATGGGAATGATTATTGATGAGTTAACATGATTATTGAGGGAGGATGATTGAGATAAATTGAATGTGAAATTAGGTTTATGTAGTAAAGGATTTATAACAAAATCCATGATGTTGGATTACAAATATGACCGTGTTATCTGATGAGTGATCATGTGAATGATTCCTTTCTGTAAGAAATGTTTCTTTATTGAAAAAACAAAATGCTAGCCTGCAAGAGAATATCTTACCATTTTGCTAAACTGAAGGATTTTTTTTTGGTGTCATGTGTATGATATCTCTGGTATGAATAGCCCTGGAACACAATGGCCACTCTGAACAAATAATTACTTTGAGATGGAGGGATAAATCATCAATTTGGATTTTGTGTGTTTGAATGATTCAATGAAAAGAAAGGGGATTAGGATGAAGAAAAAAGGACAGAGGGGAGGGCTATTGATGTCAGGAGGTGGGGCATAGGTGTTAACTGTTAACACTTTCCATGCGGCAGACGACAGTTCCAAAATTTCACAAAATGTTTCAAAAAAATTAACATTATTGAATTTCATCCCCATATTTGGAATAACCATGAGAAATGCAGTACGAGAAGTACAAACATGCCTAGTATTGGTTCAGTAATTCTTGAGATCTAGCGTTTGGAAGTTGGGAAAGGTTTCTGAAAAATCTGTTTAGTATAATTATGGTAATCTAATATAGAAATAGCTGGGTGGAAAGTGTTAAAATAAATTGTGTAATATGACATGACAATTGACATGGATAATTTAACATGACATTTTTGTGGCATTATTTGTAATTGCCTTCTTGATTAAAACAATTATTTCCCCTTATATTTAATAGCTAGTTTTTATTCCTTCAGCAATATGTTAAGAATTGGGTTAGGGTGTTATTGAGGGTGGTATGTCTTTTGATGGCGGACTGAGAAAATGTGCAAACTTAAATATTCTATGAGTCGTAAGAATGAGCAGGCAACATAGGTGTGTGTGTGTGTTAACATTTTGTGCAAAAGTTCAATAGTGGTGCATTAAAGTACATGTAGCACTTAATATACTTTTATGGTTTGATTCTAACGAGGGACTGTTTTTCTTCCATTCTTTATTCTAAGCACATGATCTTTTTTCCCAGACAGATCATACAATAACATTTTTAATTATTCATAATTAAATTTTGAAACCAACGCATACTGAGAACCAAATGAGCTCACCTGCTCGTTTTGAAAAGCAATTACATTGTCGCAACTAAACGAGTATACCCAGAATAGCAACTGTGGCAGGTATGTAGGCCCAGTATCATGAGACGATCAGCATGACTGACGATTGAACTTCCACGCATGCAATTCTGGAAGACATTATTATTATCCGAACGACTGAATATTGCAAATATAGCTGGAATGTTGTCCATGAAAAATTTGTCGCTTATTTACGGAGAAAATGAAGATGTTACTCTACTCTCCATATCTCATGTTTACGCTGCTGACAAGAAGGGGGAACTGGGACGGTGTGGTGTGATTGGTCATTATCAGTGTTGCCTAATAAAAATTGACCAAATGAGCCCAATTATAGTGAAAAGTAGCCCAAAATCTCATTTTATCTATAAAAAGTGCAAAAAGTAGTTGGCCCAATTAGTGAAACAGTGTCATTTATAGCAGTTTTTGGTTATTAATTTTAACTCTTTTAATTTGTGGTTTGGTAAGAACTGGTCATCATCCGCCGAACTCGTTATTTCGCGAGTTTAATAAAACAGAAGTGTTGTTGGTGGTGGTGGCGTTTTTATTTGGATCAGTGAAGCAGTAGTAGTTAGTAGTTGTAAGGTAGGAAGGTATAATATGAGAAAGCAATATCCATATCGGCATATCATCTCGATCCGATGACAGGTTGTGTCTTTCACCCTACCTGTCATAAACCCCAGTAATTATGCCAGTGTAAATAGTGGCACTTTCAGCGCCATTTCTTAATCAAGCTTCACCAACCCTCTTTTTTTGTCGTATCGTGCTGGCTTGTTGGGATGGGGTGATGTCGTTGTCAGCTGGTAAAAAAATGAATGGTAGCGAGGCAGTGAGATGTTGAAATAAAAGGTTGCCAGTATGCTGCAAATGCAAGAGGACAGGGTTGATGTTGCGCAATTTTGTACCAGGCCTTGAATGCTATGCTATGAGGATCTTGTTTGGAGCCTGGGCAGGGGGTGTCTGCTGTCCGGTGAAGAATTTATATGATGAATTGTTATGTTATGGTATGGGAGATGGGAGGAAGAGAGGAGAGGAAGATGGATTGGGGGAGTGCTAAAGGAGCGGGTCTGATATTGCCACAACTGTGTGTCAGGCGGTGAATGCTAGGATTAATCTTGGTTGTCCAGGGAAGAATTTTTGATGAATTGTTTTTTGTTTGTTTGGTTTTTTTTTTGGGGGGGGGGGGGGGTGAAGGAAGGAAGGAGAGGGGAAGGAATGAATGGAGGAGTTAAAGTGGAGGCGGGGCTTAAAACAGATTTCAAAAGCTGTATCAGTATTCAGAAATCAATGTATAACGTCTAAGGGAAGAATCCTGGTGGTTCGTAGGCTCTGTCGCTAATGAATCTTTGTGATAGTTTAGTGATTCCACTTATTTGGTGTTATTTGGTAGTGGGAGGGGGGGGGGGGGGGACAATCAAAAGTAAATGGAAAGTGAACTTAATGTAATTTGTGTACGCTCTTTAATATTGAGAAAAAGGACTCATGAATCTAGAGGATGGCGTAGCGATACTGATTTGAATGAACAATAAACAAACAGAATGTAACTCTACTCAATTAGAAATACTGATAAATTTTATAAAAATACCAAGGCACAAAAAGGATGTATTAAATTTTCCACAGATTTATGCACATTTTTCACATAATGCTGGTATCAGAATTGTTCATCAAATCATTGCTAAATGGGTTTACCATTGTCCCGATTATTATCTGAACCAGCAAGCCAGCGAGCGAGAGAGAGAGGAAGCGAGCGTGATGAGCGTTTATCAATAATTTTGAGTTATCTTTTTTTGAATGCGATTAATAGCAAAATAGAGGATGTTCACCATAGTGACAAGGATTGGATTGACCTTGCCGTTGGCATTGAGGAGGAAATCAGTAGCCAACATCTAAGTCATAGTTTCTATCTGACGCCAGGTACCGTCAGCCCCGTACCCGTTAGCCCAGTGCTTTCTTTGTTTATAGGCGGACTAATGGGGGATGATTGCTTATCGGTGCATTAAAATGGTTTACTTTAGTCCTTCTGGTGTGTGTAATGAGTTGCTTTTAGGTGAAGGAAAAAACTTCCCCTGTTTACAGGCAGACAGACCTTTTGGTGATACAAAAAATGATTTTAAATGTCTTAATTTTAAAATATTAAAGAGAAATTTTAAAATATTTAAAAATAAATAATATAAATCTTTGAACAATTTTAAAGATTTTCACTAAAGTTTGAAATGAATAGGATTATTGATGAATTTATTATTCAAATTGATTGAAGAAATATCAAATCACAAGAACCACACCAGTGGATGAAAAAGATTTTATGAAAACAAATATTTGTTTTCCAAAAAGTAGTCGTCTTCCGGATTCTTTCTTTCTGATTTCTTTAAAACCCTTTCCGATCACTCTGCGGTGCAATGGACGCTGGAGAAATTAACCACGTCTTAGCAACCGATTTCATGCCCCACGGCACCAAACCATTTCCACATTGGCCATGCGCTTTTTCTCCTCACTTGCCTTGGTCTGAGGGGTTGTAGCCTTTTTTCCCTCGTGCGCTCTCTCTCTTTTTTGCCACGCCAAGTAGACAAGCATTCCTAGCTCGTTGCATTATTGGGTATCGAACCTCGCTGTCATATAAGTACCCTTAGTTGTCAAAAAGACACCCTTCAAACGACGAGTGAAAATCAGTGAACTGACATGGCTGTATTAACACTTTGCACGCGGCTGTTGGTTTTACCATATACAAAACATATTTTTCAGAAACCATTCGCAACTTTCAAGGTCTACCTCAAGGATTACTGAACCAATGCTAGGCATGTTTGTACTTATTTCAATGCATTTCGCATGGTGATTCCTAAAATGGTAATGCAATTAAATAATTACGACATTTTTGAGACATTTTTGTGAGATTATGGAATGTCGTCTGCAGACGCCTGCCGCGTCGAAAGTGTTAAAGGCAAAGAGGCCCGGCGATGCCGCCACATCAACAAACCAGGTAAAAATCGATAACAGCCGTTTTATTTTTCTTGTTCTTCACACTCACTACCCGCCGCGGTGTGGTAAAAGCATTGATTTTTGATGCCTTTTGCCAATAAATTGGACTGTTTTATATGTGTTTTAATAACTTTCCAAACGTCAATTACCGCGATGAAATGTTTTTGGTGGGTGATCATAATATATTGTGTATTAGCTCTGTAGTAGACAGATTTAATACCTGATCAAATTCGAGTCCTGCCTAAATATGTTTTGTTTTAATAGAAACGTCATATTCAGGATATGAAAGTTTTCGGCCTGTCATTTCTGGGTCGATTTGCGGGAATTTTGCCGACGGGACTCCGCCACGACTTATTGATTCATCTTTGGGAGAAATAATTACTTGAGATTTTGACAAACCTTGTCAAATTGGTACATTTGTAATATACAGACATTTGAATGTGTCTCTCCCTCTTCCCATTTCTTTATCTTGTTCGAGATTTTTTTCTTCTTCTTCTGATTTGAAGCAAATTCTGTCCTCTGCGGTGTGTTTATGTCTTGTCATCGCATGACGAGTGTTCACGTGACGATAGTTCCCGTGACAACTAGGGCATTGCATCCGTCAAAATTGGCAAAGTAATTGAAACTGGTCGGAGCTGATTAGTAATTTCGGCATGTCGTCCGCTGCACGCATGGGCAGGATGACTCTAGGATGCATCCCCTGATGGGTTTTCCACATATGTCAGACCTTGACTCCTGACGGGCCACGCTCCGGTTGTCGCTGGCGCGGCGGGTCGGTTGGCTAACCGAGAGAGTAAAAGTAAATCCAAAAACCAAGGTTGGTTTGCTATTGCTTGTCTCGAATCATGGTGTTCACAATGTTTCTTTGATAGCCTCCTAGCAGCTTGATTGCTTTATTAGCACACACAAAACAGCTAGTATTACACTCGGCTTGTTTATTTCGTCCGATATGAGCGTGATATGAGCGTGCCGGGTAGAATATAAGAAAGAATCTTATGCTGTGTGCCCTAGGCCCTAGTTTACCACCTGACATTTTGAGCCTCGCAATGAACCCCAAGGTGGAAATAAAAAATGACCCAACCTTTAACTAGTCCGTACTTGGGCAGAGCTTGACTTTGCATTGGCTCAGTAAAATTGTAGCCCCATGATGATCATCATCATCCTCATCTTCGTCTAATGTCCTGCCTCCCCTGAAGGTCTTCCAATCTCCTTGTCATATGTGGGGAAAAGATGGCACCTCGTGGCAAGTTCAATAATGATTCTGAAATTAGCTGACCAAAACTTTAACCCTTACTTTCCGCTTCTTGTTTTTCTCGGTCCATCTTGAAGCGTGAAATTTTGGCACGGAATATGTATGAAGCGGGTTAAGCGTAGCTTGCCCAATTGATTACTGCGTCTAGTGTCGATTCAAATTGATATCTGTGTTTGGACAGCAAACAATTTCAACTCGCAAATTATTTTAGATTACACTATGACAACACACACTGCACACCGTTTATCGATACAAGGAAAACAAAAGTCGCCTCAATTATTTGACCAAGATTTTTAATACCATTGCAGCTATAAAGAAAGCCAGGGGCATGCTCGAACTGTCGGTGACTGCCAAACCTGCGATGCTTCGACATAATTGCAAACGCACGATGATGAAGTTAAACACTCGACAGCCCCCTAACAACTCTCCATAAGCCAAAGCCAAATACTTTGGTAGTTATATGGCAAATATCTGATTCGACATAGAAAAAACGTCGGGTCAACTCCGGGGCACGGATATAAGCTGCCGGGATATAATATTGTATTATTGGATACATGCGTGATATTAACACAACGCATATTGCATACTTTTCTGATTGAGTGGTGTGTATGTGAAGGACTGAAGTCCAAATAGGCATTATGTTTTTGCTGCTAGCTAGCCAGTCACTCGGGTTAAATTTTGGTGTACTATAAATTTCAGAACAATTATTAAATTGCAATTAGAAATTAAGGCAATGGGAATCGCAGATGGGCGGTATAACATTTCATTACATTAGGTTAGGTTTGTTATTTGTTCTTAATAAACATGATTAAAAATGATTTTGTTTCTCGGTTTGTATTCTGATCCCGATTGGTCCGGCAAAAAAAGCTATTTTGTATATTTATTTTAAGAAAATGTGTATCTGAGAGGTTTAAATTGGATGAAATAATAAATAATATTTGAAAAACATGAATGAAACAAGGTATCGTGAGTCTTGATAATTATACAAAAATAGTGAAATTTGTTAATTGTTCTCATTTTCATGGATTTGTGGAGATTGTATTGCTGCAATAATGAAACATTCCGATGTTTGCCTGTAGAATAATATGTTGTATTTGGATTTGCATAAATTTGCCTCTTCATTGATTTTATTTTAATTTATCAAGTTTAATTGTTTTTTTTAGAAAAAAAAAGAATTGAATCATTCTTCAAAATCAAACTACAAGTAAATTGAAGTAAAAGTCAAAATTTCACTCTTGTAACAATGAACTTGTTCATATCAATCCTGTTTTCAGTGCCTGCTACAATTCCTTGTATGCCCCGGTCATCGCATGACAAAGATGGCGTTTGCTTACCAATTAAAATTTCATTAAGGGATTCAATTCAATTGCTAAAAGAAAAATGAGGTTAATATAAATCTGACCCGGTATTCACTTTTGTTGGCTTGCCAATTTCACACAGCCTTTTTTTCCCAAGAAAAAAAAGGCGATGCTCTTAGGATGGAGTGTATTTGAAGAAAATTGGTCTCCGTCTGCGAATAAATTATGCAATTCATGCCGAGTTTATTATATTGAGAACGTAGTCAACAAGATTAAAATCCCCAAATACCATTAGCTAATTTGAACTCATTGTGAACCGGCAACGCACACTATCTATGACGTGCCGTCGCTACGAACAAACGGACTGCCGAGGAGGAAGATACACAGTTATTGTTTTGTTTCGGCGTTTCGGCTTTTATTGTCAACGATGCGCTTAATTGTCGGTGCTAAACAATACCCGCCAAGATCAGTGTATTCGCGCGAGCGAGGTGGTGGTTTTATTCGAATAGTTTCCTTCTAAGTGCCTGTATGGTTGTTAAAAGGTCATTTACTTTTCCTGGCTGATTTGCGTTCACGCCGCGCTTGGTTGGAAGGGCTTTGTGCGTGCGGAAGAACAAAAATCAAAACTCGTTTGTCTAATAGATATTGTTCGGTGAGGTGGTTAAAAGGATTAGGAGTTGTATTGATGGAAGGACATGGACACTATTTGAGTACAAGGCTAAACGGACAGATTTCTGTCTTCAAAATGTGGTGCTATTATCATAACATACAACCAGAGGCATCAAATCTGATTCCAAACGAGGGAATTCAATAACAAAAATTAATATTTAAATTCATTTTTAGTCCGTCCACCACATGATAGAAACATGATCTGTGTAATGTACATGTTCATTAGTTCAGTTGAAACAATTTAGTTGTGTAATAGTATACCATCTTAGACTGTATGTTAATATATATGCTATAGCTCCTTTACTATAAGAAAGAACATGACCTTATTTGGTATCAGGTATTCATATGCCACATATCTTGAATCAGTATTCCATTTAAAACTGAAAAGACAATAGCTATTTGATACATCCATATAACAACATCATACACAAGACACAGTTCAATGACCCATGCATTGTGTCAATAATATCCCCCATGTTTGACCCCTGGGTATTGTATGTAAACAAGCAAGTACAGCATGGCTGACATTGGATACTAATGTACACACTTAATATTTTATCCGTAATGGTTGTAAATTTGAATGGAAGAAGAAAGAATCATGCTAAATGATAAAATAACAAGAAACTAATGCTCTCAGTCTCAATATTTGCATAATTCTGTATATAAAAGTTGTGAATATTAATTTGTCTTTTCTTTCTTTCTCTTTACATGACGACCTTTGACCTTCATCTTGAACATGAACAGGTAAGTTGTCAATATTTAATGAAAAGTGATGCTTAATTTTAGGCTAGAGCATCTTTCCTTCCAGAAATCCCATTGTGCATTTTCTTCCCCAATTCAAACATAAAACAATGACTGAAACCTTTCCCCAAATCTCTTTCTGAGTTTAATTGTATACTCGAAGGGTTCTCTTGCGCAAATTCACAGAGAGTAGCTCCCCTTGTGAATAATGACCAAATTAACGTCTAATTGTTTAATGGTGAAAACTGTAGTGCTAAAAAGTCTGAAGGCGTCGTGTATTTTCTCTGCCCCTGTTTGTTATTTCACAGCATTCATAGCAATTAATTGAAGAAAAGATACCCTTTTTAGGCTACAAAGGTTAGAACCATCTCATAGCTGGATCAAAGATGGATCTGACCGAATCAATCATTGGTAGATGCTGTGTGACAATGTGAGTGGTTGAAAACCAGATTTGAAGTGATGGTATGAAAGATAAAAATGTGTGAGTTGTGAAAATATTTTGTTTTATTTTGATGAGAATCAGAATTCAGATGATATAATTTTAGGTTATTATTTGAAGTCCAGTTTCCCAGATTAGGTTATAAATAAAGTAAAAGCAGAGCTTTGCAGACACAAAATCCGATAAAAAATGGAAGAATTTCGCGGAAGTGCCCACTGCCCAGCCAGGTTTGTTGTGTGTATCTTCATCCCGATCAAAACATCGCCTGAGGCAATGATAATGACATCATAAAGTTGAACCAGCTAAAAGGCCAGTGGTGGATAAGGCCGGTCTCTGGAGTACGACAGTAGATTGCCAACGTAAATGGATGATCTGAATGGTGGACACAAAGGACATACAGAGTACAGAAAGTAACCGATAAAAGGCCCACTCCTTAGAGCTTTGCTAAGCCAGAGAACAACGCTTAGTGTATCAGTACGATCTTCCTTTTACGGATCATCCTGTTGGGGCATCTCCAAGGTCTCCGTTTGCAACACGACGGGAAATTCTCGGTCGGATGGGGACTAGACGTTCATTCACAAAATGTGGATTTTCTTAGTTTGGGTTTGCATGACAAACATTGATGATACTTGCCTGACCCTTGGGGGAATGGCATGAGAGCAGGACAATTATTCTCTTTTCTATTTCTAACGAGAGATGAGTTTAAAGAAGAAAAACGCATCGGATGTGGGATTGTTGATGAAGATACGATGTGTGATGGTGGCGGAATAATGAGCTCAACTCCCATCGGGATCTAAAGCTAAACATTTGCAACAGTTACCGACTATGAGGAGTATGATGAGTATGGCGTGTAGTGTTTACGCAGGTGATGGTACAGTATCACCTAGCGTAAATGTTCCACTAAAGCAACTCCTCCATAGCCCTCTCAAAATAACTCGCAAATACCAGCATGTGGTCATGCTATGGTGACCCCCTTGTATGCTCACGTACAGTAGCACGGGCATTTGGTGTGAGATTCTCGGACTAGTCTCGATAGCAGAAGAGGGTGTAAGAATCCTACATTGTGCGATTTTTGTAGAAAGAGAGATCATCGACTGTTTATGTTTCAAGTGCGTGGTGCCGGTTTACTAGATAAATCCGGTCGCCTCTTCTTCTGGGATTTATGTTTAATTTGCGAGCATGAGTATCTCAGCTCAGCTCGGCTCAGCTCGTAGTCTTGAATAGCTAAAGCTTTTGCTAGCACTTTTTAGTGATAACACATGTGCTGGAATGGATATACTGGCTGAGTAATCATAATAAATGCACCCAGGTCAAGCGTACCAAGTTCGGCAAACAAAAAGTGTTGATCTACCCACTCTGGTAAATTAGAAAACATTGGGGCTCGGGGAGTATTATCCCCTGCACTCAAACATATTAATGCTATTTATGCGATGGATGGATATAGACTCGGGATTGAATTCATATTATGGGTATAATTTTTGTTATACACCGTTCTTTTGTTGAATTTGACTCGGCTGGAAATCGCCCTATATATCGTAAATTGATTTTATAGCCGACGGATTTGTCGGCGCACAACCTTCTGTAATTACAAGATTATTTTGTCAATGAAAAGGTACGAAAGGGGAGTTGAATAAAAAATATAGACAAATTTAGAAAAATTGGTGAAGATATAAAAATAGTCGTCTGTCAAGGTCATATTCAGCTTTATTTTCTCATTTGTGTTCCAATATTTTCATTAACGAAAGATATTTTTGAACTAAGATGCTACTGGAATTTATAAACATTACACGTTGCAATGACCTCTAGGATTGTTTGTCAATTCTTTTTCGCTATCTTGACTTAGCATGGCACTGTTACAGTAGTTCAACCTCTGTTTGGCCAAGACTCGGTTTCTATGATCTGCTCTGATTTAGAAAGAAAAAAAGTGTTGTCGTCCCCCACCCCCCTCTCCTACATCGATTTTTAAAATTAAATTAAAACATTTTCTTCTGTACAAGACTATTTTAAATTCCAGAATTTCTTTCTTTTGAAAATGCTGACATTTTAGATTGTTAAAATGTATTGTTGCTTGAACATTTTTTTATCGGTTATTAAATAACAAAAAATAAGCCTGTGAAAAAATTGGTAAAGTAAGTTTGACATCTAAATTATGGATCTTTTGGTTAGTTACCCGTTGTTCGACAACAACAACAAAATTGATACAAAAATCTACCTGTCCTGCTCCTCCGTGAGGGAGATTTCCCAGATTTGGGGAACGACCAAAACAAACATTTGTTGGTCCTCATTTTTTCGAAAATACTGGCAATAGTAAGATTACAGATTGCAGTCACTCCATATCAGTGTTGTTTGTTAAAGCTTAACCTCATCGTCAGACCCAAGAGAAAATTTACTCATGTGTTTGGTATGTGACTTCTAGGGGTATTTTTTGTTTCATTCTCTGATCACGGGACGGGCACTGCCAATGGGCGTTATGCTTATCTTCACAGCTAGGTGTAAAATGTCCAAATGATAAGCTTTAATAGGAGGCGAGTCAAAAGGGCTCCAAGAAACGAACCAAATGGGTGCCAATTTTTTTTCAAAAACTAACAACAACAAAAAATGAGTAAAAGAGTTCAACCACAGAAACAATGCAGGTCAAAATACAGGTTCAACCCAGATAGTGGTTCAACACAACTAAATTGGGTGATGTCATAATAATATGCTTTGCAGGGTAAGCTTTAGGATACCCTATCATTTGTATTCCTCACTGTGTAAGTGTATGGGTCGTTCTTTAAAGGTCCCCATTGATGACATACAGTGGTAGGGTATACTAAAGGAACTCCGCTTCGCATGCCTTAAATTGGGATTTCAGGTTCTATTTTTCTGTGATAAGTTGTATTCAATTTCAGTCATATAGTACATAGTGTAGGTGATATTTCTCCAATTAGTGATTAGTGCTCGACAAATTTACAAAAACTTTGTCCCGCTTGTACCTGGGGAAGATATCCTGCCATGCACCATCCAATATGGCTGGCTACCAAACCATTCATAAAAGGGGGATATATGGAAGTTGGGCACAAAATATATAAATATTTCGGCCATACCACATGCTCATTATTTTGATTTGGTAAATAAGAAGACTAAGTATTTCAGTCAATGATAGGCCATATAGGTCAAATGCATGTTAATTTTGTAACATAAATACTGGTTGTAACAAGTCAAATATAGTCCCCTCACTATTCAGTCAGTGACATAAATACATCACTGTCCGGACAGGGGTCAGACCCCCACCCTTTTTATTTTTGCCCCACCCTTTTTACATAGCCACCCTTTTTATTTGGGAATGTTCAACCCCCACCCTTTATACCGAAAAGGGGACATTTTGATCATTTTGTGCATTCAAATTTGAAAAGGCACTCATTGGAAGAAAGGACAAAGTGACAGAAACATCCCGGGACCCGTTTTGTTTTTCGGGATGGGTCCCGGGATGCACGATTATTTAATGCAAATCTATAGAGGAGATTCATTTGAAATGGATTTATTTAATCAAATCAGTGCATTTTTGGTACTCTTATGATCCCTAAATTGTGATAATACGCTGCGTACGACACTTTCGTAGCTCCCGTCGAGTTTCCATTTTGAAAAAATGTCACGATTTCAACAATAGATGGCGCTATATAACAACAAACCAATTTAAAGGTGGCGACTGTTTAATTTCAAATCGAAGTATATCTTCGGATACATATTTATGATATAACTAGCGCTAGCGAGTCAACAAGGTTGGTATTTTGATTATTTTGATGATCGCTGAGAAACCGCCACCCTTTTTATTTTATCTCCACGCTTTATACAACTACACCCTTTATATCAAAAATATTCTGACCCCCACCCTTTTGTTGATTTTTTGATTTCTGAAGTCCCACCCTGTATAAAGCGTGCCGTCCGGACTATGTACATCTTAACCATGGTTCATAAACCAATAATAACCAACATGATATGATGCTTATTAAATTATTTTGATTGGATCTTTTCAATCCGTACATCAAATCAATATTTATTGGGACATCCAATCCGTACATCAAATCAATATTTATTGGGACAGATAGTCTGACAACATCGGAGTCATTTCGTCACATTATTTGGCGTCCGGACCCCTCCCCACTGTTCATGTGCTCCATTTCTATTCTTTAGCCAGCTTTTAACATGATTATTGATTTAATTGACAAATCTAATCCGTTCATGCTATTTAAAATGGCGCATCAAATATTAATTAGATCTGAGTAGTATTATTAGCACTGTGGGTAATTCCAAGAGTATAAACAGTAAATGGACACCAGTTCATCAAACATCAGGTCAGTTGACATATAGGTGGACCTGGTGGTGTTAAGTTGTTAAGCCCCCTCCCCAACCCCCATCCATGGAGGCGGTTGTTCTCTATTGATGTCCTATCTATTATCCCTTTATTTGCCTTCGATGATTGATTTCATCATTTATTGGGCTGTTGTAATTAAGACTTGATTGAATCCATATCTTTTCCCTGCCACCCATGATCCCAATTCACATAATCTGGTAGGGTATGTTTCCATCTGATCAGTGGTTGCCAGTGCTGTGGTTTTAGCACCCAATTGGGCTCCGTATCTGACCCTCCAAGATCCGGATTCTCAGCCCAAGGATATTTTAAATCCAATCAGCGGGTTACCATGGTTACAGCCATGGATGGGGGAAATTGAGAATCTGGGCAGCTCCTTCCTGGAAAATGTTGGTATTTGAAGGGAAATGTTGGCAATTAGGAGAGATGTGTAGCCATTTTTGTTGTTGAAAAATGTGTAAAAATTGTAGAAATCGTAACTTGCTTGGGAAGGAGAAAATAAATCCTGCCTTGTTACCAACTACATAGCACCCAAATTTGAAAGCAATGGATGTGATGGTTATTGGGGGTAAATTTGGGCTCCTTTTTCTGGTTTGCGGCAACACCCAACATACCTGCACCATGGATGATGTCTGGACATCCAGACTTAAATGATTAGGCTCATAATTAATTCATGGCTAAGCTAAATAGAATCTCTAATTGGCAATTGGGAATGGTCACAAAGCAATAGAGTCTGTGCTTTAATGCTCTATTACCCCTGTATATGATCTGTCTGTTAATTGGGGATTTGTACAGTTGCGTAATCTCCCATCGTTGACCACTTTGTGACCCACAATCGCCGGTCACCGTTTTCTTCTTTCAACCTGGATATGTAGCTTTGGATGCGTTTTTGTGTTGGTCGAGCATGGAGCTGGAACTGTACGGTATACTGGGGACTTTGAATTGGAACAAGTTGGAATTAATTTGGATTAATTTGGAAGTGTTTACTATGACAAATAGCATCCTGTTTAGACAACATGGGTGTAATCAGTACCACTAATTAGATACGGTGTTATCAGATCTGTTTACAGATTATCAGGATGACAATGTTGGGGGTAGGTTTATCACCAACAATAACAAAACATGGTGTGGCATTTCAGGGTCTTCTCCAGAGGTAGCACTAGTATTATACAATGGGTTGAATTGAATCCTCCTCCGATGGCTTAAAAAATGACAATTATTTTAAAAATACATCTATTCATCGCAGCTAAATTACCTTGCAATTGCCAGAATTTCCCTTCAAATGCCCATATTTCCATCTAGATACCGAAAGAGTTTAGCGCTGTGCTATCTTGAGAAGTTAGATATTTGTAAACCCTTTGAAAACTGCTTGCTGATGGTCAGAAACGTGGATGCATTACAGTTGCACCAATCCGAGACATTGTTAGAAAAATTGTATCCCTGGTAAAGACAGATAGGAGAGACATATTTTAGAAGCAGTATTTTTATTGGTTATTCAAATGAATTCATCTTGTAATTAACCAATCATGTGATTATAGACAGGTAGTAATCAGGGGGGGGGGGGGGTATTTAAGCGTAACTTCATTTACGAAATTCCATGAAACAATTTGTGTGTTTCCGAGAATGTTATGTCATTCACAGTTTCGATACAGATTTGGTGTCTGTTGTGGACGAGACATGGCACATCTTCATATTTTTCAACCGACTGCGTGTATGGCATGTAAAGTCATCAACATGGAGCTAGGAAGCGGAACTTACCACCTTCATTAACACTTTCCACGCTGCAGGCGTCTGCAGACGACATTCCAAAATGTCTCAAAATGTTTCAAAAATGTCAAATTTATTTAATTTGATTACCATATTTGGAATCACCATGAGAAATGCATTAACATAAGTACAAACATGTCTAGTATTGGTTCGGTAATCCTTGAGATAGACCTTGAAAGTTGGGAAAGGTTTCTGAAAAATCTGTTTTGTATGGTAAAACTAATAGCCGCGTGGAAAGTGTTAAAAGTTGTACAGAATATGAAGATGAGCAAAACGCTTTGTCCGTGGCTACAAGACTATTGCGATTTTTGAGGGCACCATAATGGTACCACAGAAATAAAACCCAAAATTCTGGGTTTATCCTTGGTGTAAGACAGCACGAAACTAACCTAGCACCAAATCCTCTATTGAGGGATTAAAGGATTATACAGCTTTATTGCAAATTTAACAACAAGTGATATTATTTTAATTTGGCCAATCGTGAAAAACTATGGCGCACGAAAATAACCAGCGCTTGTGTCCGTCGGTACATTACAACACCATATGCTAGTGCTTAATAACGTTCTAAGAGGATAGAGGATGCGAGCTATTTAGCGCGAGTTATTTAGTGCGAGTTCAAGCCGAGTTGCCAGTACACAATGCCGATATCATTAAGGCGTATAATGTCAAATAATTTATTTTCTCTTTCTGTAAATAATGCAATAATAACAATAACAATAACACATACTTATGCACCTATCAATTGCAACCCCGGCCCCTGGGTACCCGGGGATGGCCGGGATTTGTCATCATGTATGCCAGGGATTTGACGCAAAATGTGTCCCCGCAGGGCCGGGTATATGCCGGGACTTGTTGTATCAATTAGCGTAAGAAAAAAGGGCCGGGAATTTAGGCGGGGAGTTTAGCCGCGCGAGGGCCGGGGTTTTGCCGTACTTTTCCCGAGCTTTTTCAACCAGTAAAAGGGCCGGGCCGTAGCCGGGCTTTCCAACAGAGTTGTTCGTATTTCTGGGCCGGGGTTTACTATGCATTTGGCGGTAGAAATAGCCGGGGAAATGACCTAATTGAGCCGGGATTTGCGGTTGAAATATGCACTAAACCGCTCGCGGCAGTCGCTGCTTTTTACCGTGATGTGTACGTCGTGTGTGCATCGCGATTCCTATAATAATCCCTCTATATAGAAATTAAATATGTTTCAGCAGAGAGATGGTTTCAGCATACCGGACCGCCAAAAACTGCAAATAGGCCTAAGCTCCTTCTCTGAAATTTTCTTCGTTTATTAAATTCTTTATTGTAGTTGGGCGCATCAGATGAGAAAAATGGACGGTAATCACTCATGAAAATATTATTCTGAAAATAGAAATTCTCAACTGAAATAAGATTGTTTTTACTTTTTTAAACTTTTTTATTTTTCTTCCTGTTCCCTCATCTCCTAGGGCCAAAGGAATAGTTTCATGTTGTTTATAATATCTTTCCATCTTTCCGTTTTTCCATGACTAATGAAAGTATAAGCCTAACTTATCCCGTAGGCCTCGTGTCGTGATGTTTCTCTGATTTTCTACCTCTTCTTTCTTTATCGATTTGAAGACCTTCTTTGTCTTGCTTTTTATTTTGGATTTCCTTCTCGTCTTTTAAAATCCCGGATTCGGGGGTGGGGGTGGCACTACTTAAACTTTGGAAGCCCTAGGTGCTGCCCTTCGCCCATCCCCCAAGACCATTTTTTAACCCGTGAAAACCCCGGGGATTGTATCAATACCCGGCCCATGGGGGGCCGGGACTTGTCCAGGGATTTACTCAGTTTTTATGCCCGGCCCATCGGGGACTTTGCCGGGACTTTGCGGGGGAATTTACATTTTTAGAAATATTTCTCCGGCACAAGACCCGGCCATCCCCGGGTACCCAGGGGCCGGGATTGCAATTGATAAGTGCATTATAGAGCTTACTTAGTGAGAGACACCCAAAGCACTTTACAACAAATGAATTGAAATATTAAAAGTCAGTTATTGATTAAGAGCATTTGATGCGATTTATCGGAATGAAATCACAGTTTTTCAAACGCGCTATATGGCTAATTGATGGTCTGTTTTGATGATCATATTAATTAATGGAGCATGACAAAGCTTTATATTAAAGTGGATTTTTTATGACTAAACACTGTTGTTAATGCCTAACTAGGCACAGTCTCATCCCACTGTACACTTGAAGCATTAATAGCAGGTTGTTAATTAAGTGGAATATTGTCCCTGTCTTTGAGTTGTGAAAGTAAAACCCTCATGAAAAATGAAAATATGAAATAGAAACACCTGCTTTCCTCATTGTTTGTAATATCTTAATTAATGGTCAATTTGATTTTGAAACATTCTTTGCTCATTGCTTGTAATATCTTAATTAATGGTCAATTTGATTTTGAAACATTCTTTGCTCATTGCTTGTAATATCTTAATTAATGGTCAATTTGATTTTGAAACATTCACATTGATTGTGTTTAAAGGGAATTTTTAAGGAAATTAATAACTAGAAATATTATTGAGAAGGTGTGACATATGTAAGAAACCCTCTAGAAACCCTGACATTTTAAAAATTTAGAAATAATTCCAAATTTGAACGTTTTTTGCTTGTTTTAAAAACAAAATTGTATGCAGAAAAGAAATTTGTGATATTTATCTGTGTATTTTAATTTAGTCCTATATAGTATCAGCTTTAATTGCTCTCAAACTAACTTGAGCAGCACAAAAAAGTCCACTTTTATCACGTCTTGTTTTAAGATTATATAAAGTATACACAGTCATCATCCCCAAGCAATGATAGCGTCGTCGTCCACACACTAGGGCGCATTGTGATGACCTGGGAGGGGAAGAGGAGGGATTATAAACTTCCTGAGCCTACAACATCAGAGGAAGTGTGCTGTGTCACGTCAAGGGGGAGGGGGAAAGAGTGCCGGCGTAAAGTAGGACAGTGCTATAGTTTGATCAGTTCCAAATTGGCGAGAAATATGCTGTTTTGATCTCTCTGCGCGCAAAAGTAATCCAAGTGTATGCGCGTAATTATGGCCACATGCAACGCAATTTTGATGGCACGCACGTGCCACGCATATGATGCACATTGCGTTGTTGCCTTCAGCGCACCCGCGTCCTTCTGTATTCATTCGCTGCTGTAAAGAGGCTTCGCCAATTTGGTACTGATCAAACTATAGACATCCATCCCCTCTTATCGGCCCCGAATGAACAGGGGTCTGTGGGGCTTAGCGGACATTTGAATGGAGAATTTGGAGATTTTACAATTTGGAAACCGTAAATTTTGACAAATGTAATACATTTCGATCCTACAACCTCAGGGGGTGGGGGTGCCACAAAGTAGGACAGTGCTTAACAACCTATCATCTTCTGAACAGGAATTTTTGGAGTGTTGTTGTTATTTGAATGCAGAATTTGGAGATTTTCCAATTTAGAAACCCTAAATTTGAAGCAGACTTTAAGTAAATTTGTGTGCATAGATTTTGGTTTTTGAAATCGGTAGTACAGTTATATAAACCCCATTTTGTATCCAATTGCACAAATTTGAATTCAATGCTCTGAAACTATTGTACCTAAGTTCCTTATAAAAGTGTAAAACATAATGATTTTATCATGTCGGCTTATAACTTATCAACTCTTGGATACCATTTTGCCGCCTTTTCCCAATTTTCATATTTTAGTACCGATTTTTATTCGTAGTTAATAAATACCATATAAGATACCGTACAAGAAGCAAGGTTCATCATTTCAGTATCTCAATAATTACCATGTGTGCATTCGATTTTGTTACTGATCTAGATTTTCAAAGCAACAATTAAACAGTGCTTCCAAAGATGATGATGCAAGTGCGATGAATCGTACGCTCATCAGATTGGGAATTGTCGAAATTGCTAATTAACCTAGAAACAACGATATCAGTGACATAAACAGTGCAGCTGATACATGTACATGCTGGTATACAATAAGCAATGCAAGATTTATTTTTAAGGTAATGAATGCTGTATAATTGTTGAAAATCTGACACTGCTGAACTTTAAAGGGACACAATGTCACATTGATTTTTTTTAATTGTAATTAATTTACTTCAGAATTCAAGATGAACATTAAAAATTGCCATTATTGTTGTTTCCACTAAAAAAACACCCAGCAAAACTTGATTAAGACAATGTTTTAAACATGTTGGAATACCTACCACCAACCATGTTAAATGCTGGTTGCGGCTCTACCAGCATTTTTGAATCGACGTTTTGTTGTACAAAGAGGGCTGATTTTTCTTAATCCTTATAGGTGTAAGTTCATACATGTAATACAATTGTAAAAATATACAAATCCCAGTTTTTGTAATATATATTTTTAATTGAGGGCACTGCCTCTACCACATCTCTCAATGCCCCTTTAATTTCTTCTGTTTTGGCTGTGTTTCTTTCTTAGTAAATAGGGCGGTATCAGTATGTGTTAAATGGGCTATTTCAGTTGAACTCCGTACATCCCCTATGGATGGAAGACATGACCGTAATCTTCCACACAGGGAGTGTATATTTCAAATGCGGTTACCCTGCATGGGTGAATCCATTCCAATGAATTGCAACTCCTGTAGTCCAATGTTTCTAGCTAAAAACCAAGATTTTTGAGTAATTGACTGAACCATACATTAGACCATCCTACCCTGCATGGGTGACTCCATTTGAATGAATTTCAACTCCAATAGCCCAATGTTTCTAGCCGAAATTTTGAAGATTTTCTGAGTTATTGACTAAACCATTCATAGACCATCCTACCCTACATGGGTGACTCCATTTGAATGAATTTCAACTCCAATAGCCCAATGTTTCTAGCCGAAATTTTGAAGATTTTCTGAGTTATTGACTAAACCATTCATAGACCATCCTACCCTACATGGGTGACTCCATTTGAATGAATTTCAACTCCAATAGCCCAATGTTTCTAGCCGAAAATTTGAAGATTTTCTGAGTAATTGACTGAACCATACATAGACCATCTGGGCATATGCAGTGAAATCTCTCACATTTTCATATTATATTGGTTTCTTCATAGAGCTCTTATGTCTCGGGCAACTAAAATTAACTAGCTGTATCGCGCTATATTACCACTCTATCGCACTGCATTTTAGTATTCATGTTCATTATGATAAGTCCGGCTATTGTTAGTTATAGGGCCAGCGGCTTCTAATGTACAGTTTAGTCATTATTATCGACTTGAGGGAGCCGCCAAAGGTTAGCCGGCCAGGAATAGAAGATGATTGCATGGTTATAGGGGAATGAAAAAATGTTGGGTTGGGTTAAACATTATAGCATAATTGTGTTAGGGTTTTCATTATGTGTATGCAGTATATGGTATGTACATGTACATGTATATCATTCATAAAGTAAGTTACAAGTTGGCATACATGTAGCTAAAATAAAATAAAATACCCACAACTTCATGCTTTATCAATTTTACACATATGTCAGCATTTTACTTAGTCACTAGCTTTTAAGTTATAGGCCTACTGAGACGCAAGTTTTCAGGCAATTGCCCGATTTTAGGCAATTTCTTTCCCCGACAAAAGTATAAATGTCAATGCATTTTAGGCAACTTTTAGCATTTCTCTGAGTGCATGCTTTCATCCCTGCTTAAATATAGTACACTTCACTGTTTAATACTGATATTTGTTCTATTGTTTCAAAGAAACTCTTGAGTAGTACCTGAACATCCAACCTTGTAGGGTTTTTAAAAGGAATTATGAACTTTTTTTTTAAATACAAAGTTATACACAGACAAAATTCCCAGCCATAGCTGGCTTGTCAGACATGAGTGAACAGCAGAACAAACCCCTCTTTGCCCTAGATTCCCAGGCATTTATTTACTAGCTTGTTGCCATGGTTCCTCCGGGGTCATTGGCAGAGGTCGAGCCTACTCAGGTCAAAGGTCGCGTGTAGTGGAGGGTGAGTGTATTATGTGATTTGCAGGAAGGTTTTGAGTCTGCATAGTTTGGTCTTTATTTGGCTTACTTTTTTAGTTGGCCGCTTTCATTGGGGATAGAAGGTAGGCTTTAGGTGAATTTGGAAACTTTCCAGCTGGAGAATGTGTCAGGATGGTGTGTGGGGGTTTTGTACATGTAGTATAGCTGAACTGAAATAAAGTTGATGTATTTTGTAAATATTTAAGGGGTGGAATTTGTAGAGAAGGGGAAATGGACGGTACAGAATACAAATTTGTCTTCACAAGTTGCACATAGTGTGTATAGCAGTAGTGTGGTGCATCCTCAGTGATTTGAAGTCAATAACTTTAAGAAAATGTTATTCATAAATTTAAAAAAATCTTCAGTGATTTTAAGTCAATACATTTTAGAAAATTTTATTCATACAAATATTAAATGGCACTGGCATGATATTCACATCAGCATTTTTTCCCTTTATAAACCGCTGGTAACCTTGAATAAAAGAAATTTTGCGTAAAAAAGTAATAAGCATTTCAAACTGAACTGAACTGTATCGTGCGGATAAAATCTTGTTCAGATTAGAAGGAGTCTCGAGTTATGCCGAGGTCTCAGCTTGTGGGCTCGCCAGGGGTCAATCCGAGGTCACCCAGAGGTCGTATTTCACCCTAATAAAATCAGTTCATCGGGTTTTTGTTAGCAACGAGAGTCACAAGAGGTCATCAGCCAATTAAAGCCGTGATGCCCTTTTCTTGCACCCAGCGTTTTGCTGTTGGGGACTTGAGCAAGTTTTGTTGTTGTGACGCTGTCTATAGGCCGTTGTGTTCTCCACTGCAGAGAGCCTCAGGACGAAAAGTTATAAGCACTTATTATTAGATAGATCTAGTGAACTCTGGGAAGTTCAGGCTGCACGCATCTTAAAATGTTTTGGTTGTGATATTTTAAAGATAAACTTAAATATCTGAGAGTTGGATGCATTTATTTCTTTGGTTATTGCTGTATTTGAACAAATGGGCAAATATAATATTAAGGCTCATTCTTTTATTTAATAACATTAACGTGAAAGCGATTAGGCCTATATTGTAAGTGTATTGTGTTGTTGTTTAGACATTTCATGTATGACTTTGGGAGATCAGAGTGGCGGGATTTAAATTAATAGATAATTATCAATTTGATGGTCCGAAATTGAAAATGTATTAATTGCAGTTTGGTTTACAAACTGGGATAACGACAACGTAGTTTAGGAATTGTAGCAATTATTTTTTAGTTCATTTTATTCTATCTTCCAAATTTAAACCATTTCCTAGTCAATACATTTTGTGAATTTTGTAGTTCTTCCACTGATAAACTGTAGAAGAATAATATCACTTTTTTTCATTCTCAAGACTGTTATGCAATAATCATGAAAAGCGTGAAAATGACTGTAGCCTGAAAAGCGTGAAAATTACCGTAGCCCGAAAAATGTCCACGTAAACAGTACCCCATCAGAACGTGGGATTGTTTTCATCTTTTAGTTGTATGTATGTGCTTAGGGCTGAAAAACGGAAGAATCAAGATGCTCTAAATAATTAATCATCTCAAAAAAAAATCCGTAGATCAATGATTGTATCCAGCTTGTCTGTTTTAGTCCGACCTTCGTCGTACGGCTGAGTAGAGCCTCACATAGTAGAAGAAACCGTTTACGAAAATTAAATGAAATTACATCCATATTAAATCGCCTTAATGTGATTTGAAATACGTAATTCTGGATTTTTGTGGTTTACTTTGCAAACACGGGCTGTCGTTAATCAGCTGATGGTGCGTGGTTGTATGAGGGGGGATAATCGTTCGGTTTTGAGATGATTTGCTCCGGCAAATCCGAAACCTTGGGGAAATCACGCAGGCTATCCACTCTATATAGCAGGCAACTTGTTGTGCTGTTAATGATGGCGAGAAATTGATGAGTTTTCAGCCGTTTTATTTTCAAAGAGGTAAAACTGTACAATTAATCAGCGTATTGTGGTGTGAGTTGAGACGTCGTGAATCATGGTTAATATATGAAACAATTGGGCGAGTATTTGAAACGGAATTAGAATGATTGCACTTTTTATTGGAGAGCTGTTGTTAATCATATAAATTGGAAGAGAAAAAAAGCTGGATAATAATTCATGCCTTTCATACCGGGATCTTTCCGAAATAAATAGATCAATTGAAACATTTATTTTGATCATAAAATGAATCAAGAATGATGGTTATATATTATATATATCTAATGATGTTGAAAGAGTTATTATATTGACATAATTGTTAAGCGAAGGGAAAATTATAGGTGTACATATTTCCCCCTTGTTTTTGTTTGTTTTCATCAATTTATTATGGTGCAAAATATATGACAATTTATATGAGATACGATCTTCATTTTCAAAGAACTACAGTATAACATCATGAAACTTATCCTGGAAATGAACTTTTCGCTTTCGTATTTCAGATTTCAGGTCATGGTGCGTTTAAAATAGAAAAATCAGTTCAGTACAGTACTTTCAGTGTGAAAAAGAACCTGACAATTCTGTTTGATAGGTTTGGATGTGGCAAGCAAAACATGTTTTGAGTCGGTGACCATGTTGACAAACCTGAACGAAACTAAACCCAAGCGATACATTATTATTATATCGGACTGTGATTGTGCCGGGGCAATAATTTACATGACTCGACTATTTCTAATTTCGCCTCCGATTGCCGCGCCAGGGGTATGAGGAAGCCAGTGCAGTACATTGTAGGAATAGGATTGCCAAGTTAAATATTACAATGTGGAACAGGTCAATGTGAACGGTCAAACGCAGTATGGGACTATTATGACTCCACTCTCCACTCACTGGCTGGCTAAATGGTAATGATAATAATAGGCCATATTTCATGGGTCATTTCAGGACATTTGTTGACTGACCACGGGGTGACCTATTTTATACAATTGGCATGTAAACAAATAAAATGGTTTTCATACACTCTAAAATACTTGTATTTCGCGGCAACTTGATTTAGCGGATTAGCTTTTGGTCATTATTTTGTGGCAATTTAATTTTGCAAATTTATATCATCTTCCTATAACCATTTGTAAATCATATAATTGGTCGCAATTTAATTTGACAGATTGGACCTTTTAGCTAAATAAGCAAAATTAACTGTAAGCGAAAATAAGTTGTTTTACAGTACTATGATATGGGGTCTTTGATGTTGTCTGATAAATTTAATGAAATACTGATTGTATGGTTGTAAATTTTATCATAAGGCGACAGAAAAAAACCACCCTGTTTTAAAGGCCCGACCGACCCACTTTTTGTGTTTTTAAAAAAATCAAAATCAAAATCAATATTTAGAATTTTTTGTCTCAAATTATGTAAAATCTGCTATTTTTTGCCCTTAAATTGGTCGACATTTTTTTTCGTCACATTTTGGTGACATTAAAGGTTTAATTTAAAAATAAAAAAATTTGACAGGTCAGTCCGCCTGTATACAGGGGTGTTTTTTTTCATCGCTTAAATATTGGAAAGCAACTTGCTTTCCAGTATTTTTGATTTTATGGTCGATACACACTAGTAGAAAAGTCTTCATTCGGAGGCATTTGCCTTAATCTAGACAAGCTGGGAAAGGAGAGAGGCTACACAACTGTTTACACTACCATACACTTTTGTTCCAAATTCAGATCAACAAAGATGTTTATTTTTGTGTCACCTAAGTTGATTTATTAACATAACGCGACTCTTATGAATGACCCTGACCCTCCGGCCAGAAATTGAAAACCTGCCCTGAAAGGCCCGAGATTTTCAAATAATTCCAAATAGCTAAAAGAATCCCACAAAGGTTGGTTTTACTATTACTGTATTCTTCTGTATTGCCCAGGTAACGGATCACTGGGCATATCAATGACAATTGTAGACTTTACGGAGCGAAAGTATTAAAATATGAGCTTGAATGACAGGGTTGATTGTTGTTGCTACACATCCCAGCTTAAATAGTCGGGCTGATATTGTTACTTTGTGATGGAATTTCGATAACGACACAACACAAAAGCATGCATGACGCCATTCATTATACTAGTAACACTAGGCATTTGTAACCTTTATGCACAGATTAGACACGTTTTTTGGTTGGTTACCTTTTTCTTGTGTCAGTTTAATATTTGAAAGGGCAAAGTTGTCCCAGTTTGGACTGCACCACCGATGATGTGAAGCATTTTGTCTGAAGTTTTAGCTCTGGGGGAAATCCGCCACCAGTGTTCGACGTTTTCGCTCCTTACGAGTTGCAAATGAGAATTCAAAACCCACAGCTGGTCTAGCTAAGAGGCCTGTTCATCGACAGCAGATCTGGCAAATAGTGGCTAATTTATTGACAAGATCGGTGTTTGTTTCAGCGGGACTGCGAAATTAACGCTTAAGTTTGTTACTCAAGTTTGATTGAGATGTCAGCCCTGTGACGGGCCATTGATTGTCCTCGGGGCTGGAATGCTTGTATATTATGTCCTTATTGGATCACAATAGGGTGATGAGAACAAAGACCCCAAAAACATTTCATCGCTGTTCTGTCAAAACCTTATATCTCCACCTGGCCCTTCAGCATGTATAACATGATACTTCCTATATAACCTTTGGGCAATCTGCTCTAAACATGTTCAATGGCCTAAAAATCTATTTTAAAACCTTGTTCAATTGCTATTGCCCCCTGAACATGCTTAAAGCAACACTTCCAATGCATAACCATTGGGCAGTTTTACTTCATGCATGTTGAAGGGCCGGAAAAACATGCAAGATTTTGACAGAACAGCAACAATTTTATGAAAGTGAGGGCTGTTTAACACATTAATTGGTTAGAAATGCTCCACATTGACATTGAGCACCCGTAAGTTTTGTACAAGAGAACTTCGTCGTCTGCGATGGTGTCATCAAAATATCTTGCAGCGTTTCTGCGTCTGATGCGAATGGACAGAGACCCTTTCGTGTCATCTCCCCCAGCAATTGTGATCGCGTCGCACAGTTGGGAAAGGCCAGCCAGGTTTTTTGTGATCGGGGGCATATGGCACTGAGAACTTAAACATGTTTTGGAGTCGGATCAGAGGGGAGACTGACTTTTTCAGAAATATTCCCGCCCGGGGTCTTACGGGTAGGGGCAGCAGAGAAGAGTCATGTTTCGCATTGGTAGGGCAGCCAAAAATTGCGCTGAGATGGTGGTGTGGGTATCGGTTTAGCAGGGAAAACGGAAGCTATAGAGCGGAAGGCCTAGGGTCTATGCGAGAACATGGGCTGTGTAAACTACATTGTGTTGTGACGGGCGGTTGGGATCCCAGGCAAGTGTTGTAGAAGTCAAAGACTTTGACGGTGGTGTTCAAAATCCAATTTGTGATGTGGTAATGTTAAGCCTGTGCACTACATACCTATAGCAGTGTTTCAAAACAAAATATATTCAATCAAATAATCAATCAAAAAACATCTTCTAAAAATAAATCGTTATCGGGGATACAATTATTCTGACCATGTTCCTGATTTGTGCAAGAAAGGATGTATCCTGACCAATTGGCTGGTAGTTAGGCAAAAAAAAAAAAAGTTTGTCTCAAAGCTTGCGAAGGCTTCAAAATCGGGCGACGCGCGCTGTTTTTTGTCTTCCATTTTTTTTTTTTTTTTACATTTTTTTATTTATTTGTGTGGCAATTTTTACTCTTACTATTTGCAACCGTTGACACTTTCTGATATTTGTTTTTTCTATTTGAAATGAATATTGTCATGTAGTTGTGTATAAGAACAATTGTGCAGCGTTTTTGAAGAACTGAGTCATGTAACAGTTTGAGAAAAGGAAAATCTGCCGATATTTTTAATAAAAACTCGAAATAAAAATTTGTAGGGAAAAAAAATTTGATTTATAAAATTTTCTGCATTTCAGACGCGGTATTTTGGCATTTCAAAACCAATGCGCGCGCAAGCTTTGAGACGAACCTTTTATTTTGTTTGGCCTTATCTGGGGTTTAAATTATAGAATACACTTGATAAGTCAGTTTGATAGTTTGATATTAGTTGTCAGTAAATGATGATCCAATAATCATATGCTCATAAAGCAACATGAAGAATAAAAGTTTCACCAAATTGTGTATTAATAATAATGATATAATGTAAAAAGCTGAATGCAAACTGCTTATCCACAAAAATAGCCTGTGTAAGTAAATGTAATAAATATAAGAGGACCTGACGTTTTGATTCTAAAAGAATCTTTATCAAAGGAGAAAACAAGTTTATTGTTACACTCAAATCACAAACAAACTAACTTGGTATGCAAGAGGGTTAGTTGCAAACCTTTCAATACCAACAAAATGTTCAAAAGTATTCCAAACGTGCTCCAGCGCAATTGTGATTAACATTATTCCCATGCCGTAAGTCCATTTATCAGTTGTGAAACTTGACAAAAAGTTAATTGAGAGGAACCTTGATCTGCGACACTAGAATGATCAATATGGCCGCTAACCTTACCTTAACACTTTCCACGCGGCAGGCGGGCTGCGGACGACATTCCAAAATTTCACAAAATGTTTCAAAAATATCAGAATTATTGAAATCCATTACCATATTTGGAATCACCATGAGAAATACATTGAAATAAGTACAAACATGCCTGGTATTGGTTCAGTGACCCTTGAGATAGACTTTGAAATTTGGGAAAGGTTTCTGACAATTCTGTTTTGTATATGGTAAAACCAATAGCCGCGTGGAAAGTGTTAAATAGCACCACGGTCGGAAGGTATTCTTGTCTGTGTAAATCACAAAGCTGGCGCTCACTAATGAATTCCAAGCGAGCATTTCACTAACATTTCATTCATGCATGTAGACGCTATAAGTACCGACCGAATCATTAAGATTTTTTTCCTGGACGAGTTTTAACAAGTCATGTTGCAACATTGTTTCTCTACTCGTGTCCGATCGAGATTGCTCGTCAAGAGGAATTTGCAGAATCTCCCCCCTATGAAGAATGAAGCGCAAACTGGAATGAGGAAGGGGGCTCGAGATGACATTGAAGAGGAACATCGAGGATGTGTGTGTAGAATTTGAAACGACAGGCGGGCACATCTGATTGAGATACAAAGTATCTGTGAGTGTCAGCCATGTTTTGTCAAAATTATCTTACGTCAATTTCTGAAAAATCATTCATCCGGAGTGTTTCATGTCGGATGAAATGACAACAGGGGGCCGCTGAAGTCCAGATTTAAGAATCGTCATACTTAGTTTGTCGATAATAGCTGGAAAAAGGATCAGCTTGCCCGCCTTTCCTTTCTCTCTCCTGCGATAAAGACATAAATTAGACCGGTAAATTACACAGAATCAATGGTCTAGGATGTTCATACGCAATCTGTGGGATCCAATGTCTTCTAATCAGCGACAATCAGCGAAAATCGACCTGCCAATTGCACAGAACATCTGCTTTTTAAACGCTCGATAGAACCCACTTGTGCGACTTCGGGAAAAAAACAGAAAAGCATTTTGATCCCTAAATTAAATTTTGTGTTTTATATATTTACTCAAAAGTATTCCCCGTGATTATACCGTCTTTATTGTGTGTGCGTCTTGCGTTTTTTTGGCAAAACGATCCGTATTTGGTTGAGGCTTAAGGGGCTGGTTGAAGATACAGGTGTCGTATGTGTGCGTGCACGGCTATGGTGGAAAAAAAGAAGAAGATAACTGCGTTTATTGGCTCTGTGACATAAAAAAAGTTTGCGAGCTTGGATAGCTGGAGGGCGTGCCGGCAGCGGCCACAATAATGGGCTTCCACAATGTTCCAATGGCTTTTCATGTCGAATTAAAAAGATAGGGTGCATCTATTTCAATTTATCCCGAGGCCCTGCCTTGTTGCATGCCAGCTCTGCACGCAGTCAACTTACTCGCGGGTTTTGTGTATTGTGAGTTTGTGAGAGAGTCAAGGCAGTTGTTCTGTATATATGTACTAGCGGTACAGAGAGCTGACTTTGTCGTCGCCGTTGCTGTGCGCTCACTCAATCGCGCTAGCAAGCTAGACTTCATATAACAAGGCCAATAAAAAGTGTGATGTCTAGTTTCTGGGATCCAAGGCTGTACATTTGGTCATCGAGAAAAGGACATTTTTTGTGCACTTTTCCCCTTGGTGGTTATCATTATTTGGATTTTTTTCATAATATTTGAATAGACATAGCTCAACAAATAATCATTTTGTGATTACAAAATGTCTAAATTTGGAGTACTTGTTAACATGATAAATTCAAAATTAGATGATAGATTCAAAATTCAAAGTTAGGTGACAAATTCAAACTTATAGGTTTATTGAAAATGAACACGGAATTTAGATAAAGAAAGGAAACAAATACTGGTCTCGGAATAACTAGTAATGAAACGCATTCCAATGCAGTCAGTGTTCCACTTAATGAAATCACAAACGTTATGACCAAGATCGTGTTTATAGTTTCATTAGTCAACGAAAATAAACTGCCAATGAAAAACTGCCAATGAAAAGAATATTTTTGTTGGATCTATTATTGTACGTACCTATTCTGATATACGTAGCATTGATTTATTATGGCCGTACGACTTGAGGCTCTATAGCATGCCAGCTGAATTGGTATTCCGGCTGCCGTCTCATAGGCAGGAAGGAGCAGGAAGGAGAAAAAACTGTCTTGATACTAGCTATACATGCGGCCTCCGTTGACGACAACGCTTTATTGCTAATTTCTGCACTGTATCAAAAAACACAAACGTGCACGCATACATGCGACACACAGAAAAAAAATCACGGTTTTATACGCTGTTCTAAAGGCTGCGAGAGTTTTTATTAGACAATTATTGTTGTTTTGTTAAGTTATTGACTTAGTTGAAAATCTATCCTCCGCCGTGCGCGGCCATTGTGGGTTAGTTGTACGTGGGATATTTGAGATATCGTTGTGGCGTTTGCGTACGTCGCGGCGTGAATGCGGCGGGGAAGTTGATTTGCCGTCAGGTTCAAGCTATTTTAGCGCGATTGTAACATGGTTTCCATGTTTTGTTAAACTATTGATTAACCTTTGTACATTTTGTGTAAGGGGATTCCCGGCTTGACTCGTATTGCAATAACTTGGCGTAAAAGGATACTCGTTCAATAGTAACAAATTCGGCAGCCATAAATGCACATCAAAATATTTTTTTATTATTTATTTTCCAAACTTTTTCAACAGAGTAAAAGAGTATAGCTATTTTAATATCACCACACATAGAATGAATGCTTTGTCTGAAGTCATGTTTCATGAAATTTTTCCTCGCCAGTTTTCAAATTGTTACGAGCGTCTCAACCGCTGCTTTGATGTCCGTTTATTTTTGGTAATGTGATCGCGGTCTTTTGTGTCGTTTTGTGATATGATAGTTTTGACACATTGATACAAACTAGGTTATCTAAACGGTTGAAATAGTGGTATTTTCTGCTTGAATTATAGCAATATCTTGTACATTATGTATGGACAATGGCAGTGTTTATGATAAAGCCTGTCAGTGGAGCTGATTCAATTTGAGCGTTCTTTTTTTTTGCTACGGTGTTTGGTTTAATATGATTAGAGCAAAAAGTGTGGCAATATTTGGTTAATTAACCTTGAAGTGGTATTTTAACAGATACATTTTGAGTTATTGTTATAATTGTGTGGTGGGTTATTAAAAACAATTAGAATATTTGATGATTAGACAAGTGAAACCGGTAGAAATTCAACGCTGTAAATAAAGACCCTCACGGGCATGAAATTGAAAAAAAGAAATTCAACGATCTAAGCTTCTCACATTTAACCCATTTTATCTTCACAACAAAAAAAACCATTTTGTAGAAAATCTGCTAGGCCTTTTAGTTTTATAACAGCGATAAAATGGTCAAGATGCAAATTGGTTTAAAAACCTATCTTTTGAATCATAAAAATCATAACCTCCCTTCCTCGTCACCAGTTTTAATACAGTGTCATTTTCATGGCATTCTGTACAGTTAATGGTTCAATCTGCCGTATCGACAAGACTCACTTGTTATATACTCTATAAAATATGTCTCCTACTCTCGCAGCTCGTCAAGAATGTTTGCCGTTATTGGTCATTTAGCGCCTGCCTCTCTCTCTCTCTCTCTTTCTTGCTCGTAGCCAGGCTATCGCACTCGCTCCGGATTTCTCCGTCGTACCAATACTATAAATAATAATGGCCTTCTCAACGGCTGATATATATGGGAAGCTTTGGACAACTTAAGTATCCATGAATATCAAATCCCTTTCGCTCGCCTACTCCCACCGATTCACGGCTAGCTCTATAAATTATTTCTTTACCATTTCTGCGGCTTTTGTCCGGCGCAATGGCAAAATCAATGGCTAGGTCCCTTCTTCTTCCCTTCTATTAATCATTAAGCCGATGCCAGGCAGGTGTTATCAGCAAAAATATATTTACAAGTAGACCATTATTTTTTTTGGTGTTCAACCTTTATATTTTCCATCGTGTTTGCAGTAATTACTTTGCAAATTTCAATTTCGCTCCTATAAATATTCAAAATAAAGCAAGCGTAAAAAATGTGATGGATTTGTTATTGATTAATTATAATATATTGAAGTATTGAACTGTGATTTTGTAATATCATCCTTCTTCATAAATGCTCTACAGAGGAATATCCGATTTTGATATTTTTATCTTTTTAGTGTAAAACGCTCAAGTGTAAGAAGAAAGTCATTGGATTTCCTCTCAATCCATTCTGGTTGCCATGGAAACGGAGAATATACACCGCTACCATAATAGCATTGTACTTAAATCACTTAATAAACATAAAGATCAGCTAGACGTCTTTTCTGGCCCACAATTCCCACAATTTCAGGCCATAGTAAAATGAGAATTGGAAATAAGTTTTTTAGCTTAATGGGTTATCCTTACCAGTTTATCATTTTATGTTTTGCTGTAAATGTACGCTGATCTGTATTTTAACGTTTTATATGTGTATAGTGTGCAATACTTGTTAGATGATGATATGCTGAATTAAATCAAATCAAATCAAATCAAATAAAATACTGTGTTTTACTAGCTCAACCGAATGAAATTGTCTTAAAATACAATCCAATAACTTAATTTTATGATATTAATATGCCTTCTTGCCCACTCCCTCTTGCATAAATCAACCATGCATCATTAATGCATAAAACACACAAACGATAATTTTGACCCATTTCCGTAACCTCATTAAGTCAGAGATAATTTTTTTCAGTTTCTTTTCACAAAACGATGCCAAAAACCAGACAAGTTCTGTTTTACCCACTCTGATTCGAAATCAATGCAATTTTAAAAATTGATTCCGATTGTCAACATTTGTCACCCAGCTTGTTTTTTTGTACGATATTGTTTCCGGTGCATATGGTGTACTACTTGTCGATATATGTTCATTAATAAATTAAACGGTCTGGGTAAGAAGGTAGATGGGAATACATGAGTCGCTATCTTGACTTCATTTCACACATGGGTGAGCTTCGTTTGATAGATTCTCTGGTTGGAAGAAATAATTGCGGGCTATGTTTGTGTTCGCTTGCGTACATTTATAAATACCCAATTCTTCCAAGAAAGCATCTTTAGAAGAGGGTGGGACTGGGACGTTATTAAAATTGAGGGCATTAATTTATAATTTTTCATAGTATTTGTCTTATCTTTAACTAGTTTTCATATTATATTTGTGCTATTTTTGATATATTTTTAACATATTTTTATGTATTTTGGTAACTAAAAGCACTCACAGAGAATTTGATAATGCATTAGTAAAGTAAAATTCATTTCATAAATATCTTCAAAATCACTGGCTGTACAGTTTGGTCCCAAAACCCCCAAAATACAAGGCCGCTCTATTACTCCCTTTTTCGGCATAATTCTGTTATACGGTTATACCCTTCACACCAACATCGGTTAGTATGCGTCGTTCTTAAAAATCACGCACTATGAATACATTTGTGAAGGGTATAACAGAATTACTCCACTTTTTCTTGTTGTCAAAAATATCATATGTGTAGCTATGCAGGAATGACTGACTTGAAACTACTCCAGATAGTGTGTTCCCTGTGATAAAAAAGCTCACTTTTTGTAACATTTAACAAAATTGAGGCCCCGTGTTGCTGTTCTGTCAAAACCTTGTATCTCCATCTGGCCCTTCAGCATGTATATAAAGTAATAATTCATGTGTATAACATTTGGTCAGTCTGCTCTAAACATGTTCAAGGGCTAAACACATACATCTATTACAACCTTTTTTTGTAAGTGACGTTGCCCTTGAAAATGTATAAAGCAAGGTTTCCTATGTATAACTGATAGGCAGTTTTACTTTATACATGTTGAAGGGCCAGAAAACATACAAGGTTTTGACAGAACCGCGAAGCACTATTGTTGTAAGAGGTATCATTGCAAGTTTACATAGATAGCCACACGTGATGCGCCGCGTGTAATCTATGATGATATCGCATCAGTGGGATCTCCGTCTGCTGTCTGCCATCGTCGCATTTAAGTGTTAACACGGACAAAATGGTTCTGTAAGCTTACTTAGCCAGCTAGCAATCCTGCTCTGTGTTACTTGGGTCTGGATACAAGTTACAAGCACCATTGATCCTCTCCCTGGGCCCGCTTGCTCAAACACTAGAAGAATAAACGGCGCGTGTTCACTGTTTACGACTAAGTCAACATTGGCGCCTTTGTGCGTTTCTGATACAGCCTCAATGACGGATAAACCTCGTACCACCTAAACATGACCGGAATAATAATAGATGTTGTAACTCTTAGCCTAGAAAACTGGCATGGATGAAGGAGAGAGAGAGAGAATTTATATTTTTATTTGATGTTTGTTCAGGAAGGAATCTCTTGGAGGAAAATTAATTCTGGCATTTAACACTTTCCACGCGGCAGGCGTCTGCAGACGACATTCCAAAATGTCACAAAATGTTTAAAAAATGTCAAAATTATGGAATTTCATTACCATATTTAGAATCGTCGTGAGAAATGCATTGACATATGTACAAACATGCCTAGTATTGGGTCGGTAATCCTTGAGATAGACTTTGAAAATTATAATAAGGTTTCTGAAAAATTGGTTTTGTGTATGTTAAAAACAATAGCCGCGTGGAAAGTGTTAATAGAGGGGGTGAATGCGTTGGGGATCATTTTGCAGTGAATTTGTTCAGTCTTGTTTGAAGGTTATAACATTTTGGATTTTTGTTTGTTTGAAAGAAGTAATTTTGGGGAAATATATAGCTGTTATAAGTTTCATACGATGTTGCTGTAATGTAGTATGGGAGAACGTAGGTGACATCGAACTGCCACGTCAGGTTGATTCGCCCATGTGTGTATATTTATTTATCCAAAGATTTGCCAAATAAGGTGGGAGAGAGAGAGAGAGTGAGCATGTAAGCCGGTAAACCGCGGTGGCGTATTCTGCCATAGAAGCTGCAAAGTTTTAAGTGGCTTGTGTGTGTGTGTGTGAGAGAGAGAAATTAGGTGCACGCACCAAGTCGTTTGAGTAATGAGCGGCCATTGAGTTCTGTGCCACAAATTGAAATCATATGGATTTGGAACTCGCGTCTTGCCTCGTAATCAGATCCTCACGCCCGATTCTTAACAAGGGGCTGAGATGTAAACTATCGTTGTATTAAATTACCAATTTTAAATAAAGCGTGGCATGTTTGGATTCATTTAAGTGCATTTTTTATTCCGATCCCACCAAATAATGTTTTGAAAAAGCATCATTTTCACTCGCACACACAAAAAAAATTGTTGCAAATTTAAAAAAATTATTCATTTCGGATCAACCAATTTGTCAACACACATGCAAAGTGTTAAAAACTAAAAGTGAGAAAATTGTATGGATTACGATTGCAGTTAATGACGAGAACGTAAAGTGAGAGATATTAACCGCTTAGATAGCGACGAGAATGGCAGGGATGAGACTCGTAGTAATGGGGAGGGGAATTAGACTGAAAGGTATGGTAATGAAAACGAGGAGATCTCGAGCCTGTCTCGCTTTCTTATCATTATTTTTTGCCTCTCTGCTCTCTGAATGAATAACACCTTGCGGGATGGGGGTTACTCCATAGGTCAATGTCTAAGGATCAAGTTTAGGGGAAAAGTAGGGAATTAATGTAAATCCTGAGCAGGTCTTTGCTACTTGCCTGCTGCTATGTTCTTATACTGGCTTGGCTTATTGGCGGAATGTAGCAGCATCGGCTCATTCTGGAGATGTTGCTGGTCTTTTTCCATTTTTTTCATTTAATGTTTCGTAGTCTTGCTTGCTCTTTTAAAGGATATCACATGAACATTTCATCTGATTGATGATGATGTATTTTTAAAATGTTTAAAGCTAATATTGTTTTCTTTTTTCTCAAATTTTTCTTTCATGCGCCGTTTTCTCTCTGATATTGAACTTCTCGCTGATATTCAACTAAACAGGTAAGCTTCCAATAATTATTTTCATCTGGGTATGCACACAATACACTCTCGAAACCTGTCATGGCAAAAAGGTCCAATTTACCACCTCATAAGAAAACACTTAAAAATAGTCAAAATGTTTGATTATATTTTCCTATCATAATCAATAAAGCCATTTCCTTATGGCTTAAACTTTCATTATTAAATAAAATCCACTATTTTGGGGTCTTTTTGTTACTACTATCAGACTAAACTTTGTTCCTTTTAGACGTGACAGGTCGCAACGTGGTGTACGTGATATATTTCCTTGTATCACAATGCTTTACATGATGTATTGTCATCTTGGTAAAATTATTTGTTGACTGAACGTTGAACCCACAACCACACCTGCCTGCTTAGTCTAATATTCTATTCTTATTTTTACTAAAGTATCAATTTTCCCCCCTAAAAAGCCCATTTTTGTTCTTAAATCCTGAACTTTCTGTCACAGAAGCGGATGTCAAACTAGTATTAGGCATCATTGTCTTTTTACGTTTAGCCCACAAACACACCTGCTTAGTGTATTTTTTTGTTTAATAAAAACTTTAAAAAGACAAAATTTTCCCCTCTAAATCGAAACTTTCTGTAAAGAAATCATGTAAAATCTATTTGCTGGCACATTAACCATGAAAATCTGCCTTATGACCTTATGATAAACAATAGTTTGAGATGCCTGTTTTCATGAAATTGCCAAATTTCAGGAACTGTTTATTCAAAACTTACCTGGTTTTAATTATTTTGAGCCATAATCAAGGTGCCTTTTCCCAACATTTACGCACTTTGTCAGGATTTTTTCACAATATCAGAAACTTGTGAGTTGAAGAGAATGGCATCTTAGTTTCCTGATTTCCTGATTTCAATGTTCAATACATGACCAATAGAGGGTGCTATTCGTATCCACAGTAATGATTCACTAAACCCACGTCTATTATTATTGTATTGTGCATGTGTGACAGGCAGTAGCAACACAGTGATATGATACAAAATAAATTATTTGGAAGATAGTACACGACTAGGAGACATTGTATATATCATAAAAAAAGGCATGCGCTATCTTGATGGCAGTTTGGGAGAGGGTTTATCGCGCCATCACATAAACTTACTATTTGAAAGACTGGAATCCCTGTTCTCGACTGGTGTTGTGTGTATAGCAAGGATCCACATGATAATATTGACAAGCAATGAGTGTTAATATGCGTAGAAACGTCGCAATAAGGAATAATTCCTAAATTCACTTCTCAAAGAATACCACCATTACGTTACACTGTGGCGTCCTTTCCCTTATCATCGACTCCCCCAACTTAAATATCATCCTCGCGTATAAAATCAAAATCTCAAAAGTCACAATGTGCTCGACTGGTGATCATTTACTGATGTTTTTTCCACAAGAGGGTTACCTTTCCAATACACCACGACACCCTCTCCCCTATCATCGACTCCCCCAAAATAAATATCATCCTAGCGTATAAAAACTCAACGATTTGCCCGACTGATGGCGATTTCCTGACTTTTTCCCCCACTAGAGGTTTCAAGCAGACAGTCAGCTGTTGCTAGAAGTGAGGATATAAGAAATAAAAAGGTACCCGGATGATTTAACCCCCTGGGCACTACCTGTCTTTCATACAATAATTCCCATTGGTCAATTACATGATATAATCATTTTGATAACCAATTACAGTTTTGCTTATAAATATGTTATGCTAATATTTTTGAAAATTGTAATTATTCTAACAATGTCTCTGATTGGTACAATATTTGACACATTCTAAATTTCAACCAATCGGCCGGTAGTTCTCAGGGGGTTAACAAGGAAAAAAGTGCAAAGTCAGAAGAATTTACTTTTGAGCGTCACCTCGTTTGTCGAGCAGGGGGGGAAATCCGGATGGCTCATGGGGGTCAAGACTGAACTAAACAAGCTCGTTTTACAGTAGGCCAGAAGTTGGAGAGTGCAGATAGTGAGGGAAGTAGGCCTTAGCTGTATGTACTTTTGGGATCAGGATTGCTGCGCGGCACGGAAGAGCCAGGAATGATGGCGGCGAAGATAAGATATTTGGTTAGATTTTGGGTTTAGAGGGTTGATCTTGAATGTTGCTTTTAGAGGGAAGATTTTGAATGTTTCTTGAGCTAATTTGTAGCTCAGACGTTCATCATGCTATGCTATGACAGTCGTCTCTTTGATACCGTATTGTAAACACGCTGCATTATGAAATAGTGTTTCATATAATACAATACTAATAGAGATAAGACTGTATAAGAGATATGAAACTAAAACGTAACATAATTCAGCACTCTTCATCCGCGACACACCTGGCATTGCAGTACATGCAGGGCGTTACGTGTTTGCTATATCTCACTATCATAATATCTATTCTAAAACAGATTCTTAATGTGTTATTTTCCTTTGACTTCATTATGGATTGTCAATTGTAAAGGAGGAAAGGAGAATTGAATTTCCCCTATAGAGCCGCAGAACGCAGCCTTTTAATGTGATTTCCTTATCTCATCAAGTGTTTGTTACCTTAATACCATGGGATCACCTGTGGCCTTGCCTTGTTGTCCTAATCAATTTGTCCGAAAATGAGTGATAACCCTTGACCTTATCAGCCGTTAACAATTATTGATGATCGTTAATTGGTAATAAAAGCATGTTTGCTCTTGATCTCTAATTACCCTAGTTTCGAAAAAATATTGTGTAAAAAAAAAAGTATTCACCAACCGAAGTGAATGAACCATATAAAATTGATGATAGAATATTAACACTTTCAACGCGACAGGCGACTGCAGTGCAGATGATAGATTGTAAAAGTTCAAAAATTGTCTAAACAATTAAATGTCATTGCAATATTTAGATTCGCCCTGAGAAGTACAAACATGCCTATTATTGTCTCAGTATTTATAGAGATGGGCTTTGAAAGTTGGAAATATTTTTGGGAAAGAACTATTTTGCATCAACCAATCATCGCATGGAAAGTGTTAAACGGGTCTAGCTATGTAAAGGAATTCATTCAACTTTGCACAAGAGCTCCTAAAACAACCCCAACCACTTGTGTTCAAGTTGTACTGAAGTTCTATCCCAACACGGCTTCCAATAATTTATCGAACAACCAAATTATGGTAAAAAATATCGCGCAACTTGTCAAACAAAAACTGGATAAAATCCAATGACATATCCTCAACTTGTCAAACAGCGTAGTGTAGTTATAACTCGAACTCGTACGAGAGTTTACGATAGGAAACATCAGTCGCTGTTCAGGATTCATACCGGTCTGTACAAACACATTTTTTCCTATCGAATCAGCAGCACTTCAAATATTCAACCATTGATTTTTGTATTCATTTCCTATTATGAGTTTTCTTTAATTTTAAAACGTGAAATGAAAATCTTTTGGCTTAGATCAACATTGATGGATCTTCGTTTTTATGAGCACTCTGGGGGCTGGATCGATACCGGCACTCGTCAGACGGTATTGGGTGTCGCCAAAGTGGAATTTGGCGACGAGAATAATGGGATTAGATTGTATCGCGAAGCGAGATGTGAATTGCTTCTCTGTCTTGTGTGATGCGTGTAACTTAACAGATTGCTGCACTAAAATCACCATGTATTTGGCTATCATCGAACAAAGTACGCCACAATGTAATGAACAGGGAAAATGATTTAGGAAATACAAATCCATTGTGTGTTTAGTTCTCTTGCCCCCGGCTGGTGGGTCAATCCAGATTTCGACCCTTTTTTATGGATTTTATCTTAGGAAATGACGTAGGATTTGTTTCTTTATTTATGTAAAATGGCAGAGAAAACTGGATGCTATTGTTACTGTGATCATAAATATATACTTGTAATGAGTGAAAGTGTTTTATGCATCGGATCTGATGAATGGGTCCGTAAATTCAGGTCAGCCATTTTGTTCAAACCTAAAGAAATTCGAACTCCCCGAGTTTAATATCCACTACATGTACCAATGGTGTGAAAGCAAACAGTTTTGATATTAAAATTGATAATAATGAACTCAAAATTACACTCAGTCACAAATGGTTGAATTTGGAACTCTGACCTGATTTTTCTTGTCAAGTTAAAAAATCAGTTGACACTAATCATGACATATCATATCATTGGCACGGTTCACTTGAGAATTATTACAATCATTTACGATTCGCTTTATACCGCTCTATTGTATTCCCATTAATATCAGATCCCATAGATATCCAAGTTTTTTTTAAATTTCTTCTGAATGAACAACTATCAGCGTACTCTATGATCTCCACTTGCGCGCCTCTTTTATCTCTAGAAACACTTTGTTGTCAAACTGCCATGCTGCCATGGGATGATACAACACCGGTGTTGCTAAGGTATTTATGATGGATGAATGGTGTTTGGTCTTACACCTGCCTATGTAGGGATGCAGTTGATGTCCTATTATTTGCCCCTATGCACACCGGTCAACATGGCGACAACAACGGAATTATGATTTCAATGGCAGTTTTTGAGACTCTTGTGTGTGTCTGTGGTGGAACATAGTTTGAACTAACATCAGAAAATACCGTAAAAACCACTAAATTTCGCGAGGACCTTAAATTTGCAAAATTAAATCCCCACGAACTAAATCATGGTAAAAGCTTAAAACCAGAGTCGAATTTTGGAGTCGCAAAATTAAATTCTTGGCTTTAAAATTAAAATGTTGGCTTTTTGGTAATTCCCCAAATAAAGTCCCAGCGAATGTTAAAGGTAGATGACCCGATCACATTCCGATTTTCAACTTGAAGTTTTCTATTCTACATGAAAGGTCATCCTTAAAAAGGTCGTGTTCCAAAGTTTGAGTTGCATAGCTCTAATGGTTCTTATTTTAGACACACAAGATGCCGTGAACTGTACCCATTGAGTAGTACACAAACTATATCGGTGGTATACCACCATTCGCGGTAATTCGACGTTATTTCATCGATTTCTCCGTAATTATACCGATTTAGGCTGTCAAATTTCAGTATGATGATGAGAAAAATACGAGCTTTCATATGATATGAAAATCTCCGTATGTTTGAAATAATTCTGTGTTACGAAAATGTGATCGGGTCATCTACCTTTAAGTGTTTTACAGTAACATTGCCGACATTTGGCTGTTTTTAGAGGATGAGTTTTCAAACTTAAACGGCACATACCTCTCATCTCATATGTCTAATTTCAGTAACTGCTCGGCTTCCACTCTCCATGTAAAATAGAAAAAAGATAACTTAGCATGCAGGATGACGACCAATTCTTAAAAATTCCCTGACAAGAAACTTTTGTGACAATTAATTTAATATCAGTTCAACACTGAACCAATATTTTTAATTTGAATCTGTATGGGCTAGTTACGTAGGTCACGATTAGCTTCAATCAAGTCCTTTTGTCAAAACTTTGGTTGGTTTAATTAATTACTGTTTAGAGAGAGAGAACTCACAGAACCCCCCCCCCCCTTATATGTTTGAATAAGAGAGAGAACTCACAGAACTCCCCCTTTATTGTTTGAATAAGAAAACCCAAAGAACTGGGAAAAAGATGCCTCTGATTTTTCTAATATTTAGGGTGGCTGTGATTCCTAATGGGAATGTACATATTATTCAAACCATTGCTAGCGGCTAGCGCTTTGTTTTTCTCTTCACCCTAAAGTGCCACAATCTTGCTTTTATTTTCTGGAATTGTGAGCATTTTTATTTGACATCCTGTGATGTCTAGATGACTCCACAAGTGTAAGAAGAAAAGAAATGTGAGAGAGAAGAGAGAGAGATGGAGCTGCGAGGCAAAGAGGAGAAAAACGATACTACACATGTAGCGATAATTACGAATCATACGCACTTTGGCGCATACGGGGCCGTAAGTCTCACTCCAAGTATTCGCGATTATACAAGATTTTGTCACCTGCTCACTTTGTGCTGCGTAATTTTGATCAATACGCCGTTGACAAGTCGCCCGTGGACAAGAAAAACGAACCCGAAGTTGCACGAGCAACACTGCCGGCGTGAAATATTGATCTTGCATGGATTTGGGCTAATTCACTGTATAATTGTCGGTTTAATTTGTATTTTTACAAGTTTAAGAGGGGAGCCCCGGTCCTTGTGCAGCTTGCAAACCAACATCCGGGCGTTGACCCGCTGCGAGGGTTTCATCAAATTCCAATAAAATAGTTAAACATGGATTTGTCTCTGGGCGTAAACGACGTACATATGTAGCTCCCCCTATCCTCTGTTTAACCAGCGCTGCACTTTACCACAACAAGGTATCTTCGCGCCTCAAGTTATTTGCAAATTATCCCGAGGTTTGGGAGCACCGTTTCATTATTTAGGCAGCTTTTCTTACCAAATGAGCACACAAAAGCGATTTTACAATGAATTGTGCCATAGGCCACAGCTATACTGCGATTGCATTCAAGGAGGCTGTTTCTATCTTCAGCCTATTTATTTACCACACGGATTGAGATTCTTAAAAAATTTACATTTTTTGGGCTCAATTCTGCTTGCCGGTAGGCTCGTCTGGCATTCGATGTGTGTCCATCCGCAAAATGCTATGCAATAATATGGCTTCAATAGTATAGATTATCCGTTGTACTGGTTATACTGCCTCGTGGGCAAACCATGAATACTGTTTACTTGCTGACTGTGTAAATCTACCCAGAAGTCACTGGGGAGTTATTGGTCAAATAAGTCGTAAAGGAGGGACTAGGCATACTAGTACTTGGCCAAGGAGGTTGAAAAACACAATTTTATCTATAGATTGTATCAGTGTGCGGCTCTCTATCTGGTGGTTTCAATCATTATCATGAAACATTTTCAGTGTTAATCATATGACTTTCCTAATTTACATGCTTTTGTAACCATCCTGATTAATACAGTAACAATAGTTATATATCATGAATACATAAATGATGGTCGTGTACGTAAGTTGTGTAATTGTGTTGCATTCAAAATACATGTATACGTTCTGTGCTACAAAATATAGACGAATGCCCTGCCCTTATGGGAAACAAATTCTCACATCTTTATTGTAAAAAAGAAGGGAAAATGTTCTCAACGGGGACATTTTTTATGGAGCAGATAGTCTTGTTTGACTTATGTCCCCTGTCATCTTTTCTTTCATCTCACCCCTCCCCACACTCAACCTTTTACCCCTTCCTTTATCATTAATGGCCTCCAGTGAGCCAGAGTGTTTTCCCTCTTCCCCAAGTAAGCTTACAGTTTCGAAGATTGATGTGATCATAATATTTGACACCTATACACGGAGGAATGAAAATATGGTTTTCATGGGGTGAAAAGGGCTTAGGTTGGGGTCGGGTTGTTTGGGGTTTAGAAAAACACATTATTTATGCTTGTGATGGAGGTAGTTAATGTCAGCTTGTGTGTAGAAAACGTTACCAGTGAGTACTCACATTGGAACATCTATACCCCTATAAATGTGATGCACTGATCAGCGTTCATTGCTTTGCAGAACTCTTGCGCTGGTATTATTATGTTCTTTTAAGAACATTAAAAGTGATCAATAATGGTTAATCTTGGTCAAAGATAAAAATACTGATTGAAACATTATACTTTCTTATTGCCAGCAAATTAAGCTCTGCACCGAGGAAAAGAAATGGACAATGTGTTACATTGGAGAGGCCGTAGTCAGTTGGCTAGTCTCAACTGGATGTTTAACCCCCTGGGCACTACCTGCCTATTTAACCATGTTTATGATTGGTTAATTTCCAGATATGAAGAGGTATTTTGCAAAAGGGCCTACATCCACTTTGGCTCTTATTGAGAAAAAGTCAAAAAACTGTTTCTAAATATTCAAGTTGAGCAATTGAAAAACTGAATGGATTATGAAAGAGGTACACTACCAAGCCTCGATTTAAGTGGGAGCTGGGAGTTTTTTGCCCCCCGGTTGCCAAGTTTTTGCTCCCGGTGTTTTCAAATTTTGTATAGCAAAGTATATGAGCGGGAGCTACTTTTGTCAGAAAAGTTACAAAGTAGCTCCCGGTTCACACGTCCTTAAATCGAGGCTTGTACACTACATACTAATTGAAATTGATATAAATTTTAAATGTGCTAGTTTTAATTTTGTTTTAAATCATGTTTACATTTTTTGAAAATTTGGATGTAGGCCCTTTTGCAACAAAACTCCATCTGTTTGTACATAAAGAAAAAATACCACACACAAAAAATCATTTATTTTAATCATTGAAAATAAATAAGTTTGATATTGAAATGTATATGTCACAATCATATGTTTCAAGGAAATAAAGTCATTTTTTTCAAAAATACCTACATCTCATTGTAAACAGCCATTGAAGTTGTTGTTTTGTTGCAAAAGGGCCTGTATCCCGATATAATTCTGGATACAGGCCCTTTTGCAACAAAACAACAATTTCAATGGCTGTTTACAATGAGATGTAGGTCTTTTTGAAAAAAATGACTTTGTTCCCTTGAAACATATGATTTTTCCCTATACATTTCTATATCAAACTCATTTTTTGAAAAAATGCACCATAGCCCTTTTGCAAAATACCTCTTCATATACTCATTAGAATAACCAATTGAAATACTGCTTCTAAAATAGTTCACTCCAGTCTTTACCAGGGATACAATTATTCTAACAATGTCTCTCATTGGTGCAATAAATGATGTATCCATCTTTCTGACCAATCGGCTGGTAGTTCTCAGGGGGTTAATGAAGATTATGCACAGTGCTGTAGGACAAAGCATTTATCAATTGTACATGAAACAAAGTCAAATGTTGGCAATTAAACTGTGTCCTACATATGACTAACCCAAAGAAGATTTTAAAGACACCACCACAATGCATTGTGTTTTTTGAAAAATGCCCTTATTCTGGCCTCCAATTTGTCTCGGTTCCTATAGACATATGCACAGAATCATGGCATCATAGTGCATTCATCGTTGGAGCTCTTAGATTCTAGTTTACATCAATCAATAAATTAGTTCTCAGTGTTCCTTTATCTTTATTTCTAAAACTTAAGAGCTCCACATATGCATCATGTGAAAAAGCCTTAGTTGGCTGGTGCTCCCTCCCGCAATGCATTGTGGGATGTCCTTAAAATGTTCTTTGTGACTAACCCTACTTGGTGTAAGATGAGCACCCAGACTACCAAAATTCACTTTCCACCAAAAACACTTTGACCAAATCGAGTGGTCTAACATACCACGTAACAAGACCCCATTCAAGGGTGTTTACAGTCGTAAGGGTAGCCTTTCCGTGTTTAGCCGCTTTTTGTCAAGTCCGAGAGTCGCGGGCAAACACGGGGATGTCAGGAAGTTAAACAGGTGCTTTTAGGTTTGTTTCTTTTTTTGTTGAGTGCTTGCCGAGTATCCATGGAAAGACACAGTGAAGGAGGCGCGAAGCGTTTGTGACATCCTGGATATATGTTGGGACCTTGTTCTCAAAAATTAGGTCAGTTTATCGCGGCCGGGTTAAGCGGTGATTACACTACTGACTCTGCAGAATTGGTGCTTAAAGTGGTTCTGTAATGCCAGCATAGAATATCCATGACAAAATGATCATGAAATTACCATGTTTTAACTTAAATTTAAGCGGAGTTATGAATAGTGATTTGGAGATGGGGCAAATTTTGCAAATAGAGCATAAGTTAGTTGCATCTCATGATTCACAATTGCAAAATGCCTTGAACTTTATTTGATATACAGACTTTTTATCATGGTATACAATTTGCCCCCCCCCCCACCCCCCCCCCCCCCCCCCCCCCACCCCACCCGAACTGCAATGTATGATCATACAACTATTACTTTTTAAATTTACCAACAGTTTTACAATTTTATTACTCTTTGCTTGTTGCTATAGCAACCAAAAATGGACCTTAGCCTTACTGATTTTAACTACCCCTCAGATTTATGAGCCAGATTTTGATAGCAAATGCCATTTCCTCATTTTTGAAAACTATCCCCGACTGATCCCTGCAGCTATTTGGTTTTTGATTTTGAGCGTTACACCAAAACAACAAGCCCGAAAATTGACCACAATCAACAATGCCCAACAACCAGTACAAACAAAGGGGCCTCTTGCCAGGAGCCAGGGTCTTTTGTTCTTGTGCATCTTGAATTAGACGGTTCTTTTAAACTTTTAGATTGTTTTAATTATGCGGGGATACACCCACCCCTTTTTTGTACCGCAACGATGTGATACCAAAGACGGTCGTCTTTGGTGATACCGTCCGTCCGTTAGGCTTGTTTGGACAAATCAACATCTGGTCAGTGAATAATGAATGGCTCAAATAACAGATCGGTTGTCACTAAATAGAAATTCAAACGATAACAGTTTGAAAGCAATTTCTGGACGCATATTCAGGTTTGGACAAGTTGAGTATTTTTTCGAAAGACCAACACAAATAGAGATTATACATATACTATAGTTCTGTTTATGTTAAAGGATCATAGTTTTTGTTTTATTATTGCACAGAAGAAGAGTGTTGGTTTTATTTAATAAAGAAATATGAGTTTTTTTAAATTTGATTCAAGTTTTCTTTATTTTCGCTCTCCCCACGACAGGTTCAAGTTGTAGGTGCTTCATATCTGTCAATATCCGCTAGTCTCGCCATGGTTATGCATTAATTCGCGGGAGTCAAGTTTATTGAAATAGCCAAATTGAAGGAGTTTCTAGTTTTGATAGCAACATATTAACAATGCTCTTAAAAGGCTGGCTGTCAATTACTTTTGCAATGCTGGGAAGAGAGAAAAGTATTAAAACAATTGCAACAAAAAAAAGTCAAATGTTATTCTTTTTCAAACAAATAATAGTCTGGGTCGCCATCTTGTATAATCTGCTGTCGGGTAAACATGGCGAGGGGCCTCGCTGAATCGCCCAATGGACGGTTGTAATTTCTTTTTGAATATATGTATGCTAGTAAACTGTAGTAACCTTTATCGTTGTGCACGTAGGAGCCGCTATCCCGTGGTACAGACCACAGCAAACCGATAAAAAATGACAAATGACTTAATTATTACACAATGTAAATTAATAATGGGCGATATTTCCTGATTCTAAACTGCTGTCATCTCCACTAAGTATTCCTGTCTGCTTGTCCACCACCTCGTAAGCCGTAAAAATGAAAAATGACTTAATTATGGCTAAGTAGCGGGAGTTTAATAAATAATGATGCGTTATTGTGTGGATCCTCACATATGCATCATGCATCAACTATTAATGCTACATAGTTTGTGTTTATTTGTACATTTTGCTCTTAAACGAGGCATTTTTCTAAACAAACTTGATCCATGGCTGTCACGCTAAGGGACGCACCATTTGATTTTCAGGGGGGGGGGTAGGAAGTTGGGTTCGGGGGAGAATTTATTTTTTTTGGCCGCCGCAAGGGGTGAATTTTTTTTTTTGCGCCGCCAGAGGCGGCGATTTTTTTTTTTAATGTATCCATTCATATTGAGTTGGGTGGGGGTAGAATTTTTTTTTTTTTTTTTTTACTCATCAGGGGGTGAATTTTTTTTTTGGGGCCTGCATAGAGGGGGAATTTTTTTTTTCCGAAAACTTCCTACCCCCCCCCCCCCCCTGAAAATCTAATGGTGCGTCCCTAAAGCTATGGTAAGGTATTTGTGAGATTACTGGACAACTTTTTAAAGTCCAACAATATGCATAATCATCAATGCAACCTTGATTGGTCAGAAAATGAGGTCATTTTGGCTGGAGAAGGACCATCACCATTGTAGCTTGACAGGGCTAACAGCAGTCTGCTTGTCTGACCAATTAATTCTCGACCAGCCATGATGATGAAGTTGGTCAGTTTTTGAGGTCAGTTTATGGCCAAGTTGATGGTCAGTTTCTAATGGTCACGTGCCAAGGATGTGATGTTGGTGGTCTGACTGGACCAGTGGACTGGTCAGTGTGGTCAGCAAGTCATTGTCAATGTTACGCTGTCATTGTTTGTTAGGGTTTACACAATTTGATGGGAATTTTTGACTTTGACCATATGGTTGTAGATATGGTTTCTAATTTCATTGTTGAAGTTCAATCATGAATAATCACTAGCCCCTATTTAGTGATGCCTATAATGACACTAATTCGTCACATGGGGAATGCGTATTGTTACTATAATGTTTGATAATTGCATTCATTAATTATGGTGTGCAACCAAGGGCCAACTAATCCTTACCTATTTAAACTTGTTAGCTAATGATAATTGTGTAATCAATTTGTTATTTATTGCTTCACCCAATACCATTGATTTTTTTCTGTATAATGTTAGTTCTAAATTCCTACTTCTGTGCAATGTTTAGAAAAATTTCAGAAAATGCCCATTGTTTTCATTCAAGAATAAAATTTGATTGATAGATTAAAATGCTTTGTCTTCATGCCCATTTAAAAAAGTACTTGAAAGAAGCGTACGCTCAAATGATCATACGGTATCAATTTCAAGGCGATCTTTTATACCAATGTCTTCTTCGCACGTTACAAGGTACAACTGTTTAGCTGTTATACTACATAAGGACTATGGTTCGCTCAGCACACAAGAGCTATAGTATGTTCATTCTAGTTGGAATTTGATCCCATGTTTTTGCCACTACTATTCTACACATTTATCTTGAGGATGTGATCCAAGTTATAGCAAATACACTATATCACTATAGCTTGTTTAGTATTATTTGACTTGGAATACGCAAGTATGCGTTAAGCTATTGTTCATGCAAAGGTCAATTTCAACATTACACTGAATGGGGTATAAAAGAGACAGTAGAATACATCTCTTTAGCTGCCTGCATAATTGCTGGCATCTTCGTTTGTATTAAAAACATGGTTATAATAATGGTATGTATCCCCCATAGCCTGGCACCTGTCACAAGCCAACGTTCAGCGCAACGCTACGCCGGTAATCACCCTAAATCCACTGTCGTCTTTTCGAGGGGAAATTGCAGATTGGACCACGGATAAACTTGACTGTCCGCGGCACGGGGCGAGCCGCAGATTCACTGCTTCCATTACCAAATCTTGTTGAAGTTTGTGTGTGTGTTCAGGGTGTGCCAAGTATGGGATTCCTGGCGGAGGACGATTAGTTATTTGCGGATGAAAAACATTTGGCGATCTTTATCAAGGTGAATAGTGCATTATAAACCCAAGTGAGCTTTTCTCAAGCACGACTCATGATTGGCACCAATATAAAAATATGATTATATGAAAAAATTAACTGTAACATGACACATGACCCCACCCATGATGCAATGCAACTTAATGCACTCTAACAAAGTTCATGTTTCATCTAATAGTGAATGATCTAATACTAATACTAATAGTGAATGACATGTTAGTCCCTTTATAGATGAATTCTGCCTCCTTACAGATATTGGTGAAAGTTCTATTATTTCTGCAGACAAAACTTGCGTAATTTTGTTAATGGTTTATGATCTGTGTTATTACACAGGCATTGCTTGGATCCAGATATTTTTTTCCATATTGGTATTGGTAACAAATGTTGGAAAATTGTGACTAACAATATGAAACTTTTAAATTTGCTTTCTTATACTAATCCCAACCTGCCAGAGATATGTAATTTTGTATAGTAATCCTATCATCGTGGTTCTGTTTTTCTGGCCCCTCAGAGTGAATAAAATAGTACTGCCCAAAGATAATACATCGGAAGTATTACTTTAAACATGCTGAAGGGCCGGATGGAAGTACAAAGTTTTGACAGAACAGCGGTGTCATGTTACTTTTTGTGAACAACTTTATACATAGTTTTAAATATAGCTTACATTGTCAGGTTTTAAAATATCACGATGTTACACTCACCAACATCATTCATATTCAAAAGAGAGGGGAAATATTCAAAAAAGAGAGGGGAAAAAAGGTGAGAGGCAATAAAAAAACAATATTTAAAATGGGAAAATAATAAAGTGCACACCTCGACGAGTGCACAAAAACAATCTTTATGTAAAAATGTAGAGATGGTACTTGACGCTGACAGTTTTGAGCACATCACTCGTGTCACAAGGTGGCGACTGCCACTCACCGAAGAATTAATCAAGTTTTGTCAACTGTCAAAAGTGATTCTTTGGATTATTGTTATGCGATACGTATAGATACACGTTTGCGCCGCACCGCAACTTGAAGAGCGTTTTATTGTGTTTTTTTCTGCCAAGATGACGGGAGAATATGCGGATTATATGAAAGAGGGGAAGAAATAACTTTGTGGAGTATATTGCTTATGAAAATAAACTCGAAAGTTGAATTGATTTCTGTTATATTGCGCATTGTTTCATCAGCCGTCGATTCTATTGTCTAAAATAGTGCATCATATAAAGAAAAGACCTTTGTTTCCCATATTTTATTTCGCATATTGAAAAGGTTGGTTTCTAGGATCATCTTTGCAATACAAAAGTAATAGTAAAATGATAGAATCTTAGAATATTGCATTTTGAATGGCTGCAACATGTTCTTTGTAAAGAGAAAAAGACTGTTTTGCCCATGCACTTTCTTGTTTCTACATGATCATCTTACAGTTTGTGAAGTAAAAGACTATGAAACAGTTCCTCAAACATTTTGGTTTATCCTTGGTGTAAGACAGCACAGAATTACCCTAGCACTAATCCTCTATTGACGGAATAAAGGATTATACAGCTTTATTCCATAATGAGGTCTTGACATCAGTCTATATGGATGGATGTCTTACACCAACAGTTTATAGCGACATTATGGTATTGCAGTGTTACAATACATAGTAAAGGGACTTCAAAACAGTTTTGTATACAGCAGTATCTTAACACTTTCCACGTGCAGATGACATAACAAATTTCACAAAATGTTTCAAAAATGGCAAATTTTATAAATTTTATTACCACATTTGGAATCACCATGAGAAATGCATTGAAATAAGTACAAACATCCCTAGTATTGGTTCAGTAATCCTTGAGGTAGACCTTGACAATTTGGAAAGGGTTCTGAAAAATCAATTTTGTATATTATATGGTAAAATAAAACTAGTAGCCACGTGGAAAGAGTTAACATGTCCAAGTGCAAGTAACCAGTCCCTCCCTGTATTTATTTGTACAGCATGCCACATTTTGTACATTCCAAGTTTAAGAGTAACAGGCCCATTCTTATTTCGACCCCTGCAAACCATTTGTAAATAAACTTGAACTGAACTTTGGGCCCCGCATGTTCCTCCTCCTCCCTTTTTGGCGGTTCTCCTCTCTTGGGCCTTATCCACGCAGACTGTTTACTGGTACTTGAGTAAGGAAAATAAACAGGGGAGTTCCCCTAGGTTTATATTCTATACAAGCTGGCGTGACCTTTTGAACCCTCGTGTGAGAGAAAGGATGGGTATGCTGAGAAGATGAAGATATTTATTGTGACCCCTCTCTCACTCAATTCATCATTATTTCCACACTTATTTTATCTGCTGTTGTTATTTTTGATAACAAGTTCAAATTTAGTAAGGAAATTTGTGCTAAATCAATATATATTATATAAAATGTATGAAGAGTAGGCCTTGTTGATATTAAATGATAACGTTAATAAAAGATATGGTTATCATATTGACGGGCACATGTCTATCATCAAGTGTAAACTGGCTCGAATATAATATCATAAATATAGGGCCTATTGTTAATCCTTTTGTTGGGTATAAAATACTGCAATTGAATCGTTTTTGGCAATAAAGAGAGAAAAGGATGTACTGTAAAAGATGATGGTTTTCGGCTCTCTTGAATGAAAGTGACCAAGAGTGAAGTTCCGGAGTCAAAATCTCAACGTCTTTGTCGAAGCGCGCTATATCCCCCATCATCCATCTGGTTGATCTCAATCATGCGTTGTTTAGGCCTAGGCTCTACTTTGTTTGCTTACAAGGGCACTGGTAGTAGTGGGGTGAATCCTGCTGTGTCACCATGCTGACTGATGAGCCATTGAAAAATGAGGCAAGAGATGGGGGTGACGACTTCTTGTTATTCATTAAGGGTATAATGGTGACGAAAAATGTGGACGTGAGGCTTATTTACATGTATTGTTGTATTGTAGTTCTATATTATAGCTTATATTATTATGATTTAATTAATCGGAAGAATCAGTTTACTTAGTATTTTACATTAAGTGGATACAAATAAGTATATCCGGATGGGGGTGATGAGAATTCTTGTCCAATGAGTCAAAAATTTAAGCCCTAGCCTCAGAGAATGATTTTTGGTCTAGCGAAGCACTGAGGGAAGTGGGTTTGTGGTCATTTAAAAACCAACTGAGATCCCCGAAAATCAAGCACACTTGGGGGTGAGGGAATGGCCGAACGGCTACAGCGGAAAACAGTTGTCGTCATTTTATAGTTGATGATTACAAGAAAGAAAACTTGTGTGGCTAGGAATAACTTATATAATCTTGCTAGGATTTAGAGTTGATATCTCACCTGTTTTGCAATCAGAAATTGGCTGTGGTGTGTAGTATTCATTACTGATAAATGCAGAATATTGTATACAGATTCAGTATGCCTGATATACTATTACTAGTAGATCATATGTCCCATTATTATTTTAGAACACATAATGTTGATGGAAGTAACAATAGGACAACTAAAAAATAATGCAGGACTCTTTACAAGTAGTACAAAAATGTGTTTAGTTTTGGGAAATTTATGATATACGAACCCCTCTTTTTGTTGTTGTTGCCCGTGCACACATTTATGGTACATGAAATGTTGCCATATACATGTACATGGAGATACTAAAATAGGGGTTAATTAACTCCACCAGAGACCCTCCACAAAGGTTGCCCTTTCTAAATGAAGATGCCCCAAATAAAGTTGTATACAAGCTTCCCATTTGATAGCCCATTGTAGATTTTTGTTTAGACCTGGAGGGGTAGGTTTGTTTGCTTTTCATATGCTTGATGAGAGCAACATTGACAGCATCGTTGATGGATCAACCTGGCCGTGAACTTGGACCAGAGAGAACCAAATAGATGGTTAGTACATCTTAACACTTTCCATGGGCAGGCGGCTGCAGACGACATTCCAAAATTTCACAAAATGTTTCAAAAATGTCAAAATTACTTTATTTCATTACCATATTTTGAATCACCTCGAGAAATGCATTGAAATATGTACAAACATGCCTAATATTAGTTTAGTAATACTTGAGATTGACTTTGAAAATTTAGGAAAGGTTTCTGAAAATGTGTTTTGTATATGGTAAAAATAATAGCCGCGTGGAAAGTGTTAAGCATCTTGCCAGTGCCTTGGGGGCTAAACAGCATATCTAGTATTTGTTTGGATAATTTTTGTATTTGCAAGTTTTTGGCAGCCCGAATTGGCACTTGAGTTAAGTTGTGACCTCCATTTGTTGTTGCAGTTGTAAGCAGCTTTTTCATTTCTTTATAGATCTAAAAGCTGTGTTTTAATTGGTCACTTTGGTAAGTATCCTAGGTAATGGACCAATCAAACAAGAGTGTTGCTTAATTTTTCGTTTGTGAAATAATCATTTTATATTGGTCGTGGTAAGCAGATGTGGCAACTCAAGTCGCATTTATATCGCCGCAAAGTAGGTTTTAGGAACAACAGTACGAGTTATGATAGACATCATAATAATAGTGATGCCATTTATAAACTAGGCTTTATCATTGATTTTGAAAGATCACCATTCGCTGACGAGATGACTTTTACTATATATTCATTTCCTTTCATGTGTTAGCTTCATTGTTCCTGCCCCTCACACACGGTGCGATCAGGACTCTGCCTATTTCGACGATTTCAATGGCGCTATTGATTCCCTTTTTATGTCGTTGACTCACGTCATCGGATCCTATTGTTTTCGTAAGTACTTAAGCTCTCCCGACTTACAAGGTAAACCCTCAAATCACCTGACTCTGTGGCGCCACACCATTTGGAAAATTTATGCGTAAACTTGCGTCGCTATAAAAGCCCTGACCCACGGCACGTGAAAGAGATATGAGTGAATAGTTAGCAGAGAATGATACAGTAACCTTGGCTCGCTTGAAGGCAAATTGGGCAATGGGAAAAAAGAAATCTATTATGTTGTTGAAAAAGACTAGAAAAGAAAAGCCAATGGTGCCCTGAGAGAGTGAAAGTCTGTAAGTCATAAGTAGGCGATTTGTGACTTAAAGTTTGGTAAAAAAATGGTTGCCTGTTGACGAAAGAGAGTATCGTGTGTCGGGATTTATTCTTAATTGAATCTTCTTTTTTTTTTGGTGGTACTGTTTGTATCAATGTTTTGGTTTGTCTGTTTGTATCAAGCGGGTTAGAATTAAAAATGAATAATAAAGTTTGTCTACTGTTTTGAATTTTAAAAGACGGCAAGATGGTAGTTTGTGATTTTTGAGCCTGGTTTAGGTAGGTTGTAATATTTGACCAGATGGTTTGTTGTTGTGACTGGAGGTGTTTGAGGGAGTGGGGTGTGGGGGGGGGGGGGGGGGGGGGGGTCAAATTATTTGTTTATGGAGGTGGGCCTTTGGAGGTTTAAAACCCTGACCCACTTTAAGGTTTAAAACCCTGACCTGGGGTTGCAATTTTGGACCCCATATACCTCATGTTTAGGGGTTTTTTTGTTCAAAAAAGCGACCCATTAGAGTACCAATTCCCCCTCCCCCAATCTTACTTTGTTAGATTTTAGAAAAAAGTGTGATTGGTTTATCTTTGCCAAGAACATACCTGAAAATGCCTGCCATGAGGTTTCCACGAATGCATCAACCAGTCTGCATTTGTAAAGTCTCGTAGAGCCTAGTTGCTCCCATGACGTGTTGCATCAGTCAAAATGGTTGCACGTATGCACGATGTCATTGGGTCTCCGTTCATCGTACTATAGAAACAAGTCTTGTATTATGTGCATGATTCCTAGGTGTGAAAGTTCATGTCGTAGCTTGTGGGTCTACGTCATGACATAATGGACCTGCAGTGTGTACTCTAATGGATGTTTTATCATGTTTTCTTTATCTAACATGACTTGATCTCGTGGCACTAAGATGTCAATTATGGACTTAAAGTGGGTTCATCCTAGCGATATTTCTGTAATATTTAACTGGCTCAATTATTGCTGGAACTGATATGTCTGATGATAGAAATTTGTTATATTTTTTGAATAACTTTGGTATTTCCTAACAACATATTTTCATTGGGGACGTTTAGAGAAAGCTGCATACATTAATACTCGCAGTGAATGATCAAAATTAAGGTGGGTGGTGCACTCTATAGTTACGCCCAGTATTCTTGATATTTAAGTAGGAAATTGGGAACTTAGAATGGATTTCAATATCGGTTTGCCCTGTTATACTGGTTATCCTCATCCGCCCCGCTCCCCATGGGCTTCATAAACATGGCAACAGGGATTCAGCTAAAAAGAGCAGTCAAAAGTCATCCTATGAGCAATGGTGGCCGCTCGTCCATAACCAAGTATCAAGTTTGCCTCTTTAATTAAGAAATGCAGCATGCTTGGTTGCACCACACAGCTGCACTAAGGAATGGCTTTCAACCTGATCCTCCCCGACCTCGTTTCGGTCCGAGATTACTCGCTCTGTGTACCTGTTCTGTGTAGGATGTTGAGTTGGTGGAGGTGGCCGTGTCGCGGCATTCTTGATGCGGATCTTCGGACGACTCCACTTTTCTTGGCTTATTGTTTTTGCAAAAGCTGTAACAAAACACGAGACAAAATGGGCTTGCCTTGGTTGGTTGCTGGAGCTGGTAATAATACAAGCCTAAAGTCCGTAACATCCCCTTTGATGCTAAGCATTGGGTCTGCGATGTCAAAGGTCATTTGATAGACATTTCATCCTAAACAAACTTGTAGCGCATTCACAACTAGATAGGCCATAACTTCTGTTAGTTGCAATGTGTTTGCAAAGTAAAAGGTCATATTCATGTTCCATCTTTTATGGAATAGACTATAGGCCATTAAGACGCACAATGGATTATGTCAGTTTTCTACGCTCCATCAGTGTCTTTGTTCCGCTTGTTTTGTTTTTCGGCTTCTTTTTATGGAATCAATTAACAGAGTCTCTTGGTGTCGTTAAATGTTAAGAGACTGTCTACTTTTACTTCAGGGTGACATATGATAGGTTCTCCTATTTATCATCTTTTAGGCATAGTAAAAAAAATTACATGTTTCCCGTCCGGACTTTTTAAAAAAAGGAGGAGGGAGGGTCTTACTATTTACTATTTTCCCATTTTTTGCTATTTTTTTCTAGATGGCCGCCAAGTCGAAAGTGACCAACTGACTGTGTTGCAGACACTCCTAAACAGGATTTTCCACTCTAATTGCCAGAGGAATACAAATATATAGCGCCAAGTACACATTGTTTCTTTATGTTTTCTTCATTTTTCAGGTTAAATGAGGAACAAAACATCATTGATCGAAAGGATGTAGGCCTACATGTATCGGTCCCCTAATTGCAAGCAATTGCTAGTGAAGTTATATATCGGTCCCCATGGTACTATTTGAGAAGCCATGTCAATAATTCTGTGTCATGTATGGCATGAACATGCTATGAAATGATACAGCATTTCTATTACACCTACCATTCCTATGGGCAAAGGATCAAAAATTAAAATAAAAATAAAAAATTAAAATTATTATTATTATTATTATTATTTTTTACAGAATTTTCGGAAATAGTAAATAGTAAAAAATAGGAGGCGGCGGCCAAAAAGGAGGCGGGCGGGGACGGGAAACATGTTTATTTTTTTACTAGGCCTTACTTCAGGGTGTCATATGATAGGTTTCCTATTTATCATCTTAAATGCATGACCATTGCATCAACAAAAGTTGCTTGATCCTTGCTGAATGAACTTTAAATAACTTAACACTGCGGCAGACGACAGTTCCAAAAATTTTACAAAATGTTTCAAAAATGTCAAAATTATTCATTTTCATGACTGTTATGTAGAATCACTATGAGAAATGCATTAAAATAAGTATAAGCATGCCTACATGTAGTATTGGTTCAGTAATCCTTGAAGTAGACTTTGTAAATTGGCAAAGGTTTCTGAAAAATCTTGTTATGTGGTTAAACTAATAGCTAGCTATGTGAAAAGTTTAAGAGTACACCTTCTAGAAAATGTTAAAATCCAACCAAAAGAGTACATAAATGGCTGTGTATAAGTGAAAGAGAATTTCAACACATTTCAACGGACACAAAAAAATTTCTTAACAAATGCAAACATTATTGTTGTTGGAACAATCAGAAGTATGCCATTGTGTTGAAAACTATTTATAAAAATACCAACACATGTTTAACAAAATGTAGAATTTTTGTTGGTGAGTTCTCCTCTTGATAAAACCAAATTTCTGAAATTAGATTCATTGTCAAATTCAATTCATATATTTATTATCCCCCTCCAGCTGCCCACGTTGTTACGAAAATGATGAATGATTGTGGTTATAAAAAATACTATATTATTGTTCATGCCTGTGATCATTTGCAATTAGATTACACAGTTAATCCAATCATTAAAAGATTCACTTGACCATAATTGCACCGAAATGAAAAATGCACAATTATCAATGGCTTTGATAATGACGTCCGACGCCAAAATTGATTTGACATAGCCGCACATTGCTAAGCGCTGTGTAACTGTCATGGACGACAAGCGCTATGTAACCTCGTCAGATTGACAAGAGGTGAAAACTGATGAATGTATTATACTATACGTGGATCCTATTAGCTCGGTAAAAAAATGCTCGTTGAGAATCCCGCGAAAAGTGATCGAAATGTGCCGGCTTTTCTACGCCAATCGTGCTTGCTGCTTCGACGGGGAGTCAGAGCAAGGCCCAAGACGCGCAGGATTTGTGGGCCTTGTTAAGTCATGTATATCGGAATCCAGGGTAGCTACAGGGTGGGATGATTTGTACGCACGCCAACGCCTTCGTTTATCCATAACAATGGTTGCAAGTGCCGTAGTGTACACACCGAAACAAAACCCGTACTAGACACTACTACTGCCTTGGTTTGACTAGCAAACTTTTTTGATTGTGTAGCGCAACAAATAGTCATCGGGAGTCGATACAATAGGCACGGCAGGGTCATGCTAGGTTAAAGGCATGCCATCTTATGCGCCCTAGTAAACCGCCACAATGGGTATTGTGCTTGGCCCTGTTTTCTGTGCAAAGTTAACAACGAGTCGATTGAAGCTAACTCGGCCGATGACCATATGGAAGAAGGGCCACGGTCATACACGTCTGCAGGCGTGGCTAAGGTAGTCTTGCACCAATTGTTACGTCGTAGACAAATGGATTTGATGAAACTCTTTTAGTAAAGATTATTTTTACTTTTGCATAGTTTAGTGCCGGCTCTCTTCATCAATTTACTATAGATTATGCCATGGTATTTGTATGAAATTACTCACATTCTTTCGCAGGACCTATGGCTAGCAAGTATTAGGAAAAAGTGGGAATTTTTCTAAATACGCCATATCAAGGGTGGGGGAGGGGGAGGGGGAGGGGGAGGGGGGGGGGGGGGCTTAATGATACATATATGCAAATATTAGATTAATACTAAAAGATAGCCAGAAATGTTGTTGCAGTGCTTATTAATCTGACTGAATGCACTTATCAAATCCCACAATTGATTTCTCAGATTTTGATCATGCAATATAATTTTAAATAATTATTTTTGTATGCACAGGTCCCTAAAATCCTGATCGTCATGTCAGATATAGTTATAAAGAGCTTTTAATTTTCCTTTTAGTTAATGAAGAAATTAAATGCACTTAACTATAATCAATATATTTTACTGGTTTTAGTACAAAGATATAAATTATTTTTACTGTTTTTAATAGGAAGATATTAAAACTGATTTCTATATCAGATTTTCCAGGTTTAATAATTGATGTGCATTGAAGCTGCAACTACTATTCAGATCCTCTCAGAATTTGTTTGTTTTTCCAGATATTTATATTGTTACCCTGGTTACGGACTGCTACATCAACTTTTGAACTCTAATGTCTACAACAAGTGATCGTAGGCGTTATTTCACAAAAGTTTTAAAATTGTGAACCGAAAAGATAAAACTTAATTTAAGCTTATTAATAGTTACACAGGTCCTATTACCCATTACAATTCTATTATCAGTAATAATAATGAACCAAAATGATAAAACGTAATTTAAGCTTATTCATCTTAATAGTTACACAGGTCCTATTAGACCCATTACAATTCTATTATACGTAATAATAATGAGAGTAAAATATGATCAAAAAATATATTTCTTTGTTACACTTTTGGTTAAGTCTAGCAAAGTCATTAGCTAAGTAAAGTGATATTCTGACTTTATGCACAAAAGATAAACCAATTACCACAAAATCAGCTTACGACACGATCTGTAACTTTACATAGCCCAATTTCGGCAAGTTCACAAGACGCTTCATCGGCTTTTCAGGGCGAGTTCATCCAAGTTAAATGTATAACTGCAAGCTCTAGCTTTGATACTTTAGTACATTAAACAAAATCTAGCATTCAAGTTGTTTTTCAGGAGCACAAGATATCTAGACATTCTGTGAATCTGCCTGAAAAAGTGCCAAAGAAGGCATCGGCAAATTGGGATTTTTGTTGTTGCTTCTATGTTGGACAAAGAACAAGAACAGTGTATAATTGTATACTTGTATATCATTTATACCACTACTAACTTTGAGGGAACAAAGGGACGTCATTTTGTCATTACCTTTGTCATTGCGGCATGATAATGATATCAAAATGATACCGTGAAATTCCATTCAACTTGATGACTTAAGTTACTGAACAGAAATCCACAATAAAAGAGGAATCAATTTGTTACACAATTTTCAACAGTATAGGAATCTGATTTAGTGGAACAGAAGTGGTTATCACCTTTATGCATTGTTGTGCTATTAAACATTTTCAAAGCGTTTTTGAATTTTCCCATTTTAAATATGTGTTCTACTGGTAAAGAAGCAATCTTCTTGCAGAGTGCTCAATGCGATGCAGAGCGAAATATAAGTTAAACCATTTGGAACGGTAGTTGCTACTTTATGTGTTCTATCCATATAAACCAATGAATAGAAATGTTGAAATGTTTGAGCAAATGACAATGACATGGTGGGTATATCGTGAAAAAGGATTATGTGAAAAAGAACGAGGTACTAGCAAGGAGGAGGGGTGGGGGGTAATATCTTGAATCTTCATGGGAATGATGCATTTTTCTTCGACCTGTTCATCAGGCACGCATCTGTCCTTCTCTTCGGTTACTTGACAAATATTAGTAATCGCACAAAGACAATGTTTGTCATCAAGACTTTGTGCTCTGGCACAAGCATCAAGATGACGTTGTCGTTGTCGTCAACAAAATGGTGTCCATCCTTGTTAAAAGCACTCCGCTATAAGGCCACTCATTCACTCAAATCTGTAACACAACAACCAATCTTCGCATCCGATACACTCTTTCATTCTCTCTCGTGGCAACAATTATCTTTAATGCAATTTATGGATTGGCTGTGTTTTTAAGCTTTCAATTAATGTGGATGTGTATTATGCACTTAAACTAGCGGTCTGTGGCAAGAGTAAAGTATCTCTGGAAAAAAAGATGTAAAGGGGAAAAAAGCATCTTGGTTGCGAAATTAGCTTTTTTTTCTAGTAAATTGTCTAAATGGGTTTTTGTACAGTTTTCTTGCAATTAATCCCAAAATAGATTCATTGCGGTAAAATTGTGTCGGTTTATTCAGTCTATCGTGTTTTTCTCTTACTGAAAGGTATTTATAGTTTTTGTAAAAAAGGAGAAACACTAGGTTTGAAATTCAACAATCAATAAAATGATAACAAAATGGACAGAACTTGAAAAATTCACCTATCACAAATCAATTTTTGATGAGCATATTCTTGGACGCTAAATTTGACATGCGTTTAATTGGACACATCCGATCGTTAACCCACAGATATTGATTAATTATGTTTATTTAATTGATGTGCGAATTATGCAATGTATTACAGCTGGCCAAATTTAAAAGGGCTCTATATTTACATGTATCAGTATGGATTGATAGGGATTTATTGTGTGTGTTTAACTAAATATATTGACAATTGACGGCTATGTTATTAATGTAAGTCGTTGGAAAATGTCTGGCAAAATTTCCGACCATGTGGCTGATGTTGATGATGATAGCCAGTTTGTGCAGACTGTTTTTATCCTTAACCCTTACGGAGGATTAAATTGAAATTGATTCTACGTAATTATTATTTATCAGGCATTTGTCATCCGTTGTACAGCGTGTCCGTTATTTATTGATGGGCCTGTGCGGTGGTTTACCAGTTTGGGGAGTTCCACAGTGGTGGAAAATTGATGCCAAATTTGGCCGGATCTTTTTCAAAAGTGATCTGACAAGAGATGTCAAATTATTCCCTACACATGTACGGGGAGTATCAGTTGTGAAAACGATAGCTGGGTTGCCATCTTGTTCTTCCCGTTAAATGGGTTGCCATCTTGTTTATCTGTTAAACTTGCTTTCAAATATTTCAATAGATATGTAATTTCACTTGCCAGAGAGGCATAGATTCAAGAAATGAAACAAATTTGCAATAGGGTGGATATTAGGTGTTGCCAAACATTTTACAATAGACTTGTCTAAAGATTGAACAAATTTGTCTCTACATGTACACCTTTTGTTGTGATGCTCATCAAAACACCTACCACCTGGTAAAAAATGATATATGGATCAAATTGTTAACTGTTTTGTCCCCCCATTCATTTGTTTAAAGACTAACAATTTAAAAATAATATATAGACTCAGACAAACTTATTTAATTTTGCTGAAATGGAAATTAGACTATACTCTGTTTGGCTTCCTCTGGACAGTGACGTAACTTAACAGGCGCAGCTTTTACGCACGCGTGTGTATCTTCCGCCTTTCAACGCTCGTGTGTATACGCCAGCGCCGCGAGTAGACGCTAGCGTTATGTGCTGCAATTAGTAGAATACGCGGTTACGTCACTGTCTCGAGATGGCCAAACAGAGTATAGGACAGACTTGTTTAATATTTGTTGAAATGGAAATATATATGAACAATTCAGTCGCGCGGCTTAAAATAATGTTGATCAGCAAAATTCTAATTTGTTGCTGTGCCGCTGATACGCATTATTGAGTAAGCAAAAGCAAGTAGGGAATGTCCGCATGACTCAAGGAAAAAGTTTGAACAGTATGGAATGTAATTAACAACCTCGTTCCAATTTTCCATCGCACTACGTTTGTGATATGGTACTTTTAAATCAGTCGTCTTGATTAGATTTGTGTCTTAAGCTTTTTTGAACCACTTATTGATTGGATTCTAAATGCAATTTTCCTTTTTCAATTTCCGCATTGCAGCATTTGCAGCAGTAGTAGTAGTGGCAGTCATGGCTACTTGTCGTATGCTTTTGCCGTTTTTCTTGCTATTTTTTAATTTCATTGATCCGTGGCTTCTGTAAAAACCAGCAAACTTGATTAGCGCTACAATGCCGGTAAATGAATGCAATTTCTGCTGTGATTTCTCAAAGGCACATTCAATCAGCCGGCTGTAATGGCATCCTAAGTGGCCGCTTCTAGGGAGGGATATCGTGGCAAAATTGATTTCTTTTATTCGGATTTAAACTGATTTTCGAAAAGCTGAATGGCGACGGAAAGGAGTTGAATCGGGGAATATCGAATCTCAAGGTCGATGTTTAGGGATATAATAGAATCAAGTGGGTGAAAGTAGCTTAAGTTTGTTGTTGGAACAATCGTGGAGAGTGTAATGAAATCATTTTGTACGTAAATATTGATGTAATTGAATGGAAAGAGGTTGATTTGACGGGTCATTTCTGCCGACATCAATTCGTGCATAGATTTGGTAACTTTTGGAGAAATTAACATGAAGACAATGAAAACATTTGTTCTATGGGCAGACATTTTAAGTTGTTGGAAAGGGGTAGGGGGAATTAGTAGGACAGGGGGAGGGGATAATCATGGAAATGTTACCACTATCACTGTAGACCATGGTCTGTTTTCATAATCATAAGTTATTAACACTATTGATTCTCACAAGATTTGAACCCTGCATTTACTGTAAATTAATTAGGTTGTTACCCAAAGTAATCTAAAATATTTTCAGGGTCAGATTGCTGGCACATTCCAGTTTCAGATCCTGTAAATTTGGAAAGCGGTTCACTTTCACCATAAAGATGGCCGCTGTGATAAATAGCTGAACAAACATTATTGCAATTCCAGCAACCCGCCCACCTGTCTGCCTATTTGAAGCCGATCAAACTTTGAAGTTATGCTTGATATGTGTAATTTTCTAGAGCATAATACTGTTAATCATACCTAAATTACCGATTCATTGCCGCAAAGTCAGTGCCCTTATGTTTAATTTGTTTGCAAATGGCCTGGAAATCACACACCCAAGTGATTTAGTTAATAAATTGCACGACAGATATCATTATCGGTGTTAATTGTCAGTATACATTAGGCAACAAACAAATGATGCGACATGATTTATGCGGAATGTTTATGTTTTTATGATTACATGTCCGCATTTTGTTGTATTTTCCAGTTGTACGATAATTATGTGATTGTGTTCGCTTTGATTTGAAAATCATGCAGTAAATGGGTTCCGTGAATTTCCACACACTTGACCAAAATTTAGGCAAACACATCACACAATCAAACATCAGTGTTTATAAAACACTTTTAGCCAGAAAAATTGAATTATTTGAACCCTGGTTGATGCAATCTGATTCTGATGATTCACCAGTGACAACGAACTTACAGCGCTTTGATCAATCTTGGAAAGGCGCTATATAAATCCAGATTATTATTATTGTAATTAATATTATTAACAATTTCAAGTTTATTTTTACAATCTAAAATAAAATACACCATACCATACTCCTTTGTTGTCCACCAAGAAAGTTTTACACTTGCACTGTTCAGACAGCTAGACAGTATAGCCTATAATTATACTGTACAACCAGAAATGTTTGTGTGCATTTAAATTTCGCTAATTTCGCGAGGAGCACTTACTCGCAAAAACTTCATGCCACAAATATTTCCAATCTACCTTGTAGCAGTACATTGCAAAGTTACATTTGCTAAATTTTCATGCTAGGCCAGTATTGCCGATTCGTGAAATGTTCACCTCGCAAATATTTCTGGATTTACAGTATATTCTGACTTATTTTGCCAGTGGTGCCACCAGGAGGTGTATAGGTCAAAGGTTAATGGGCTGGCACCAGCACACCATCTGGAAATCATCCAGAGATTCTCTTGTGTGTTAGGTCAGATTCAAGTTCAAGACCTAATGGAGTACCTTAAACTTGAAAATGTTTGCGCTCTGGTAATTTTCAAGCTTTATTAAACAGTTCAAACAAAAATACAAAGTTGGAACTTTATTTCTGTTACATAAAAATCTATGCAACAAATGTTAACATTGTGAATCAAAAGCAAGGAGAACTGCTCACAATCGGGATTGGGGAAACAGCAAACAAATTAATCATGCAAACAAATTCCACTTTTTGCAGTATTTTGTATGTTAAATGTGCACCTCCTGGATTAGTGTTTGTTTATAGTAGGCATAGCGGTCCATACACATTCTCCTCCCACACAAATAGCTAACCTCAGCTGAAGGATTTTCTGCGGTGCTTTTTTCGTTTATAAGAAATTCAGTTGGTATGAAATGTATTTTTCTGGTTCAATTGTAAATTTATTTATTTTTAATTTTCAACACTTTATGAAATTTATTAATCTTTTTGTTATAGTTTTTTTGTAGATTTAAAAAAACCCGTTATCATGGATGTTTGTAGAATTTAGTTGCAAACCACAATGTAGAAATCAGATCCCATTGCAGATTAAAGAAAATGGGTTTAATTCTTCAGTTTATTATTCTGATTACATTATTTTCTCCTAAATCAGCGTATCCAAGGAAATGCTACGATTGAATATAGAAACACTGAGTCATACCATCCCTATGCCATCCTAGCAGGGCGGTTCTTGGATTGGAAGCAGTTCTTGGTCTTGGATATGGTACTGTAAAACAACTTTAGAGACATTTAATTTCGCTAGGAGAGCCAATTCGCCAAATTCAATTGCCTCCAATTATATTATTTGTAATGGTTGTATTATATAGGAAGATGATACAAATTAGTGAAATTAAATTGCTGCAAAAAGTTGACTAAATGCCAATTCGCTAAATTAAGTTGCCGTGAAATTAAGTTGTTTTACAGTAATCCTATGATAGGACTAATATGATTGCTAGAATCTAATCAACCATTTGGCCAATGACTATTTGGCTGAAAAAATATCAGATAGCTTGCACACATTGTTGAACAATTTAACTATTGTTTAAAAGTTGCTTGATTAACCTTTGACCCCAGGTTGGCCACCCTACCTCCCCATTTCTCTCCCATGTATAGCCTCCAGTCACGCATAATATCATGGTTGAGTTAAGTTTTTCCCACCCAGTTCGTTACTGAAGAGTGATCTTGCCTACAGACTCGGAATTGGAATAGTTCCTTAGGGCAAGGTTTATGAACAATGGTGGTGGGCCCTTCGTGTATAAAAAGAGGCATTGTTTCGAGAAAAAACTACCATATTATCCCTATTTATTTCATATTTCGATCTTTAAATATGATCATGTCCCTTTTTCGAGATAGTTTTGTCCACTTTTGATCTCAGTTGTCATTGTTTTGAAGATAATGAATTTGGTGAAGGAAAATCAGTTCTTGAGTAATAAATAGGCAGCCATCCAAACATGAAATTGCTATAGCAACGTGGCTGCATAATTAAAAATATGGTACATGGTTCAGACAGTCAGTTACTGAACTTATCTCACAATTTATAAGGCATTTTCGGCGAAAATTCATTACAGGAATTTAAGGCTGGCCGGCCTGAGGAATTACTACTAAAGTAATAAGTCTAAATTAGTTAAAAGCCTTTTATCATCATTTTATGGAAAATGGATAATAAAGATTATTTATTATTTTATATAAGAATGGAAAGTATTATTTATATAAAGTGGATTTCAATCCTAAAAGATCTTAGGACACCCAATGTTAAGCCTGAAAATATGTGCTCCGTTTGTGTTGCCACATATTATTGTTGTATTTCTCAGCTTAAATTACACCGTAAAATTCACTTTAAAGGTCAAACTATTAGATTTTCTAGCAAGAATTCTGGGTTTTTCCCTTTCTAAAAAGCTCCTTTTGCCATTCTGCAAATAGTTGTGCTATATTTAGGCCAGTATCAGCCATAGTGTGCTAGCTTTGATAGATTGGTTCATTTCTAGCGCTTTGTGATACCATTTACACCCGCAATAGACGTTAAATTATGCACATGCAACCAAGCAATGTGTCCATTCTAATGTGAAGGGCAGCGGCCTCGGGCAATTGACGTCCGTCGTCGGTCCAGCAGCAATAGGTCGCGGCTTGACAATGTCTCTGCTCATAATCTCGCTATAAAAGTCAAGTACAAGTGGCCTTAAAGCGCAACGGCATCCCTGCGTAGTAATACTGGCTAAACATTATCACTCCCAAGTTCACTTGACTCGGCTTGAAGAGACCGATATCCCCGAGTAAGGGTTCTTGAGATGTATATGATCTCCCTACTACAACAGGACTCCACTCTGCTCTGCCGATTGCAGTCTCGATTCCGCTTTACCGTTTATGCCCGCGCCATATTTAGAAACGATAAAATTGCCTTTGAAGATGAGTTCCGCGCATCTGGGGAGCCATTACGGCTTCCCAGGAGAAATAGACGCAGTGAACGACTCTTGAGCTCATTTGGAACGCAACTAGAGTGTATCCTTTTGTAATTAATAGGGCCGGCATCCCGCTACGTATATATGCATACGTATTCGTCCCAATGTCGGCTGATTATATTAACAATTTTTACTGAGCTATATGTTATGTCTAAGTGTGTTATGGAGTTCATTATGTTCCAGGGATACAGGCAAATTGTGCAGCCCCTCAGGAAATACAGGGCTTATTCTGTCTAATAGAATTCCTAATTCAAGTTAAATTGCATGAGACTCCATTTATGAAGATTGTGTGGGGAATTTCTTTTTTGTTCGAGAGATTGGGCCGTGTGTTAGGGATAGGTTGCCGTGTCATTGTTCATAATGGACTCGGCAATAGAATTAAGGGAGTCGCAAGGGGCCACATGCGCAGCCCTTGTACTGGTAATTGGCCTCTGAGACTTGTGTGTGCCCATATGCAGATATTACTATTCCCCCAATCAAATCCGTAATTTCTGCGCTTATTGATATAAGCCATTTATCTGCTCGCGACTAGATCGGTGCTAACATTGTACGGAAATGTATATTCACACAAGAACAGTTATCAAAATGGCGATTTCATTTGCAGATAGGATGTTAAAAATTGTCTGCCTAAAATCATTTATAAAGTCAATTATAATATGTCCATGTCTGTAGTAATTGCGAGGGTTTATGCATACATTTTGAAAATTACCAATGGACCTGTGTGTCCAGTACTAAGAAATTTCAATTTTTTTCTCTCCTAATTTAAAACTGTATTTGATGCATACATATGCTGTTAGGGTTCGCTCACTCTTTAGTTGATTTTATAGTGCTATTGAATTTGATGGGATATCAGTTTCAATTTTCAAAGAGCACGATCATATTTTTGTTGATGAAAAAAATGTGATAGTGAAAAGAGTTAAAAAAAGAAATTATTACAACATTATTTTTGAAAACACACAAAAAAAAAGAGCCACCAAACAATTACAATTAAAACAAGGTCTTCTGAAAAACTGGGTGGACAAGTGTTTTTAGTGTCAAAAGGATGAGAAGACTTGGAATGGATCTGTTGAATTTTGTGGAAGTCGGCAAGAGGATCACTACCGTAGTGTGTTGTTTCTGGAAGGAAATCACCGAGACGTTATGTGAGCGATATGTGGTGAAGTTTATGGAGAAAAAAAAATTAAAAGAAAAAATATCATAATTTTGTATTTAATTTAAATTCCAATGTTTATTAATTACGAGAAAAACGTAATTTATGACAGATTCAAAAATGCAACAAAATAACTTGGATTTCCCGGGGCGTCAGGATAAATAATAGTCAATCGTTCTGTAAAAATAAATCACGAACATCACAACACAACAGCCGAATCAAAAAAAGAAAATCGTGATAAAATAACATTAAATAAAGTGCTCAATCGTACCCCCAAAAAAAGTCTCGTTAATAAAACAAACTATTGCTATTGTAATTAATTAATATAATGGAACATCAAAAAGTACCAATGTATTATACCAAAAAAAAAAGTGGCTCCACGTGGATTTGACCTGGGGTTCTCCGCTTGACAGGTAGCGATATCAACCACTACACTACTCATTCTCAGTACTTTCAATGGAGTTACAATGAATATATATCATTCAGACTCTCACTCAATAAACTAAATCGAAAATTGTACATTTATTTTTTATTATTTAAAGCTACATTGTCAATTAGAACACCATTTTATTTACGGTAATAGACACATTTAATATAATATAAAATAAAAATATTAATTTCGCACTGAATAACTGAATTTGGAGGTATTTTCGGTTTTATTACGACCACTCTCACTCAATAAACTAAATCGAAAATTTTACATTTATTTTTTATTATTTAAAGCTATAAAGCTACATTGTCAATTAGAACACCATTTTATTTACGGTAATAGACACATTTAATATAATATAAAGTAAAAATATTAATTTCGCACTGAATAACTGAATTTGGAGGTATTTTCGGTTTTATTACGACCCAACTGGTCTCTAAGGTGGCCAAGTTAACTTGTCCACCAAAAACCATTTTTGCAAATATTTTCTTTCTGAAAGAAACATCTCAAATTCACACATCAGATTATTGGTTAGTGCGGTCTGCAAAACATATTTGTTGTCCTACTCCTATGTGGGGTAGTGGTGTTTGTCCTTCATTTGTTACGGAAAGGGGGATTTCCCTGTTTTTCAACACGTTCGCGATTCCTTGTAAAGCAGACCTGTCTCCATGGTTACAGTGATTCTTGCTCACAGTATATGATGGGACAAACAGGTTGGCCGTCCACGCTTCACCTCATCAACCGAAGAAACAAAATAAAAATTTCAATGTCTCAATAACGAGCTTTGCACGGCCGGGGTAATCAGCCCGTCGTGGATCATGTTACGGAGAGATAGAAAAAAATATACACTCCACAACGAGATGGCTCGAAGCTCAAGACCGATTTCAGGAAAAGTCGTTTTAAAAATGTCGCTAAATTATTCAGATTAAGCTCACCGAGTATGATAAACAGAGATCGGACTGCTATACAGCGCATCATCATCCAGGCCTTGGCTTGTTGATGCTCCGAGTGTACAGTCAGTGTATGGGTAATGACATGATCAACATGGAAATTAGAGGCTGCAATATTAAATAGTGGTGCTTATAGGGGATCAATGCGTTTGTATATTTCATGGCAAAATGTCATTACGGTAGAGAAATGTTGGGATGGAAAGCTAAACTCATCAGTGGGATGAGGTTGATGAAGATGACGATGATTGTTACAGAGCCAAAACCAACAAATGCTTAGCATCTTTAAGACAAAATACCATATAATTACAGAGCCAAGACAATTGAATGCTTAGAATCTTTAGACAAAATACCATACACAAAGCCAAAACCACAAATGCTTGGAATCTTGAGACAAAATAACATTTACGCCTGTCATAAAATATACTGATACAGAGCGAAGACCAACAAAATGTTCAGAATCTTTAAATAAAAACAACAACATTTAGGCCTGTCATTAAATGTTTGCTTGTGGAATTCGGGAGGTAAATTTTGGCAATTGGGAGGGATATGTAGCTGTTTTGTACAAGGGTGAGGAAAATTTGAAGTAGGCATTTTTTCCAGTCCAGGTAGTCCCGTTTACGTGACCTCACAATTTAACCAGGACGGAACGGATGGATATGGCATGCAATCCAATGCCATGTAACAAATAGAACGTTGTTTATAGGTTCGGTATATGGTGCGTAACCCCCTCTCAACCTATTTTGACATTTATGTTCCTGTCAAATGCAAAATGAATGTTTTCCCCCTTTGTATGTCAACCAACTGTCAGTCGTTTGTCAAAAAGTCAATCCCACATGGTGAACTAAAAGTTTTTAGAAATTTGAAGAATTAACAAAAAATACAATGTCCATGTTAATATGTTGCTAATGTTTTGTTCTCTATTTATTTCTTCTCATTTCATGTATTTGCTACCATCGTGCCTGCGCTTCTCTACACGATTTCTCCGGTACGATGTCATTCTCGAACGAAAACGATAACAGGTAAGAGTCAATAGTAAATAACAATACAAACATTTACCCATAGGGCAAAAAAAAAAATGAAGTGAGAGATTCTATCTTTCCAAGAAAAAAAACTAATGACAGAAACATAGGGTACAGAATTCTGCAATATCTGGTAGAGATTGATTGTCTTGGAAGTGACACAACCATCACAATGACTGACAAGCTATTCCCCACCTTAATAATGCTGCCACCGCGGCCGCGACATTGGAACATTTCAAGTGTTTTTTCCCCTTCTGGTCGATGCACCACCTCCCAATGTTTTGACAATTGTCCCCCAATTTATAACTTACAAACAGTTTAATTACAAACACCCTGTAGCAAGTGGCTGCATCACTGTGATTGTTTGTTGATGATAGGGCAGTTGGGATTGGAGAAATAGATAGGAAGGGAGGCCAAGTAAATAATGAGAAGAGTATTGGGGTGCCTTTAGAATACTCTAAACTCTTTAATTTAAAAGAGCTCTAAACTAGCTCTTTGAGGGACCTTTTTTTTTTGGAGTGAAAGCTTCCCACCCCCATAAAAACATGTGTTGATATATATACTCTCTAAAAACCCTTGTTTGACAGTTCTAGGAGGGACAGCTCGCATAGGAGTGAAGTTAACTCTTTTCAGAGTGATTTCCACTCTTTTATAAGTGATACAACATAGTAATCACCTTGAAAAGAGTGGATATTCCTCCCGAAAAGAACAAACCTCACTCCTAATGCAAGCTGTCCTTTCTAGAGCTTTCAAACAAGGTTTTTTTGCCCTTTATCATTTCGAGAGTATACACATGTATAATATCAATATATGTTTTTATGGGGGTGGGGAGCAGCTATAAAGAAGAGTAATGATAAAGAAAGTCAATGATCAATTAAATTCATATCATTAAATGTTATTAAATCAGTTAAACATGATGCTTAAAATGGATTGAAACCCAAATATTTGAGTATTCTGAAAGACGGCTACATAAAAGATGTAGGCAAAATGTGTGGGATACTAAGGTTAGAAAAGGTCAAAATCGTATTGAACTATGATTATAAAATCTTAGCTGATATGTTAATACCAAAGACATACTTCCATGTAAAAATACAAGACAAGGAACACCAAAATGGGAGAAAGCAATTAAGCAGCCTCAGTAGATTTTGAATTTAATCTTGAAATTGGTTGTCTTACACTTTAAACAACCATAATATTAAACCAAGTTCAGTCAATCGATAGAAAAATATTGTCAATTATGTTATGCTTTAATTGTCTCATTGTTGCTTAACAAAACTGGGCATGTAATACCTGCCAAGCCATTCCCCGTTTACCTTTAAATGCTATAATAGTGAGGCGGTGGTCAAAGTGGCAGATCATCGCATGATTGGTCAACGACGGCTTGTATTTTTGCAGGGAAGTGTCGGACGTTGCATGACTGCTTTATTAAGAACTTGAAAGCTTTCGAGTCTTGAAGAAATATGGGAATGCGTGGCCAGTCGGGGAAACTTGTGCAATATTATTTATTGCTCATTATGCTCGATGAAATTCACCAGTGTTGTAAAAAATAAATAAAAGCAGCGCGGTCCGGATACTGTCGGAAACGTGTAAACAGGATCGATATGATTGGACCGGATTTATTGGTGGGAAAGCAGCCATTAATAAGCCAAATTGTTGTTGCGATAAGGCGGAGTAGACTTGGAATTTTGTTAATTAAAGCGTTTTCGAGGTTTATTCCGAGGTGTGGTTTTATTGATTGGTTTCTTGTGATCTCCTTGGTTGATCTCGGTGTCATTCATTTGTTATCATTATTGGTCGGGTCGTTGGGTAATATGAAATGTTAACGCTCTGCTTAATTTTAAGCATGATTTTGTGTCAGTTTGGTCTTATTACCAAATTGTATTTCAAGTTGAGGTTATAAATTATATTTCAAGTTGAGGTTATAAACGTATCCGATAATCTTATTGCAATTCGGGGCCCAAAATAAATTAAACATTTTTAGAGGCCTTACCTTATGAAGCTACATCGTCCTATTTCAAAATCTACTAAGCTACTTTGGCCCTCATCAATATTGTCCACAGGCAATTGGCCTTAGGACATGGAATTTGGCTGTGGAACCAGTCTTTATTTAAAGCCCTGCTACATGTTTTTATTTGAAAACATTATTGATAATTGGTCTCAAATTCAGTACAACTGCAGATGAATAACATTGTTAATGATTCGAATGAGCGCCTTAAACATTAGCGGGCTGTTTTCTTTGTAAACGGAAAGGTAATGGTGTAATAACCTCGCAAAATATTTCACCGAGATTTCTTACGGCTTGTTGAATTAAACGAATGCGGTATGTACACAGCGACGTAGCAAACGGTACTAATTATTTCATTAAAACCGCGATTACATGCTATGAAAATACCGGCACCGTTAACTCTGTTGTCTGTTGTATAACGTGGTATCGGAGATAAAGACAGCTGCACTCACAAGTAAAGGCACTAAGCTAACTTTAAGAAACTGCTCATTTTTAACATCATTAACAATTTGCGTAGCTTAGCCTGTTGGGATGCCCGGAGGGCGTATTATCAGTGAATTGCCCTGCGGTCATTGCTTACAGACCGGTAAAGGTCACCTAGGGTCAGCCCGTCTTTGGTCAGCCTTTGGTGGTCAATCTTGATTTGCGTAAAATGCCAATCACCTAGGCAAGGACATTATCATAGTGTTATCTTGTCAAACAATCTTATTAATGGTAGGTTTCAATTGTGTCATATTTGGAATAATTCACTTTGTCCGTGTACGGAAATGAAAGTAGTAAAAGTGGTAATTCATGTGCGATTAATCTTCCGTGCTTTGCTGATGTGAAACAGTTTGGCGTGTTTTTGAATTAGCGATTTGTAGCTTAGACAGACCTATACACAAAAAAAATATTTATGTGGTATTATTTTTGCTGTAGTTGTGTCGAGCACGAAAATAAATGTAGCGCGAACATTTCCAATTTTACAGTAAACCGGCCATCTAAAATCTGAGTGTGCGTTTGCGTCTATGGTTACATACAGGTCTACTTGGTTCTTTCAATTTGATGGCAAAGGTAGACTTATTGTCGTAATATAGCAGGTTAGGTCCTTCTACTTTCTGGCATTCCCCCTTCGAATGTTCGCAGCCATTGTACTATTCGGCAAACACTATTAAACATCACAGGCTTCTTATTGCAAATCGAGTATCATGTGTGGGTCATCCCTCGGAGCGAAATCACCCTCTCTCAACATCCAGGCATGAAAAATATCACCAAAAGAATATATGTTTACTTTGTACGCGCTCCAGAGACACAAGTCCCCCAGAAAGCCAATCTTTATCATTAGGAAAGGGATTGCAATTGTATGATGCGCAACTGACCCTGGCCGGCCCCCGGAGAAGCTTTACCCACTACGAAGAGGATTGGTATGAGGGTTGCTTTAGGCGGTACAAGGGACTTAGGGTACACTTAGGACAGAATGTTGTCATTAGGTTTTCCCTGGTGGGTGGAAAAGTACAGGTTATGTCAATGTTGTAGGGCTGGATTTAACTTGCTGGAGTTGGTCTAAGAGATTTTCCAGTTGATGTTCTAAGGACTCATGTCGATGTGTGTGCGTGCTTTCGAGGGAGGGGGAGTTGCTTGAACTCATCAATGGGTGGAAGCGTTGTTTTGTTTATACACAGTAAGCAACTGATTGTGAATGTGTTTGGTTAACTAGTTGGTAGGATTGTATAGCAAGGTAAAAAAAAAGCCTGATAAATGGTCCAACATTTCTTCCATAGATTACTTGGCGGTTTAATTTCAGTTGACAAAATTGTCATGACACCCAAGTAAATTATGCTTTTCACACACACCATTACCTTTTCTTTGTTAATTTTGTAATGGCATCATTAGGATGTATTGTGTAGGTGTGCGGAGTGTAGGCAGGTTACACTGCTGAGCTTCTAGTTCCGTTAACAAAGCGAACCATACCCATGTAATTTGTGTGTGTAAAAAGTTTATGGTCTGTGTCCCCACCTGTGTTAATTAAGATGGCATTGGGCTATTCCGTTTAAATTCCATACACCCCCTATGCAAGACGTCGCCTTATTCTTCCACACATTACAAGGAGTGTAGATATCAAATGTGACCAGTCACATCAAAAAGGACATGTTGTCGGCAAACACAGTTTTGAGAAAGAGGCCAATATATTTGGTGAAATATAAAGAAAATAATAGAAAAAAACATGCATTTCCAAAACATATCTTGTGATTACAAAGTCCGACAGGCCTGAAGTCCGATTACCTTCGCACATACAGGTAACCCCGTTTGATATTTACACTCCCTATGGGGATACAGGTAACCCCATTTGATATTCACATTCAAGTAGTGATGCTGTGGGGAAGATTAAGGTAATGTCTTCCACAGGGGGTGTATGGATTTCAAATGGAATAGCCCATTAATCTTTCTGGCAGTTTTGCTCTTGCAGGAGTCCGTTTCAACTCATTTCTCCTGAATAGCGAAGTCACTCATTCACGAGGACATGGGTGATAGAATTCTCATTCAAGGCTCGGGCTTTTATTGAATCGGACAAAGTGTAATTTTTCATGATGTCAGTTCTGGTTGGCAAGTTTTCCCCTAAAAGTTTACAGTGGATGGTTTGCGTGTTACTGAACAAAAACGGTGTTTAGCGGGTGTTTTCCTTGTTAATTATTTTGCCTCTTTTGTGCGAGGAAATAGTTGGGTAGATTTTGTTGGATAATAGTAAATGGTGCAGGCAAATGAAGTCTTTATCGAGTCGCATATTTGGGTGTGTTGACCGATTGGTGCGTTGAATGCACAGTATTATGCCCATTTGTTTGGTCTCGAAACTTGGTATTCTGTGAGGTTTTTGTTCTCGATGTAAGAAGTTCAAGTCCGATTTATGGAGACTTTGATCAGGTTTTCAATGTTGCAATTGTTAATCAAACTTTGAAAGGCACAACACTGCTGGTGATTTGAATGTATTCTGACAGGAGCCTATGGAACAGAAAACGCCCATGTACCGATAACGAACTATTCAGGATATCAATGTGGAAATGGTAAAAATTTGAATGATTTGTTTTATTTATGAAGTCTCCACCTCCTTTTGAGCTGAAAAATACAAATTCCGTCTGGTGAATGAAGCCAGCCATCTTTCCCCAAAAAAGCATTTTACATCATGACGGACGATTGACAAGCGCTGATCGTCCGTCCGTGTCTAATCTATGCATGTATGTGTACGCGTTCACTCGGCATGCCTAACTGCCCACCTGGCAAGCGAGGCCGCTGTTCGCCGACTCGTTACCTGTTAGGTTGTTCATCAAAGCTTGTTGATTTGATGTTGTCAAGTTGGTGCACGGCTGAATACCCCCCTCTTTTGACAACAACTGTGTCACAAGTGGCGAGTTTACCCAGGGAGAAAATTGTCCTTGCATGATTTGAAATCATAAGGTTAAAAGGTAGTAACTGTTGCCTATAAGAATTGAAAAGGAAAATATTTCGCTGAGGTCAAACTAATTCACTGGGAGATTTTCAAAGAATACATTGTATTTTGTGTGTCAAAATAATAATAGTTCTGTATAATTTATATTCAATGTTCGTAATAATATAAAGCAATCGCCCAGACAATTAAGGTTTTTAAAATCAAATTTACATAACAATTATTGTCCAGAGTGATCTGTGGCGGGTTGGATGGTCGTTTTCAGGAGGAATTTAACCTAATTGATCATCATTTACCATATTCATGTAGTTTTGAACTGGAGTTAATAGGCATGGTTACTAAGAAGTGGTAATGTGACAAAGATCACACACAACTTGTGAAGTCTCCCTGAACATGTGTTGAAAACATTTCACACAATTTGCTTCACTGCAAATTCATAATGCCGAAAACATAATCAAATTGAATGAAAGCAATATTGTGGTGGGTTTTTTCCCTCTCTTTCCCACTCCATGTTTTATAACTTTTTATTTAGTCAGTCACCGTTACCTGAACCCTGAATGAATTGTGAACTAGCTTTTCTGGTTGACTCCATTTTTGTGTCATAAAACTGCCCCTATAACTGCCTGTAGAAATGGTGCCTATGGTTTGCTGGGCTAGTTTCGGGCTTGTGCATTTCAATTTCGAAGATCAGTCACCGTGATTGTGATTTATGTGGCACTGTTTTGTGTGACTGGTTCGCCTGCCTGAGCTGAGCTGCTTGCCTGCCAGATATGAAACCCCATTGATTGGTTATGACATGAATAATAATTATGAGTTGATACTGTTTCTGACACAATATTGTCACCATAGACAGTCTTAGCTGTCAAGAAATGTCTGTGTTCATTAGCTGGTGATTAGCTCAAGTAAATATATCCCTGGTACATGTACAACTGCTCTGTATATATACATGTCAGATTGATAGGAATTCTCCTTATCTGTATACATATGGAAATTAGTCAGCACTGGGAAATCCCCGCTTGGGGCGTGGCATGATTGCCAGGCTTACTTGACTCTTGACACGCGGCTAATAGTTTTGCCATACAAAACAGATTTTTCAGAAACCTTGCCCAAATTTCAAAGTCTATCTTATCGAATTTCTAAACCAATACTAGGCATGTTTGTACTTATTTTTATGCATTTCTGATGTTGATTCCAAATACAGGGATAAAATTCAATATTTGTTACATTTTTGAAACATTCTGTAAAATTCTGCCCTTTCTTCAGATACAGTATTCAACATCCAGGAGGAGTTTAGGGCTTTTTAAAATTCCTGTTGTTACACTGAGGCCTATTTGAAATACCACATTTTTGTCAGATGATATTTTTGTTGCTCCTGCAATATTTCAAGGGTGACTTGGCCTGCAAGATGACATATACCTGTCCACACTCCACGCTCCAACATTTGTCATCAATGTTGCCCTCCCCTTGTAGTCTCAAATGCTCATAAATTACAAAATTATGAGAGGCAAACAAATGATGGGTTGGGAGGCTGGTGCTGAAATAAGGTGAAGTGATGACCTCGCTGAGGCCACGCTACATTTAGTATTGATAGCTAGGCTTTGACAGGAATGTTGAGGGTTGGAGCATGAAGCTTCATGGTTGGAGTGCAAGATTTTTAATGGTAAAAGTTTAGCATTGGTTTGTTTCTAAAGTCATAGCTAGGGGACCATGGAAAATGAGATGCAATGATTGGGTTTCTCTACGTCTGTCCATGAAGATAGTAGGTCTGTCTATCTGTCCGTCTCATCGTGTTTTCTTTCCACTTGTTCAAGACAACTGAAATATCACTGACTGACAGAGAAAGAGAAGTACGAGCTATTTTCAAAGTTCTGCTACATGATACCAAAGACTACAAAGATATACAGTCATAGGTCGGCAGCAGTGATGTGTTGCCATGGAAGAAGAGTACATTGGCTTCTCGTTGGCATCCACCCATCACTGTATTATTATGCTCACCTGGATCATTTATGGGTGCTATACAATTGCAACCATTATCACCACACCCATAAGGGTAGCCCTCCTTGTAGGGCCACTATATACCAGCCTAGGAACTACTATACTAAGATAGAATATAGAAACACTGAGTCAGCCATCCTCCTCCTAGCTGATCCCCACTCCACAGGCGGTTCTCAGGCTGATAGCGGTTCTCGGATTGGGAGCAGTTTTTCTAGGCTTATAGAGTAGTCCTAAGGTAGGACTACATAAGGGTGGCTAAATCTAGGCCAATTTTTCCCTTTTGGGTTCTTCTCTCTCTCTTTTTCATGCGTTAATATCCATCACCATCCATTTCCATGAAAACCAGTTCCAGAACGTAGATACTCCCAACACACCATTAGGAATTCATGTGCATGGGTTACTCACCTCTCCTTTGAGAATATTGGCCAAGCGAGGGCGCTATCAGGCCATAAACCCCTCCCAGAGCTATCCCTGAGAGAGGGAGGGTGATGGAGGTCACCAGGGCACCTGAATGCACTTCATCATTTTGTGGGTGACAGGCAGGCACATGACCTTAGAGTCCCCTCAACGCTACATGATTGATGGCATCAGGCTATTATTGACAATGCTTTGGAAATTCTTAAGACATTTGTCTTATTTTATGCAGCAGCTTTTGTAATAAGATATAATTTGAATGTTACATGTTGTAAAGCGTTTGATTTTTAAAACTAGGGCATTTTATGAATATTGAAATTACACAATGCATAAGATTTCATTGTACACGATTTATTATTGCTAACTATTATAGTAATCCTCCAGCCATCAGCTATGATTATAACAATTTTTATGATTGCTCTTGACCTTTTTCTTTTAAATGGATGATTTATGATAGGTCTATCCTCTCAATCATTTGTCTTGTGGCTGAAAATGGTATCCTACATAGAAAATAGAAAACAACACTTTTATACATTTGTAAAAGAAGTAGACCCGTACCCTATCCAAAAACCTAACCCTAAACAAATACTGCTAAAACTAAACAACTAACGCTACATATCAAATCTATCATTAATAATAATATTTATTTACCTTTATTTTATAATCTATCCATCCATCTAACTCTAAATTGATGGATGATGGCTAAACATCATCATCAATACTGTAAAGCATGAAATGTTCGCGTGCATCAAAATTTCGCAAATTTCGCAAGTGCAGCCGACTCGCAAACTTTTCATGTATGCGAATGTTTTGCTTTTTAAAAGCCCTGTAATGTCTACTCAACACTGTGTTGATGACACTTTTCGCGAAATGTTCATGTCGCGAAAAAGGCCGAATGGTGATTCGCGAAATGTTAATGCCGCGAACATTTCATGCTTAACATTATAGCTGCTCTTTGGTGTTACCCCATCCCTGCACCAACTCTATTCATAAGGGGGTGATGGCAAGGTGAGGTAAATGATCCCCAGTGGGACCATGTGGCCTCTAAATATGGCAGGCAAAACTGTGGGTAGCCTCACAGGACCCATAAACTGATACAGAAACTAGCAGATGTGAATAAATGTGGGTCTCTCATGCTCTTTATGGCTTCATAAAAGACTGTGGAGTATTAGGCTATATTAAAAAAAATCATTTGTCTCAAAGCTCCAGCGCGCGTTAGTTAATTGGTGCGCGTTAAGAGTTTTTTTTCTTCAAAAGATAAAATAAAAATCCAAAAATGTCACAGATTTTTCAGATTTTCATCGTCCAAATACAAAAAAAATCCCAAAATTTCACAGATTTTTCAGATTTTCATTGATCACATCATTTTAAATACAGAAGTTCACTTTTACTAGGATTTCAATATTTTATATTTATTAAAAATAAAAAATAAAAAAAAATAAAAAAATCGCATTCCGCATTAGGTTTTGAAGAACTGAAGAGCTTTGAGACAAAAGATTTTTTTAATATAGCCTTATGGATGCTAAAACAAATACAACACAACTCAAACACAACTATTAGGGGCTATAATTTGTAGAAATGTCTGTGAATTTTTTTCAGTGTTTGAAAAATGTATGTCAGGTGCATTGTTGTTTGAATACTTTGGAATACATGCATTTGTATTAGTTTTGGATGGAAGACGATCCTGCCACTTTTCTGGAGCATTTCTGCCAAGTTTCATCAAATGTGGGTGTCGATTGATTCATGGGTTTGTGTACCATGTTCCTTTCCATAATCCTATTTATATGTAGGCCTATTACGAAACACTTGTACCATTTTTTTTGTGCAACTGATATCCGGTTGTTGATACTGGAAGCCTGAAGAGGTAAATCCCTTACATATGAAATATAGTATAAGTAGGATGTTATTTATGTGTTTAGTGTTGGAAAATCAATTGTCTTTCTAATTTATATATATAAAATGGTTTGATTTGGATTTTGTATTGTTGTAGTTATCCTGAGTATACACTGTACTTTCATGGTTATACACACATCTGTGTCATCCATGCCTTGTAGTGCAAATAGGAGCCCATCTCGATGATCGAGTAAACTTGATAAGTGTCTATGATCATTGAGCTTGTATAATTTTATTAGACCTTTCCAGTTGGTACACTTCATAGCCTTTTAACCCCCAGTTGGCCGATTATTTCCTGTTTTAAAAGGTCCATCCCATAAGTGTTTTTGTATTACAGCGTTTTGAAACACTCTCTGTTGTGTTCCCCGAGGCTTGTTGCGACAACACTCTTGTTTCTTTGAACGCTGTGACAGGTTATCTAATAAGCAATGATTTCAAACCTTCGCTAACCACCAGCAAATTAGCTTCACCAACCGACCCCAGTGGAATCGCATCGATGCAAATTAGGTATCTCAAAATCGTCCCGAACAGTTTGTCCGACGAGTCTCCCCTGCCCACCTGGCAAATAAACGGCGCATCCCAACGGATTCGTCGTACGCAAATAACGCCTGTCATAATTTCTTTTTTTTTACCCCCAAGTTTTAACTTTCCGTTCTTATTTTTATTCATTCCGGGCATTTCCGAGGGATTTCTCAATGAAGACACGACGCAAGGGGCATCAATGCTGCAAACGTTGCGAGTGTTTATTTTTGCAGGAAATGCACACATCAAATATTGTCTTGTAGATTTAAGACGGTGAGGGAGTTGGTCTCTTGAGAGACGGGGATCCTGTGATCCGCATATAAATGAACGAGGGCTTACGGCCGTGTAGTGCCATAGTCAGTATCGTTGTTGAGTGCACTGCTGAGTCGGTATCGATTCCTCCTGAACTAACATCAATTCCACTATTGATACAGCTTTGTTGTTTAGTTATCTTTCACGCTAAAGCAATCGTTTAGTTAAGACTCTAGCAAGCGTAAGTAATTCATACAATGCACTTGATTTGTTTTGGGATCTGATAATCTAAAGATGGTAAACAAAATAGGAAATCGTTTAGCTAGAATTCATTTGGTTCATGGTAGTAAAGAGATCTACGGATAAAATTCATATGGGATTTTACAAGGAAGATCGTTCAGCAGTAGAATTGCTTTTTATCATAAGATAATTGGTTGGTGTGCATATATTACTCATTACTGGAGGATGGAGGATAGTTGCCTTATAAAAACAATTTTTAAATATGTCCACATTTTAAAGAGGGCTACATCAAAATGATCAGCCAATCAAAGGCACGGTTAGAATGGCTGAAGAGAATACAATTTCAAAGTACTAGATCTTAGTGCTATTTTGATTGGCTACTCAGGAGTACATTTTATGCAATTTTACCAGCAAAACTTAGGTGTAAGCGCTAAAAGGAGTTATTAATGATCTCCATTAGGTGGTACAAGCTGATATGGCGCATAAAGTCTAAAGTCTGCCCCAGTACATCCTTGATTGGAAACATGAAGAGAAATCTTTTAAATCATACAACCAAAAATTTCAATCTTTGCACCGAGTGTTCTCGCTTAGTGATAATACAGCGAAAATGAGATCCATATCTGATTATTGAAACCAAAAAAAGGGAGCATCTTAGGAGTGATGTATTCTCGTACTGCAATTATCTGACATTCTAAATTTAATCTAGTCTTTTAGAATTCCAAGGTAAAAATGATGCTACGGCGACAAAAAAACAAACAAAACCTGTTCTGCGGGCCCGACACTCATTTTAAAGGGAAAATGTTAACCATTTTTGTTGCAAATTGTATAGTTTTTTGGTTGCAAAATTTTGAAATTTGTTTAAATTTTTTGGAAATATGGAAAATTCACCAACATTTCCCAAATTTTTGAGGGAAAAAATGAAAGAAAAAGAAGCCTAACCAACCGACTCTACCTCAGAGTTCCCTTTGCCCGTAGAACAAGGTTATTTTCCTGTTGCATAAGCTAAAAGATGTTTTACACCCCAAGAAAGATCATTAGCATTTGTGTATATCCATCAGATGGATGAGCTTTCCATCTCCTTTCCCCTCTTTTCGTCCATCGTCTGCTCGCCATCCCATCAGGTGAACATGAAACGGGGGTAATTAGGGCCGTAAGAGGAGTAGATGAGAGAGATGCAATTCTTATTCTAGCACGCTGAGCTGGATGAATTGCTGCGATGGCCGTTACCGCTGATTGCGACAAACGAACGACGAGAATCGGGAAACCGACACCGAGCACAGATTGGCTGTAAATCCTGCTTGAACTTTGTCTAAGTTCCCAACAGCACAAACTCGTTGTTGGGACTAGACTGAGGGAAAACCTGTAAGGGGGTAATATCTATCTTAGCACTTTCCGGCGCGGCTATTGGTTTTACCATTATACAAAACAGATTTTTCTGAAACCTTTCCTAACTTTCAAGGCCTAGCCAAAGGATTACTGAATCAATACTAGGCATGTTTGTACTTATTTCAATGCATTTCACATGGTGATTCCAAATATGGTTATGATATTTAAAGGTAGATGACCCAATTTTCAACTTGATGTTTCTATTTTACATGAAAGGTCATCCTTAAAATTGTTGCATTCCAAAGTTTGAGTTGCATAACTCCAATGGTTCTATTTTTAGAAGCGCAAGGTCAAAAGACATGTGCCCATTGAGTAGTACACAGACTGGCTGGTGGTTAACCACCTTTGGCAGTAATTCACCACATTTTAGCCTATAATTTCCAAAATGAAACATTTTTGGGCCCTAATATTTTACAGACATAATGAGAAAAATATGGGGATTCTTCTGACACCAAAATATCTTGATGTGAAAAAAAAATCATAGCCCCAAAAAAGTGATCGGGTCATATACCTTTAACAATTTTGACATTTTTGAAACATTTTGTGACATTTTGAAATGTCGTCTGCCGTGTGGAAAGTGTTAAAGGCAGGCAGTAGACTCCTCGTAGGGCCACTATTTAAAAACCAGCCTATCCAGAAAAATTACTAAGATTTAATATAGAAACACTGATGGTCATCCTAGCTGAGCCATGGAGTGGTTCTCAGGTTGACAGCAGTTCTCGGATTGGAGCAGTTCCTAGGTTCAGATGAGTCCTACCTTAGGACTAAGCCTAGAAAAACTGCTCCCAATCCGAGAACCACTATCAACCCGAGAACCGCTCAGGTATTTAAATTTTTTTGTCGTGGCCCATTTTTCTGAGATGTTTTTTCGTAGAGATCATTGAACTCTATATTTTGAGATAAAAAAGTACTAAAACACACACAAAAAACCAAAATATATTTGCGCTACCGCAATTTAATTTTTGTTTTGCTTGTTTGTTTACACACAAAAACATTTCATGGGTTATTAATTTGCTCTTGCTCAAAAAGCACATGAAAAGCACAAAAATAATCAATTATGTAACATCAAGATTTTATACTTTACTATTTATTGAAGTTTGATGGTTATTTATTTATTGAACTGAGGTATTTGAAATGTTAAAAATAAATAAATGTGTTTTTCAAAATCAACAAAATAGCTGCCAATAATAGAAGAAGCATTCAATACAAGCATTTTAATAAGTGTTACAGTTATCGATCATTGTTGAATTTTCAGCATTTATAAAAATTTAAAAAAATACAATTGTATCAAAGAAAGCAAAATCTTTTAAAAAACATGAACCCGTTTAAGCATATCTATGGGAGCGAAAACAATTTGTTAATGTCCATTTGATATTGACATTTAATGTAATAATGTGTGATTCTGCCTTGTGCCTGTCATGTTGGCGAAATAATTGGGAATTAAATTGACACCAAAGTTGATATTGAAATGCGATTAGCATCGGACATGATGACATATGTTTGTTTATTTCTCTCTGTTTTTTCTACCACTCTTTGGCGGCTCGCTGTGGAGATTTCGCATGTAAGGTTTATGCTTGAAGTGATGCGTCAAAGTGAATTTGTCATCATTACACGATCGGTTTATATCAGTTAAAATGCAAATAATGGCGCGGGCATGAATTGGGAAATCGCCTGTCACGGATTTCTTTTCTCCGCGACGATCTCGTGTGTGAAGAAATCCGGCGAGAGCAGCGGGGGAAGCGTCAACCGATTGACTTGCTCGGTTAAGCAGAGGCACTCGGTCGTGTGCATTGCCATTGAGAAGCCGGTGTTTGTGTGTGGTGGTCGGTGTGTGTGTGTGTTTGCACTCCGCGCAGCAAATTATCAAAGTGAAAGAATTGTGTTTTTTCCTTAAATAATCTTTTTTGTTTGAATGAATGGATTAAAGTGGATGTAGCTTAAGGGGGTTTGCATACATTTGATTTGCTTCCCAATTTTTCTTTTTAAGGGTAGAAATTGCTTAACCGAACTCTGCATTTAGATTAATATCTGTATTTTTCATAATCATCATAGTCTGCGCTTGTAGTTCTTAGAAGAAAATAAATTTCATCAGGATTGTAAAGGAAAAGATAGAAAGCAATTGTTTTGTTTGTAAGTGAGGAGTAAATATTAGAAACCAAAATGAAATTGGAATCATCAATTAATCGCAAATTTGAAATGGTTGTTGTGTTAATGATTCTGTTTGCTCATAGATGTATACCAAAATTGAATGTCTACAATATTACGCTTTGCTGCCTGTGTGATGTGTATCATTTTAAATCCTCAAATGCACAGAGAAAAATGCTCATTTCCCGGGAACCTAACTTTAAATATTTCTTTTCATGGAGACGGTTTCCCTTCAAATTCTTTTGTATTTCTTAATTTTCATACCCAAAATGTCCCATCAAAGCCAAAAATTACCCTCGAAATTCAAAATTTCACTCCAAAAACAAAATATCACTCAGTCAAAATTTCCCGAGAGCCAGGTTTCTGAGTTCCCATTTTTCTAGCCATGATGAGAGAAAGCAATATACAGTGCAACATACAGTAGTGAAAATCGAGATTTGCAATAGTTTGTTAAATAAGCTTTACAATACACACACTGATCTAGCTTTGACAGCTCTGACAATTGAGGGTGCTATTTATAGGGACAAATACTGTCTTCAGGCCAGCGACAATGATATCTTAATGATTTAAAACACACTTGAACTTCGACGAGATAATTTATCACTCTGTGGAAATCCCGAGGAAAAAAATCCCCCTTGTGTTTGGTTATGTAAGCTTTGCAATTTTGAAACAATAGGCGATTACTAGATTTTATACTTTCGGTGAATAAGCAAGTGATGACCTACCATTTTTGAAGTGCAAATTTGAATGCAATGTTGTTTTTCCTGTAATTATTGTATTTGGATAAGTATTCTGTTTATTTTAAGTTCGGTTTCAAAAGGAAAAGTAGAGAAAGATTTCCCCCGATTATCGTCAAATCGGTTTTCTGATCGGCACTCCATAGTTGACAGGTTGGAACAAAGTGGCTCGGAATAAAATATATTTAGTGAATAAATCCCACTTCTGTCTGTCAACTTTGATACAGATGATATTCATAGCCCATTGAAGAGAATATTGTGTAGCTTATTCAAGATGGCCAAGTGAAATTGAGACTCTTCCTGGATCGCACATGATACTGCGTTTATTTAGTATTAGGAAAACAGATCCAAATAGATGCTAGTCTAGTAGTTTATTTGCGAATAATAATTTTGAACACATTTTCTGGTTTGACAGGTGAAGTGTTTTCCAAGATTACGTTGGAATATAGAAAGCCCCATCAGGTTCATATCTGGAGAACAATTGAATACTAGTAACCCAAATTCAAACTTTTTATTTTTAACTGCGGAGTAACTGAGTACTTACAGTTTTAAGGATTCTGTAAGGTTGGAGAGAAAGCTTAGTCAAAATGAATTATTGGAGAGAAAGTCCAATTACTTATCATTCAATCCTGAAATCAGTCCTGCAAATGAAATAATCTTTCTGGTGATAATTTATAATAATATGAATAATAAGTGGGTTGAGCGATTTCACTCCTAGTTTAAAATGGCCCGTGCATTGCCAATATTTGTAACCCCCAGCCAGGTTATATATTTTCAAAATCTGCTGAACATTTGGTTTTGGTGTAAATAATAACCAGCGTATAAATGCTTCAGACCATTTAGGCAGACCGTAAGGTACAAACCAGTATTTGCAATATATGAACCATTCTAGGTACAAAATAGTATTTGTAAGCTTTGTTTTGTCTTGATCTTGAAGTCCCAGCACAGTTTACACTCATGTATGCTGAATTTGTCAGTCATCTTTTAAAAAAACTTCATGCCAGTCAGGGTCTTTAAGCTTATAAGTTCTCAACATAAAGACATCTTGCTCCCCTCCCATTTTCATAGCCAGAAAATTGAAGAAGATATGGAAATATGTAATACAATATTCTGAGCTTTCAATTGATTATTTCTTGTGGTTACTATTTTTGTGTATGTTGTCATAAGTATCTTAACCTATGATAATGAACAGTGTTCCCAACTGTAAATTCCCAACCCGTTGCGCAAGTGCCTTCTAGGCAGTGGCCCATGACCAAAAGTAGCCCAATTTTCATTGAGCCTGTAGAAAATACATTGGTAACCCAACCTTTTGGTTGTTTTGGCGGTCGAAAGTAGCCCAATTCCGCTAACTAGCTACGGGATTGGCAACACTGATAATGAAATATGAAATGCTGTTTGATTGGGCCACTCTGCCATCCTTCCAGCGGAGACACAAAGATAAATGTGATTTGTTAGTGTAGTTAACACTTGTGATGCGGCAGATGACAATCCCAAAATTTCACAAAATGTTTCAAAAATGTCAAATTTATTGAATTTCATCACCATATTTGGAATCACTATGAGAAATACATTGAGATAAATACAAACATGTCTCGTATTGGTACAGTAATTCTTGAGATTGACTGTGAAAGATAAATAAGCTTTCTGAAAAATCTGTTTTGTATATATGGTAAAACTAATACTAATAGCCACATGGAAAGCGTTAAACAATCCATTCATCGTGACATCATTTAAACGTCACCAGTAATGACAGGTATGATCGGCTGATTTTTGAGCGTGGAATGTCGGCAGGGAATTTTCCCACTTTGATTATTATTATTATTGTTGTTGATGATGATGTGTGTGAGTTTATAGGGTACTGCTATGTCCAAGAATTGGTAATTCATTTAGATAAGAATAACATTGATAGATTTGTAAATCAATTGGTAATATTTTCTACATTCTTAAAGATAATGTTAACCAGAAATGTCCAATTAATGCAAATGAATATGATTTGCAATATTGTCATCATCCGAGGGAACCGGTTTATAAATAGGCAACATTTTTGTTTTGGATCTGTCAAGATTTTTGAAAAAGCTTCACCAGAAAAAAACCTCCAGCATTGTTAATGGCAGTGACCTACCAGGTCTAACTTGACAAGTCATTGTGGATGATAGATAGCAAGCCTTGGACGGTTGTTATTAGGGAAAGCCCACATACCCTGGTTCAAGTCACACTCAATTTGCTGAGATGTGGATTACCTGGAAATTTGCCTTGTTATCAATTGACAACTTCTTTTCTATAAATACAAATATCCCAGCTTGTGATTAAGCAGTCAAAAAGCTTTGGCTCTTATCAAAGAAGATTTTAAAGACACCACCACCATGCATTGCATTTTTTGCAAAAGTCTGGTCTCTAAATTTGTCTCAGTTCCCATAGTCTACATTTTGTAGCGCATTCATCATTGGAGCTCTTAGGTTGTAGTTTTTAAAAATGAATAAATTAGTTATCAGTGTTTCTTTTTCTTATTTCTAAAACATCAGTGTTTCTTTTTCTTATTTCTAAAACTTGAGAGCTGGACAAATGAATCATGTGGAAATAGCTTTAGTTGGTTGGCGTCCGCAAAATGCATTGTGGGAAGACCTTAAAATCTTCTTTGGGCTCTTATGTCTGTCTGTGTGTATCAAACAGTGTGAACTGAGCCATTATGTTAAGCCCCACGTTGGGCGCCGCCGCTGATGCAGTATGGTAGATAATGATACCGGAATAGATGGGGGTCAGCCGTGTACATGACCCAACTCGCTGTGTACTGATATAGGCAAAAAAGAAAGTCATCGGTAAAGGTTGTTCGTAAGTAGTTGCGGAGGCTCTGCGTTTAGATTGGTGTTGGGTTTATATAGATGCAGTAAAAGACAATCTGTACTCACTCGGCCAGCTGTTGTGGTGTTAAGGCCCGAGATGAACAAAATCTGTAGTGTTTTTTGAAAAGCAAGAATGGTGTGGGCAGACTTTAATCAGTTCAGTCTGGGCGATATTACACTGAAGAGGATGTATGTATGCCACCACCGTACAATCGTTCATAGGATTTATCCATAAAATGTCATCCCCAATTTTTGTCCCCCTTCACTGTTTATCGTTCTTAAGTCAGCAGTTGTGGAGGCAATTTTGTCTGTAGTGATGAAATCCGAAGACAACTGGCCAAAATGTCAGCCCACTGCTGAAGTGGCTGCCGATATTGGAAACGAGGGTTGAGGCCAAAAAGAAGAAAGCACTCGAAGCTGTTTTGATATCGTACCATATTAAAAGCATTAGGATGCTTCTCAGTACTGTACATACAAAGTGGCCACTAGGCATTATAACATAGATTTAGTCGGCTATAATAGCACTTGGAGTTTATATTTGGATATCAATTTGTCGACCTGCATCTAAACAAGACTGAAATGTATATACCGCCGGATCAATAATGGACATGGCGGATGTAAATGCAGTTATATTTTGAAAATGTCCCCCCCCCCCCCCCCCCCCCCCCCCCCCCCCCCCCCGTTTTGTGTATATCGTCCAAAAAATGTAACACATTTTCTCAATAGTCACGTCTGGAAATTATGAGGGTTCAGGGAGCTCCTTGTGAAAGGAAATATGGTTTGTTGTTTGGTGAGAAGTTCTGAAATTATATAAATAGGTAAACATTTTTGAGAGAGAAATTACATCTAAATTTGTTTTTAAAAAAAATGGTACTATATTGATGGATATTTAGCCTTTTTGTCTCCAGAATGTTTATGCAGTAAGCAGTATGCTGTTCTAAAATTATTACCAATTCAATTTTGCTGACTGACTAAAAATATTTCTTTCTTTTTTCTATTTGCGCTTCTCACCGTTTCATTAAACCAGAATGTTTAGCTGCTCGGGCCAATGTATTTCCAATCTGCAAAGCACTGGCAGGCTTTTTCCTTTTATTAACAAAATATTCGCGAATATTACAGTTAATAATCGTACATGGCTATAGATTCAATGAAACGTTAGCCCCGGAATCAAACAACCTCATTGCACAACTCGTATAGCTTACGTATAATTTCCACCAAAGGCAAAGAAATATAAAAAAACCTGGTGTTCCGCAGCTTTTAAAGATATTACCCGGTCGAGGCCTTGTTAAAATTGGTCAAATTTGCGAGCCAGGGGCTGTCGTAGTGTAGGCATACAGTAGAGCAATTAGTGGCCGTGGTTTGGTGCTCATCATCGGCTTTCTTGATATTAACACACTGAGCAGCGTATTATGAATATGGCCGCCGGTCTTTGCTATTCCCGGCCGGTATAGAGAGGCGACGAGCTATCGTATATATTTTTTCTACTTCTTCGTGGCTGTGGCAACTTTGAACCATGTGGTGATAGGTAGAGGTTGAAAAGGCAAATGGCGTACTGGCCAGACGTTGTATTTGACCTGTGTTTAAACAGTTTGGATTGGATACTATTGTCGGCATAAATTACGAGATCGTTCATGTCTTAATCTCATTTGTGTACAAGTTGGATGTCAATATGCCAGCATGATTAGGATACAAAACCAATCACTTAGTATAAAATATTGGTGATAATTTAGGAATTCTGTATAAGAATTTAATTTTGTGCTAATAATTTTTCATGTTCTGTCAGTTTGAAACAATTTTACGCGTTGACAAATCACAATTTTATCCTCCTTAACCCCCTGAGAACTACCGGCCGATTGGTTGAAATTTAGAATGTGTCAAATATTGTGCCAATCAGAGACATTATTAGAATAATTACAATTTTCAAAAATATTAGCATAAAATATTTATAAGCAAAACTGTAATTGGTCATCAAAATGATTATATCATGTAATTGACCAATGGGAATCATTGTAGGAAAGACAGGTAGTGCCCAGTGGGTTAATATTAGCCCATAGTGATTCATTCCTTTCTAATTATGTGCACGTTTTTATGATCTGTGACACACACAAATAAATATAGAACAAATCCACCACTTATAGAATTTATAGTTGAGGTTTTTTTCTTCTTTTTTTCAGCATGATTTAGAAATATTTATGTATATTTAGTTTGCGATTGAATAGCGTCCGTCTCCCAAGGTGTCAATGAATATGGATTATGTATTCAACGCCATACCCTGGGGTAATGTCTCCCGAATAAACGCCATAAATGATAGGACAATGGGCATTATTATCATGTTCGAAGCAGGACCTCGGCATAACCTCTGCAGTGTAAGCCAGGTGATAGGATTGTATTGATAAGGCCACTTTTTTTGTATACGACTTGTTTCCCCGGCGAATCAAAAGCCGATCGTGTGCCGTTCAAAGTCTATGATCCCTAGGGGCTTGAAACATGATACACAGGAAGTTGAATAGTGTTTGTAAAGCCGTGTTTTATCTTTTGTTTGAGTTTCTCAATGTTGTACAACGCGTCGAACATGGTCTGGAAATTGTTCTCGTCGTTTTGTAATTGAAGCGTCATGAATGTTGCTATTTATCTTGTGGTATTGGCGTTTTATATTAAGTGGCTGCTTGGCACATTGATGAATTGAGAAACAAAGGTGAAAAAATGTTTTAAAACCGTAAGAATACTGCGCAATTGTAACTGCAGGGTGTTTGCGTGTATTTGTTGTTGTTCAGTTTATCCAACTTGCTCATAGTGTGAAAACCCCCGAAATGAGCTATCTTTTGCAAAAACGCCGACCGAAGTCGGGTCATCCCGTTTTACCGCGCACAGGCAGGTGGCAAATAGTTGCACGCGCTGCAGAGGCGACGGTAGATGCCCCCGAACCCTTCACAAGGTGTCATTTGTGAAATAGTAACGATGTTCTGTGACAGCCACAATGATTAATAGGGATCGAAAACTGTCAGGTAGCGGGGCATTCACACTTTGGAGGTGGCAACTACACTAGTGTCACTTTGGCTCTCGATGCTCCCTTCACACCAAGGAAATGAATAATCTCTTCATTAAAATCCCATTTTCATTAATAGTTCAGTGAGTGAGAGAGAAAGCGAGTTACAAAAACCCCGTTGCCATCACGCCCCCCTGGCCTTAGCAACCAATACCTTTGCTTGCTTAACTCCAGGGCACCAGTGTTGTTTACACGAGCCCTTTAGACTTGCTCAAGCTATGTAATATTTACAAACTAACTGGCAGGCAATTTGACAAGCCGGTCTGATATAGTTTTTTTTCTCCTTCTCTCTCCTCCCCGGTTTGGTGGCGAAATGTGTTTCCATCTAAACGAGACACCCCCTGCTCACACACATATGCGCACGGATGCAGACACTGAATTGCGCCGGCAACTGGGACTACATGTAATACAACTTGCTGGTTTATCATATGTACATGTAGATTGACATGGTTGGGTGTGATATCGGACGTCATCTCCGCTAATCAGTTTTCTGATGAACTATGCCATGCCTGAGGCCATCCAGTACCGACCATCCATAGCCGATGCCTCGTCAGACCCGTGTTCAGTGCCCCTACGGACCCCATTTTCATTTGCTGCGCCATCCATGGACTTAAGCCCTTGTTGGCCGTAAAACACTCCTCGGTAATTTGATTAAACGAGACTTTTGTAGTCCTTCTCGTTTTCGCTGCTAATAACCATCATCTCATTCATTTCTTTTCCCCGTCTCACGATCCAAAGCGACACGGATTGCCGACCCCAATTTTCTCCGATCGCGATTGCACAAGCACAACCGATATCCCGCGTGGAGCTGGCTCTGGCTACCTGATACCTCTGGAGCAGGGAGAAGCAGCGTAAACTGCTCAGGGATTACGGAGATCTATAGCAGGGAAATGAGACGGCTTTCTGAGAAAGCGCATCAATTTGGATGCGCCACTTTGTCAGCAAAGAATTGCAGATTAAATAACTGGGACATCCTAGGTTACGGCTTAATTAAATTAAAAAACACAATATACAAGCAAAATTTAAAAAGGGAAATGCATTAAAGTGAAACTGTTTAACAATATCAACACGCTTACATTTTGTTTGTCACTTTCTGAATATTAGATAGAACGTATAATAATGAGATTGCTGGAACTTGACATGTAAGGTGAATTACGTAGATATTATTGTGCATGAATATTGAATCACTTCTCTGTTGGATAAACAGGTAGGGACCTTAGCACTTTCCATGTGGAATTTTACCATTATACAAAACAGATTTGTCAGAAACCTTTCGCAATTTTCAAAGGCTATCTGTTTATACTTATTTCAATGTTTATCTCATGGTGATTCCATATATGGTAATGAAATTCAATAATTTTGACATTTTTGAAACATTTTGTGTAATTTTGGAATGTCGCCTGCAGACGCCTGCCGCTTGGAAAGTGTTAAATTTAGCAATAAAAGCTTTCACATAAGATATTCATTCTTCATTTCAATTAATCAAATTGTTCTTTTCACCAAACCATCTCAAAATGTTACAAATATTGAATGCAGGTTCTAATAAAATGCAACTGATAATAATATGGCACCATTTAAGGAAGATATTTGTAATAAAGGGTATGTTCTGAAATCAGTGCCGATTGTCCCTTCAGCACACGTAAATCTTAGTGACTCTCTCGAGATAGATTATGTGTGAAAACGGTCAGACTTAGCTGAGTCAAGTAAACGAGCCCGAAATCAGAATAGTTGTGACTATTGCCGACGTTCACTGAATGACAATTAGACGAGCAAAGCAATTGCTATGCGTAGCTCGTCGCTTGATACGTGTGTGTGTGTATGATCAGCTGAGAGCCGCCTGAGCTAGCATCGTGTCCTTAAGCTGTGTGTAAAGTCAAACTAAGACATATTGTGCGTGTGTTACATGTACATTGCACCTGTAGGTAGCCAGGAGACTTTGAACACGACGGGAACCCTGCGAGGAGGAATCTCCGTGTCAGGTGATGACCGGCGCAATGTCACTCACACACCGATTATTACAAGCAATGTTGTCGTAATAAGCTGTAATAATAACACAGACAAGCAGGTATACATGTGTTGCGCAAGCTGCCAAAAAAAAGTGGCTATGAGTCAGAAGTTATATATATTTTGGCCAAACAATCTTGTTTCTGTGTTATTGTGGCAGACCTGAAGCCATTTTGGAACTGCTAGAAACCATTTTTGACATCAAATGTGCTAAATCAAAAACATATTAGTCAAATTTTGGCTGAACAACCAGCTCCTGTTTCTGTGTTAGTGTGAATTAGTAGAAGCTATTTTGACATAAAAATGTGCCAAATAGAAAACATATTTGTCAAATATAGATAACCCAGAGGCAGTCGTCCTATCAAGCTATTAGATTAGGGATTTTTAAAGAAAAAAGTAAAACAATTTGCTATTTTTTTAAGGAGCATCTGACAATTGAAAAAATATCAAACACCATAAGTGAAAGGTTACAGCTGGCCGTAACTAGTAACTAAAAGAACCCGTAAAATGCACTATCTGACATAACCGTTTCTGGCTCAGTTGGAACTAAGTATTTATGGTTTTCATTTTTAATTCCGGCAATGTTGAGGTTCAGTTGCTCTGCCGAGAGATTTAACGCTCACTGTCATTGGAGGGGATGTGCAACTGGGGGACAAAATGTAGTTCAGGTCAGATCGCGCACATTTACTGGATGGATGGAGGCTTGCTCGCTCGATGTTAGCTAGGATAAAAATAAATAAATAAATAGATGAATATACACAATTTTGTGTATACTTAAAACATTTTATTCAATACAAATTTGTTTTGTGTGGACTTCGTGGACTCCTGTCCACACTTGTCAGTTGCATGATATATATTTTTTCATATAAAAAAAAGCCCCCCCCCCCCAACATAAAAAGCCCCCCCCCCCCCCCCCCCCCCCAATACACACACACATAGAGAGAACAATCTTATTTTATGATTCTGACTGACTCATAGGTTTTTTTTCGTTTTTATATATATTAATTTAAACATTTTGATCATTTTGAAAATCCCCCTACTGAAAAACAAACAAAAACATAAATATAGAAAATTAGAAAAGTTTGGGTGGGGTGGCTGGACAATTCATGGATATAAATTTGCATGCTCTTGTCCTGCTGATCAGTGATCAGTCTCAATTCTAGTAGTAATCTTTTGATTGCCGTTTTGCAGTTGTCATTTTCGGCTAGACATGCCATGTTCAATTCTATTACAGCCATGATACATCAGGGATGAGGGATTCAGTCTAATTGATTGTTGCAAGTTACTAAACTATGTTCAGTAAAAGCTGAAACTTGATACCTGTTGTTCGTTGTCTAGGCCTGGACCTATATTTTTAATATTTGTATGTTTTGATGAATGAGATGTTTGGTAATTACAGCAAAATGTATTATAGCTATATTTTCTATACATTTACCAAAATATGAGAACAGGTTTTGTGTTGATTCCTGCATGCATTCATGGGGCCATGGGTTCGATTCCTGCGGGGTACATGGATTGATGCAAAATTGGTTCCTGCATTCATTTCTCAATGATGCCATGCATGGGTTCGATTCCTGTGGGGTACATGGATTGATGCATGGTTCCCACCAACAGTCATTCCCGTATTCGTTCCTCAATGTAGCCATGGGTTTGATTCCTGCTATAAAAACATGCTGAACAAATTGTTGAGCTGTAGCCTATGCCTTATATAAAGCAACATATTCACCACCATGGTAGCATTGAAAATTACAATCACTTGATTCTATGGGGAAATATAGATAGGGCCTATATCTGTAAGTTAACCTAGAATTTTTTCTAAAGGTTATGTTTCCTTGTTATACAGAACGGAGTATAGTGAAATGTATTAGGACGTTTCAGTGAGCACGCTATTTCAATGAAAAGTCGTAGCTGCCTATCTGCGTTCATGAGCTTTGATTATTTTTGTAAACAGTGCGCCAAATTTGGGATGATTGCTTTTCAAATTAGATTAAACCGAGCTATGTTTATCTGGCAAATGCGATCCAAGTTAGATTTATATCCTTACCAGGGACAAGAAAAGAGACATAATGTAGTCGATTATACATATAAATAGTTGTTTTGTGCCTTAGATTTCCTTCGAAAACCGAATGAAAATAATCAGATGTATAAATACTTGTTTTGTGCTGTTGATTTCCTTTCCAAACCCGAATGAAAATAATCAACTCGTATAAATCGCTGCATACTTAATTGCATGTGTGTTAATGCAATTGTCATTTGGAATCTCAGTCCTACCCCTCATGCATGGAAATTGAACCTGTTCTTGGAACTTATGTTTGTCGAAACAAATGCAATGATACACTTTCTCACTTTTCGACGTAGGATTCAACACAATTCCCTCCCCCCATGACCCTAAACCTAAAGCAATCAATGCCTAATGTGCTAATTGGGAAAGATTGCTTGGGTCTGATAGGCATGAAAAAGTGAACTCGAACAAATCGCAGCAATCACACATTAAATGTGTCACTAAGAGGGGAAAGGTGCGTGTGGTGGGCCTGCCGAATAGTTTTCATTGATGGTTTCATTAATATTGGGATAAACCCCCGCATAATGTCAATTTATGAACTTGAGTACGGCAAGCGAGTATTTGTTTATTATTCCTACGTGTGCGTGTGTATTATTGCATAGTGTTGTAGGATAGTGTTAGAATAGCTCTGCGCCTCCCTGCCTGCTACACTTGCGTTGCCATATCACGCACATGCACAGGAACTATCAAATTCCAACTTCCTCCTACAGGAACACAGCTTCTCTCCTTCCCCAAATGTTTTTTTCTTCTTCAATAAGCCAAGACAGAGAGAATTTCATCTGGAGACAAACTTGTGAAATTAATCTGATGTTATTGCTGTGAAAGAAGACCGAACTATGCTGTCCCCAAATGGTATTTTCAATTTGTTTGTTTTTTCAGTAATGGGGTGGGGGATGGGGAAGGCTTATGTTTAAGGATTTCTTCCAAAACCAGGCCCAATGTCCTAGCATTTTTTCTCAACAAAATCCTGGCCCTCATGTGCGGGGGCCCCGCAGGTAGTGCTCAGATAATTGATACGAGTTTGCAATTCCAATTTTTTTTTAAGAATAATTATTACTTGGATTTATTCTGCTAATTTAGTTAACTGTACTCACACAATTCCCTCACACATTAGGATGATTCGGTAAAAACTAAAACTATTTTATGTATTCAACACTCCAAGACGTTCTCTAACATAATTCAGTAAAACTATTTCCTGTATTCATTCAACACTTAGACGTTCAAGATCAGTGCGTATTGCTTCAAGTCTGTTGGTTTTATAAAAGTTCAATATAAGTGGGACATTTTTCTTTATCTTTTTCAACAATTATGGTAGCACTTAAGATAAAAGCTTGCATCAATAAATAATAATTAAATGTGAGGCTTTTATCCTTAATGTGATCTTCATACAAGGATGTTTATCGCGTTCTACGAATATACGGGTCAAATATTTCAAGAGAAAAGCTCACAAGTGAATCTCTTATAAGTGCTTTATCTGAATATATTACTATTAGCTTCCCCATTCCCAGATTTAAGTAAGATCAGTGACAATATTTATTTATAGCAGAAATTGTTCGTAAAATGATAAAATCCTATTTTTTCCCCCTCAATACAAGAAAAATGTGAGCGTAGGTGTCAACCTGTTTCATATATGTGACGCGATCAAGAGGAATGAGTCGGATGTCGGGAATCCCAAATTGAGATATGGCCAATTCAAAATGGCGGCTTACATAAGTTTTGATGGAAATTCATGTATACAATTTGACATAACTTTGGAGCAAAACGTCGTATCGACATGGGGTTTTCAGTTTCTGAAAGCTCTAGGTGTCTTCTTAAAAACTGTATTAAAAACTCATTTTCGACCAGGGTCGACATCCGACTCATTCCTCTTGATCGCGTCACATATGAACAAATACAAGATGACATCTCCAATTTGTGAAATATCTGCAAGTTCATTTCAAAATAATGATACGTTGTATCAATGTAAATTGTAAATGTAAAGCCCAAATTTTCAAATTTCTTTTGAGTGGCAGCTGAGAGCAGAATTGTTTACATGTGTGTATTTTGCAAAGGCAAACATTCCTGCTCATGACCTCAAGCTCAGGTCATCCCAACCTTCACCCAAGTCTTTTACTAAGCTATGACCGTTTGTTGTGTCATTCTTGGAGAAGTTCACAAGGTATATAAACATCAGGAAAAACAAATTAGTATAATGTGGGAATGGGTATCCAGGTATTTAGGTTACAAACTGGTCTCTTACCCAGCCGACACAGTCAATCCTCTTCCATCCTATTCAAAACTGCCACGCAGTATAAAAAGTCGCTTATTTATGTTGGCTTAAATTTGGCTAGCCCGATCTTGACATTGGATCTGACATTCCAAAGATCTTGATCAAGTCTAATGGTCGGGACAAAATGGCCAACTTGGAATTCTTGTCATGCCAAAGGGTTGAATTCAGCCAGGATTCTTGGCAGAGCCAGTCCCTAGTGGATACCATGGTGATGCCTTTATGACCCCAGGCCAAGCAACATGGCTGCCATTATTGCACCCCCCCCCCCCTTCTTCTTCTTCGGCTAAATCTCAAAATAATGCTGATTTGTTTTGTTTTTACCAAGTCAGTTTTGGCAATTTACTAGTATTTGGTATATATCCATACTACTTGAATCTGTCAATTGGGTATATATTTGACAAGATCAACTTTTTGCGTAAAACTAGAACTCGTTCATATCAATATTTGCTTGTGACATCTTTCTATATGAATGCCTGAGGGTGGGGGTTGGGGATTATTGGTAGGTATATGATGCCAGCAAAATGAAAATAGATTTGTAAACAATAAATAGTTTCTAAAGAAGAAAAAAATCATTGTTATGCCCAAGTGCCATAATCCCCTCTTTGAAGATGAACTCCCCCTGTTCTAGCGATAGAGATTTACATGGTAATGGTTTATTAAAGTTTTTTTGGTAATTTGCTTTTGATGCCTTCAATTAATTTGAGTAAACTATGTATCTTTTTTGGCCTGTTTTCATGATTTCTTGGTTTTTTTATGACATCACAATCATCATTCACTCGTAACTTTGTTTATAGTGATCATAGACAAATTATCGAAACAGTTCTGTAATCAGCAGTTTTAGCTTTCTTATGATATAAATATCTCCAGTATGAAAAATCCCACCATGTGGCCGGTTTTCAAAGATCGTATCACATTTGTATCAACCACCAAATACTTATTTCATTGCGGCCCTTTTACGGCAAAAGAATGTATCATATATGTACTTTCCTAATTAAATAGTTCCTTTTAACATGGATTGTGTTAACGTGGTCCAATCAATAATCCTCACTTAGGAAAAGGTTGCAACTTGTAAAGACAATAAAAGTAATATACTACCTTTTACCACTACATGATTTATGGAGAAAAAGCTAACTTTGATCATGTTAAAAGGAAGTATACTGTTAGGAAACTACATATAAGATACATTCTCTTGCCATAAAATGGCTGATTGGTGTAAAATGTATCCATTGCATTTCCATCAGTATCAATTGAGTTTCAATAAGCTTATTAACCATATTTTCTTTCTTTCTTATGTTTGCTTTACATGTGCTGTTTTTCGTCGTGAATTCACCATGTGCTATATATATCACAACATTTGCCTCACAGGTAAGTTTAATTAACATTGGAATTGACCACTAGTAGTGATTCATTGAGTCAAATACTGTATTGTCTCTAACAAAAAACATGCAATTTTTAGGAATGGGGGCATTTATTCCAGGAGAAAAATAGCATTAATATGGTGTTCCTGGTGAATTTTGGGTCAACAATGTTGTTTTGTTGATGAAAAATGGGAACATATTGGTGAATAGTCTATTTGTGGTGAAAAATAGTACTTTTATGGTGAAATAATACTTTATTTGGTGAAAAATAGTACTTTTATGGTGAAATAATACCTTTTTTTGTGGTGAAAAATGTTTTTTTAATGGCAAAAAAGTGAGAGGCATTTATTAGGGTAGGGCTCTTATTACAGACAGTATGGTAGCTAAAATTGTACTTTGATTACTAAAGGCTAAATCCCCGGGCTTGTTTTTGGGAATAAAACTACCATTTTCGCGTGTATTCCATTCCATTCATAGATAAATCTTCCCTTGATAACAATTAAAACCTGATATAACCCCAGTTGTATTGAAACATCATCAGAGCGATATTTAGTGGGGGTATATATGTACACAATAGATAAAATACCCAAATTGGACATCTAGTTATAGTATGTTCAAATCAGAAAAGGCAAAAATTATAAGCCTACTGTTTATCTACTCATAAAAGGGATCCTATCTGATGCGGGGTGTTTATCGATGAAAATGTGCTCCACGCATAATCATTCCATGCGCCTATTGCACTTGTTCCACACCCTGCCATTCCAGTGCACCTGTTGCTTATTTTAGTTAAAACAAATTTTGCAATGTAACAAGGCTCGCATATTTGGATCGGGACAAACTATACAATCTGAATGCTAGAATGATGAATGGATAGCCCAATGATTGAAAATCCCTTGTCAAATTGCAGTTTAAGAAAATAGAACAAATCTATGGTATAATTCCACAATAGGTGCCTTATTCCGAGACAAGAGGAGGAGTTGTAAATCGGTATGGAGGTCATATAAAGTAGGGTAGTGGTGTAATACAGTCCGAGGTGTTATTAGGGAGAAGGAGTCGCCTAACTCGCCCGCTTTGAATTAGCGTGGATTACCGGGACTCGGGAAAGGTAGTCAAGTCTAATAGCTGCTACTTTAGCAATTTATTTTATGATGCATGGGTTTTTCCTGAAGGGAAAAATGGGAAATCAGGGAGTTCCTTCCCGGGAAATTTGGATATTTTGAGGGAAATTTTACAATTGGCTGGAATATTTAGCAGTTATGTTCTAAAAGACATGTTATATTTTGGGAAATTTGATTGCTTCCTGGGAAACATTTTTTTCCCAGCCCTGATATTTTCCCACTTTTTTTGCGCAAAATACATGCAAGTGGTGTTCAAGTTTGTAGCCATTTGTTCAAATATTTGACCTCCTTGAGGCTGATTTTCTGTCAACATTTTGTAGATTCTTGTACAAAATTTGAACATTTAAGATATATTTTATTGTTAATATTTCCAGTCCTACAATAAGTATTTGCACCATATTGGAGTCTATCAAAACAGACAATTGGCTTTTCCGACCGATTATGAGGAATAGAAGAACATTTTGTAGCTCTATATCTCAAAACATACCTGGCTTTTGTATCTATCTAATGACTTGATGCGTCACAAATAATCATTGCAGTCAAACCAAAGATACACATCCTAGTTAGTATTCTATACCATTCTCAATAGAGTCTCAACCGTATCGATTTAGCGAGACATATATGCCATAGAGCAGCTCAATTCATAACGAAAAGATGAGCAGTAAGCTAACTGCAATCCCTACTACTTGAGCGCTACACTTGTATTTCTGTGAACCAATCTAGGTAATATACCCATCGTATGCCATTTTGTAATGGCAGTGGGCAATTACCGGCGGCGTTCGACAAGATCCGCAAAAAGCGCTTCCTCGGAGATTCAACTCCCAATTTTGTCGTCAAATCGCTTTAAAAAAAAAGGTCATCTTTCCCGGGTGTCAACGGTGTTGGCAGCGACCGACTCCATCGTTTAGGCTGTTGTCAAACGCACCCAGAGGCCGCTTAGTGAGTCCCCCCCCCCGCATTGCAACAGTTTGTTGCAAATCTTTACTTGGCGCTTTAGTCAAAAGGGAGTTGAGGCAATTTTGTGTGATCAATTAAATGAGAGCGGGTGGGTGGAGTGGATTTGGTCGTAATATCACACATGGGGAGGACTATGGCATGGTTTCAGGGGTTACATGCAAATGAGGCTCGGTTGGCGAAAGATAACACCGTGTCGTTGTGCGCCTCACTTCTTAACTGTGCGATTTCTGTAAGTGGTGTGTGTTAAAATTGTGCATAATGATCGGGCTTGAGGGAGATTATCGGCGGATGGTTGTTTCAGATTTCATGACAATTTGTAATAATGGAGATGCGTTATAATAGTACTTCAAGAGATCATATTATTTCGTGGGGAAATTGTTGCGACCAGAAATATTTTGCCAATAAATGGGTTAGAGATTTTGAAACCGATGAAACTACCCAGATCTATTTTGTGGTGAGAAATATGTTTTGCATAATCGGCAAGCTGCTGTAATATGTGACCCGTCGCATCAAAATGGACATGTTGGAGGCCTGATTAAAATCTGAGTTATTGATATTACTTGCAAGAGCACATTTTAAGCTTTAAAATGGTACCATGTTCAAGGCGATCGGACTTTGAAATCACAAGATATGATTTGAAGAAGCATATTTTTTTCCTATTTTCTTTATATTTTACCAACAATATTCGCCTCTATCTCAAAACTGTGTTTGCCGACAACATGTCCATTTTGATGCGACTGGTCACATATGTGCATGATATTGCCATGCGATTTGGATATTTACATTTTAAAAAAATTCCTAAGACAAAGAAGAAAAGATAGAAAACACTAAACTTTCTTATCAAACAAAAGAACTAGTAAAAGGAAACACTCTGCAACTTTCAATGATACCCACACACACAGATTACATATTCCTCTGCGTTTCTTGCTTATGTACTGAGCGGGACAAGTGCTTTGTTTTTTGATTAAAAACGCAAACTTTTTAAGCTCTCGAAACGGAATTTGTTACAGCGGGGGTTCTATTTGGCTTATTTCGTAAGCATCCTACACCTTGTTACTCTGTGCCATGATATTGTACTCGACGATATCGTACTCGAGTACGATATTATGTGCGTCGCCGGTGTGCTTGTTCAGATCAAGTGCAGGGATATATGCATGTTGAGCTCTTCACATTATTTTCAGTCACAACAGAGAAGTGGGTGTTAGGCTTGGTCACAGTCTTTTGGGTGGACTTTTTCGATCGGATGGCCACTTTATTTTGATAGATAAAAGAAAACCATGATTTGGGATACTTCTCTGTTTATTTATATTGTATGTGCATCATATGAAGTAATGACAATATGAGTCTTGGAGCAAAATTGCTGCATATATTTGAGCTATTGAGTTGATGTCATAGGTCACAACAAGGTCAAGGGTCAACCCTGTAATTGAAGACTTACTATCAGAGTTTTCAAAATTTGATGTAAGTTTAAAAGTCTTGTATCTTCATTAACATTCAGAAAGTTTCCCCATCAAATCTAGGAGGGTTAAATGTTCGTTCCGGAGGGGCATTAATATTTTCAGTTTTTCAACTACATAATTAGCCCATGTAGGATTGTTTCATTACAAGAAACACTGTTTTAAACTCAAAATTCAAAATGTATATAAAAATGGGCAAAACAGGCTTCAACAGGTCTACATTTGTCCCAAATCGTCATGAGACTGGAAACGAGTCTATGTTGTGCCAATAAAGGCAGCCAATATCATAAGACTCTTGAACTAAACCCAAGACATACAATGTTGCATTTTAGACTACTTTGGTTAGCAGATTTGGCCGATGATAGTTTGGAATCCGGCGTATAATGCCAGGTATCAAATTAAACTCTTCCTTTTTTATTAGCGTTAGAAAATAAGTTTTTTACTAAATGATCATATTCATTTCTGTATTAGGAATAAAAAGCTATTAACATAACCTTACCTACCCTTTACATCATGTACATAGCCCTGCCCTACACTGTTAATTGGGTTGAGAATCATTAACAAAATTGCACATTCAAAACGTGCTCGTTGTTTATGCGGGATTTTCAAACGGGAACCTCAACTTTCAAAGATATACTATATAGTAGAGTCATTATCTTGGATTCCGTGACCATTTTCTTCCTAATGAGCTCCCATGCATTTCTCAAAAGTGACGGGAACATTCTTTTATAGCGCAAATTCCAAAATGGCTATCATACAGGGGCCAAAAAATTCAAAATGCTTTAATTAAGCTAAAAAGCACACCAAATTGTTTGGCAGAGCACAAGGATTCCGAAAAAGAATAGTTTGCTATACGTCCTATGTTTGGTTAACGAGTTATCGGGTAAAACGTGAAAAGGTCGTTGACCTTTACATATGGGGTCAAAATTTGAACTTGCTCTGATTTTGAAAAACAATATCTCATATTGTTCGTATGATCTCAGGGATTCCAGCTATACTTTTTCGGAATCCTTGTGCTTAGTTGAACAATTTGGTGTGCTTTTTAGCTTAATTAAAGCCATTTGAATTTTGGGCCCCTGTATGGCGGCCATTTTGGAATTTGCGCTATAAAAGAACGTTCCCGTCACTTTTGAGAAATGCATGGGAGCTCATTTTCTTTTAAAATGGTTCTAGTTGACAAATTCACTTAGAATAGTTAGGTAGGAAGAAAATGGTCACGGAATCCAAGATAATGACTCTACTAATACTAATGTAAAAGAACGTTAAAATATGCTTAATTAGCTAATTTATTAATATTTTTAGATACTTTGAACTGTAAATCTTTGATCACTAAAGTATAACATCTTTCTAAACTTACTTTAACCTCAAATGAGAGATGGAAATACACTGTTGAAGTCGTAGATGAACATTAATTAATTCTCTCTAAATTTACTTAACCTCAAATAAGCAAGAGATGAAAAGGCAGTGATGAAGTCAAGATGAGCATACATCCGAATACAAGAGACACAAATGCAATTATGAAGTCAAGATGTTACATTGACCTCATTTGTTTGGCAAAAAGTTATCGTTTTTCCTCTCAAAAAATTGAAGATCCTTTTAAATCAGCACAAGTACACTTCAAAATTGAAGATCCTTTTAAATCAGCACTAGTATTCTCAAAAATTGATGATCCCTTTAGCATGAGTGCAAGGAATCCATGTTTATTTCATTTTGAATAAATCAATAAATCAATAAATGAATAAATTTAAATAAAATATATAGAAAAATTATAATAATAATAAATAAAAATGCTTTTATAATGCGCCATTGATCTAGAAACAAACTCTTATCCAAGACACATAAACAAACAAGAAAACAACATTACAGTAGAGCAAACAAGACGGAATTAATTTGAAAGCATAGAATTGTGAAAGAAGAAGAAAAAATCAGATACAAATTATGCGCTGAACAAAAAAAAGAGTCCCAAAGTTTTGTAGAAAAAGTATGATCTGTGAAAGAGGATGTGGTTCCTGGAACTGAGGACTTGCAAGTAGGAGTAAATGGAGAGAGAAGGTCAGGTCAGTAAAGGGTCCATCAATTGTTTTATCACCATGTACTGCTATCATGCAAATTCTGCAAGGTGGCTTTTAAGCACGTTAATTCTCCGTCATCTTTATGTACAGTGTGAGTGACACCGCATAACTGCTATCTTTAAATGTACTTCGTTAATTTCAACCGTTGGTCGTATTTGTCGCGTTGGACGGTGATAGCGGACATAGACCTTTAACACTTTTTTTGCTCAGACCGGTTTTTTCTTCTTCTTTGAGTGGTGTTGCTGGTTAAAGATTAACTTGTTAATGAATAGTGACTTATGATGGATTGGTTTGCATCAAACCTGGTTCTATTCCAGGTAACAGACAGAAGGGTCGCTTTGAAATCAGTCCAAATGTAATACGAGGGGAATCAAGCGAGCCGCAGCGTGCGTTTTCACACGGCCACATCCAGGTTGCCCCGGTGAATTGTCTCCACGAGCTTGGTAGTGATTATGGTACGTGGAAGATAAGACCACATTAAAAACTAACTATACAGCCTGTGCCTGCCATGGAATATCTTGTTACTTTCTCATAGGTTAAAATGATTTGACCAGCCTTGCTGTAAAACACTATCAATTTGTGGATACTTTATTACTTTATTTTCGCGAAATAGAAAATTACTGCTATTTTAGCGAGCATTTAATTTTGCGAATCCAGAAATGTTACTTTCAATTAGTTCAGTTAGTTGACTCTTGGATTCATTTTGCCAAGTTTTATTCCAGAGTCTATTCCTGTACGTACTTGTTTTCGAGATGCACGACAAAATGGACGACTAGTGAAGAGCTTGAAGTGTAACATGATCTGGACTTGGTGTGCAATTTGCTACCGTGATCTTCGGCTAAATGTAAACAATCAAGTTCACTAGATGAATAGTATATGTTTAGTATATGCGAGTGGCTTTGTTCCTAATCCAACGACTGGACAGGAGAGGGGAGTGTGTTGGCAAACTAACCCTCTCTATGCTCTGTCAGTTTGGAGAAATTTGAGAAGATGAAATCTTGTATTGAACTCAAATAGTTGTGTAATACTGTAAAAGTGGACATTTTCGCGCTTCGTTTATTTTCACGCTTTTCGTGCCAAAATCAGCAAGTGCGAAAATAAAATTGCATGGATATATTCCTTTTTGTATGTAGGTCTATGTAAGGAAGCTCAAAATCGTAAAAATGAAAACGAGCAAAATTGTTAAAATTCCCAAAGCGCGAAAAATTACCCCCTTTACAGTTAGTCGTTCCATTGAAGGGTGTATTTGTGTTTCAAGAAAGGGAGAATAGAATTGTCCGGAATTGAAAGGGTTTGAATATCGATGTACTCTCTGGTTCTGAATTCTTATGGACAATTATCCAGTACTTTGGGGGTGGGGGTGGGGGGTGGGGGTGGGTGTAGGTCAATATTGATGCGGTATCATGGTAGATTTGTGTGGGGTTTACAGTCTGTATGGGGCTGGGGGCTGGAGTAGTCCTGCATAAAGCTATATAGGCTAAAACATGGGTGTGGGTGTGTTCAGTTACCATACTCTAAATTTGTGATTTGCAGGACTTGTATTGCACTAGGTTTGTCAACGGCAAGACCGGGTAAGCTTTAGAATACCCTACCATTTTATTCCTCACTGTGTTAGTGTATGGGTCATTCTTTAAAAGTCCCCATTGAAGACATGCAGTAGTAGGGTATACTAATGGTACTCCGCAAGACTGGACCACATGGATGGTGTTCATTTAATGAATAGAGACGGTGAGAGTTTGTGGTTTGCTCAATTAGAAAATCAAAGACAATAGAAAATGCTTTTGAAGTTTTCATTAATCCCTCCGGCCTTCCTAATGGCTATTACATTGTTACTACATGTAACAATACATAATTTACATGAATTGAATTGTTCTTTTGATTTCTCTGTAAACATTTATTTCCAGTATGATTTTTACTATATAAAAACCACCCTGAAACTTGAAGGGATTGGGGCATTATTTTATATATAGCATTAGTGCCTACCTGTTTTTATCAAAATTCTGACCCCATTCATTCACATCTTGTTGGTCAAGACAGTTTTATCCAACCTTGCGAAATTTTTGGTCTTCTCGAAAATGAACATTATACTTTTGATTTAACGATTTAGCAAAGCAAAGGTTAATTGCGAAGAAAATCATAAAAAGCCAGAGTGTATTCATTTTGGTTTAACATTGACAGAATGGGAGCTGATTATTTGCTGTTTTTAATTCTGTCCTTGTGACTAATCCCGCAATAACAAGGGATAATGGGCACCGGGCTCTGGGAGTTGGATCGAAAAAGTGTCTTGAATTACTTGATTGTTATTGCGAAAGGTTGTAAAGAAGGTGGACGTGTACAAGCAAGTCAAATTGGCAACAATATTGTAGGAAGGATATCATAGCACTAAATTAGTTTGGGCTGGAACCGACAGCTATTGATTTCAATACAAATAGTATGCTTGCGAAATGAGAGGCTGAAGTAGAGTCGCAAAGGCGTTGAATTCGGCATCTGAAATGAGCAACCATATTTTCTAGGGATAGGACCGGACCCTAAGGGGTTAAGATTTGCCCATCACTAGTGTCCTGTGGCCCCTTGCTATCCTAGTTCAGAGTCGATGAGCAACCATATTTTCATGGGATAAGACCCAAAGGGGGGGGGGGGGGGGGGGGGGGGGGGGGTTGTCCATCACTTTTGTGTCTTGTAACCCCTGCCTATCCTAGTTCAGAGTCGGATGACCTTTTTTAAAACTAAATTGAATTGTGCATCTAAAACAAGCAACCGTATTTGTTAGGGATAGGACCCTAAGGGTGCCCAACCTACCCCCACACCCTCCCTTATAATCTGATGGTGGGCCCGTTATGGATTTGCCTACATGAATGCATTCCAAACGCTTTCTAAAAAATTCCAATTTCCCATTTCTTTGAATGTACAGTGTCCACATATCAGAAGACATATCCAAATAATAATTATGTTACAAACATGTTGTAACAACAAAATGCTATGCATTATTCCAAATTCAAAATATTATCTTTCCATGGAAAAAATATGCAAAAACATTATTCACGCCCATTGAATTCTATAATAATATTATGTGTTTCAAATGTCAAATAGAATGGTTATTCTCTTACTCACTCACTCGCACAACACTACTGCATTGTCCGATATTCACTCTTTAATGCATGCAAAAAAAAGAGGGGAATTATTTTTCTAAAATTGGTTGTCCGTTAGCCTTCATTCCAATCAATTGTTCACAACATTGTATTTTGTCGAGTTTTGATCTCGCAATTTACCAAACGATTCCCTGCGCGCTCCTACTATTGCATCGCCATTAACCAGTCCGACTGTCAATCATAATGCAAAAAACCCCTCTGTAGATGGTATCGATAACGTCAACCGGTGAAAATTATGCGTCTTCTAAAATATCGTCTACAATGGCACCGGCAGGATAATTAGTTCACTCACTCTCGGTTAAAAGAGCGTCCCCGTGGCCTGTAGATGACTGTCGGATGCGGCGCTGGAGAGCTAAGGTTACGGCTTGTATCTCTTGTAAGCTAGTGAAACTTAATCACGACAATAAACGGACAGCGATTGGTGTCATTGTGATGGATACACTTGTGCCTTCCTAGACTAGCGACACGGAGTGGGATGGTGGGAGGTCAGGGGTCAGCGAACAAGTGCCGGTTGTGGGGATGATACTTGTAAATAGCGACGCACACAAATCTCCATTCCAGTTATTGGGTTGTTAATAGTTTAATATTTTGATTGGTAGAATCGTAATTCAATTTAAATTCCATATGGATATTAGAACAATCTTTTATCACTTTGCAATATAAGTGCTGCATCAAAAAACCGCATCCCATTGTTTGATAATGTTATTTGTATGACTGAAATTCCCAGAACTGTTTTGCAAATGCTTGGATGGGGAATAAATTGAATTGGTTAACCATTTTGATCGCATTTTGTAACACTTTTGGTGATACATGTAAGAAAGTTGCAGGAACTCAAAAAATGTGTCACTAAGAGCTGCAGAGTAGCAAAGCTTCTGGAAAGATTTTTACTACTAGCGGTATACATGCTTACCCCTTCCTTTATCTTCTTATCCTTACCCTGAGAGAACTTTCATCTGATTGGTCCCAGAGATGGATACATTATTTGTTGCACGAATCAGAGACAATGTTAGAATAATTGGATTGTGATAGAGAGTTGGAGTGAAATATTTTAGAAGCTATATCTCAATTGGTTATTCAAATGGGTATGTCTTGTAATGAACCAATCAGAAACACCGTTAGATTGGGTGCTGGTGTTCGGGGAGTTAATATGAACTTACAGACACAACTTCCATTTTAAAATTAGAAAAGAACTAACAAATTAGTTCAGAGCACATGCGGACCCTCAGCTTTCAGGGTAACACTACTTTCTCTATTATTTTGGGGAAATTCTGATGAAAATATAATTGAGTTGTGATAGAGAAGAGGTAGAGTGAGATATTTTAGAAGCTCTATTTCAATTGGTTATTCAAATGGGTATGTCTTGTAATTAACCAATCAGAAACACTGTTAGATGTTCTGATGAAAGTATGATCACACATGATGTGAATCACTGCAATGTATCCCGTGTAATAAACGGTAAATTGTGTAACTGGAAACACTTGCACCGAAGGCAATATTGCCGTGAAAAAAGATTGAGATGAGAAGATGGTGGAAGAAGAAGAAGAAAAAAACGAAGAGGAAAATTATTATTCAATTTGGTGAAATCTATCATCGGAAATCTCGGGTGCGAGCGAGGCGAAAAAGCACTATCCATACGTTATGTATACACTGTGAAAAATGACAAATGTAATGGCAGAGAGGCGCTGGGTGCAATGTAACACTGTGGCCAAGATTCGGTAACACAGCTAAGTATGTGTATTGCACCCTAATCCTTGCTTAATGCAAGCTTATTACTGCGTGTGGCTAAGGTCAGTAACTAAACACTAGCTGTGGCTCTAGCTGGCGGGCGAATGACAGTGGACTAGGGGTAAGAGGAGTAGCGTTGGGGACACCCAAACCCAGCGTTGCTGTTAGGCGGGTGCCAAGAAATCTGAGAAGTTCGTGGGAGAGGCAGAGGGGGGAAAAGGGCACAGGAGGGAAAAGATTTTGGGAGCCGTGCGATAGGTACCCTGGAGCCATGGATGGGGTCAGTGGTTACAATAGTGTATGTAACTTGTATTGCATAAATAGTAGATGTATTTATACATCCTCCTACTAGTACACCACTGTGTTTATTGCATCATGAACATGCATTGGGCCTAGAGTAAGTTGACTGCCTTCGACGGACACTGGATTGGGGTAGTCAGATATTGGGGTAAACAGAGGATCTATTTTAGATCTACACAAATAGTAGTGCAGCTGGGGATATAGGGACGGATTGGGAATTTCATACGGGATACCGACTACCGCATGTTTTGAATTGGGATTTTACTGTACAGATAGTGAACCATCAGAATTGGGTGGTATACTATAGTTCAGCCAGGATTGGTGTGTATGACGGAGACTGTGTGTATGGCTGTTGATCTGGTTTTAATGTTGTCACTATAAAAGAGATTTATTTGTGTGAGAAAATACGTCAAGTTACATCAAGTTCTGCCAAAATTGACAAATTCTGCACGTTGATTCACCTTGACATATAGGCATACATTAAAAGTTGTTATAATGATCGCGGGTGAGACGTGACTTATCATTCAGCATTTCATCTCAAAAATATTTCTGACAGACATACTAACTTGTGATTCCCTTTTTTTATCTAAGAAAAAACACAACTTTGGAAAAAGCTGCCCATTTTGTATCTTTACCTTGATGAATCATTTGGTTAAAATTCCCTAACTTTGAAGGATTTTTTGGAATGGTTTGAAAATTACTTGGATAGGTACGTACCAGCCAAACTAGCTATCAGCCTCTAACTATATTTGTTATTTCGCGCTTTGCTGATTTTGCGCCATTTCGCTTGTTTTTAAATTCACGATTTGAAAGTTCATTACATAGACTTATACACAAAATAAACATGTTCGCATGTTTTTATTTTCGCCGAAGATGCTTGGAGCGCATTAATATAGCGCGAAAATTTCCACTTTTACAGTACATGAAATGTCCAGAGGTTAATTATTACATGTCACATATTTTTTACATCTGTCTCATAGCAGAGTGAATTTAATTGGCGTATTACGAGCACTCAATCACTTGTCAACGGAATTATAGTTATATTAGTGGATTTATATTGTTGGATTTAATTGTCCAAAGTGATGCAGTAATTAAGCTTGTGTGATTAGATATGTGTCTCATTCAACGGCGGTGGTAATCAAGTTATGATTATTATGCTTTCTGCTTTCGCTCGGTCAATCTCGAATTAGTGCGCGGTAAACAAGGCATTTACTTGCTTGAGCTTCTCCTGGGGTATTTACACAAGGCTAACATTACACAAGGCTGACATGGCTTGTAGTTTTAATAATGAAGATGAGTACGAGAGAGTTATTGGTGGTAAAACTGGTAAATGGTGTAATCCCAGAGATTAGACATGGTTAATTAGTCGCAACGCCGATGGGGTTTGTTCGGAAGCATGGAAGTATTTCTGAGTCTGTCTGTTTAGGAACTTAATTATAGTTAATAATAAAGACTAAATGATCAATTAAAAGTGGAAACAGCTTAAATATCAGTGAATGTTTTTTTGTTGTTGTGATTTTCATAGGAAGAATTACTTAAGAGGTCTGTTGAAAAAGCTTCAGTAAAGATTATAGCTATAAAGGCAAATGTTGCTTATTTTTAAGCGCTTGAAAAATGTTTATCCAGGTATAAAGACAAGTTTGAATTTTGAAGAAGTGACAATCCAAAATGCAAGGTAACGTCACAATTTAATTTTCACATTTTACTTTTCAACACGGAGGAGAGTATGACAGGTAGCGTGTGTGTGGCGTATTTATTGATCCATCGGAACAATACGGCCGACTGTCCAACCTGCGCATGCATCTCCAATTGCACTACCGGTTATCGATAATGAACCCGTAGCTGAGTCCGCGTGTAAGAAATAAAAATGTAAAAATGACAATCGGACTTCCTCAATAATCACCCAATCCAATCCGTGCAATATCTCATATTAAAGTAGATAAATTCCTCAACAACTTTATAATTTAATATTTTTAGTAGGATATATATTTTTAGAGTTAAAAGCCTATTTATTACCTGTATATTTACTCTTTTTTATGACTATAGCAGTATCCACTTTTGGCACTTAGCTAAGAAACTCCATTTACCTAGAATAGTTTCTATTTGCAGTGCTTTGCTGTCTCTACGGATATTTATAGTTTTTATATAAGAAGACCAATCGTGTTATGGAATCTATTATGTTCATAGCAAAGTATTTTTTGCTCAGAGTGACTGTTGTATTTGGTTGATGTCGTTGAGTTAACTACGCTTTATATTTGGTTTATTTCAGCATTTATTTTGTTGGTGGCAAATTTTGTAATTTGGGAAGGCTAATGAGCTGGCTTGTTTTGTTCCTAAAATCATCTAGAAAATTGTGGGGAAATTGAACTTGCTTCTCGCAAAACTTAAACAATTTACCAATCTATATTTTTACCACATGATAACATATGATTATCCGACGATACAATACAATGGGGGTATTTTAAAGAACGGATGGAATGATGCATACACTCTCACAGTAAATCATCAAAAAGGGGGAGGGAATTCTATAATTATGCCACCAATCAAACAATGTCCGGATAAATTTCAAAAGATTGCTGTTGAAAAAAAAATCAGAATGGGCTGAAGTATTGACAATTCACGCCCGAGAAAACATCTTCCTACCCCCCCCCCCTGAAAATCAAATGGTGCGTCCCTTAGAGGCGTCTGTAATGAATGTCATTGGTTATAGGACCCACTAGTGTCTGTTGGTATGATCATTCTATCCATGGTTTTGCTATAGGCCCACATAAGAAAAGTCTTTATTTACCTTTTTAGGTCGTTAGTAAATCCATGACCCGCATAAAATTAGTATCGCATGCATGGCGCATAATCAATCACACGTCTGTTTTTGGACAGCTTACGTATTTCAGATAAGAAATTGCCATGGGACATTACCACCAGTTAACACACACACACCACATACACAAAAAGAGTGAAGTTGAAGAAGAAAAAAACACTGTATGAGATAATGCTTGTTTATAGGAGATCACTAAAATGTGGCACCAGTGCATGGTATAGCACACACAACACATCTAATAATAAGCACAAAACAAGTTTGTCCAAGGGCAAAATAGAAGCGGCAATTCTATTTGAATTGTTGGCGAAATGAACATTTCGATATGAAAAAAAAAAAGAGAGAGAAAATTGGTCGGAACTTAATCTGAGTAATGGGAGCTGTGGAGGTTGGTGTAGTTTTGCGCAACCCTGAGCAAGAAATGTGAAATCTATACGGTCCGACCTCGGGGCAAGCGGTGTTACTTCAGCACCAAAGTCATTACATTGGATTTTGCCAGAAATTTAATGATCTAATGCGGAAAAATGCGAATACAGAGGTGCTGACCTCTTACGAGACTAAACCTATACAAAACCCAAACAAAACCGGGGCTTATCTTGCAAAATATGCCTGTTAATTTCTTTCAGCGGAGTTCAATAACAGAGTGTGCCAAGTGTTGAAATTAAACTCCAGTCCAAACAAAAGGGGTCTTTTTGCGAGTCATTTGGTCTGTGTCTAATGCCTTTGGTCTTGGTGTGCTGGACCACATTGCCCACCCTTATAAACCCGGTAAGCGCTGTGGTGCGTTGCGGAATTTCCATGTGAGAGGAAAATCAAAAATAATAAACCCATGTGTAATTGATTATCATTAAACAGACATTGCAATGCATTATTTTTTATTTGAATTAGATTTTCCCTCGATTGATTCTTGTTATGTCTATCTTTAGCCACCTAGTGATTTATAGATTGACGTTGATGCAGCGTGCGAAGAGTTAATAATCGGGAAAATATCCGCACAATTGAGCGCCGGCAGCAAAAGTCAGGGAGACAGATGGCTAGTCGCTGGCTCTGTTGTATATTTGCTCGCAACGCTCGTTTGGCTGGGTTTGTTACCTGAGGCACCGTGATTACGGTCTAATGGAGTTGCTGCAGTACGATGCGGGCTCCTCCTCCTGCTTGGCCCGGCATCGTCGTAGCAACGCACGGCGCAGAGCTCCTCCGCAGAAAGCAACGAGGAAGTCACCGGTGCTCAAGTTTACTAGAAACAGCTGCCGTCTTTATGTGTCGCACCCAGGAGCGTAACACCCAAGCGTTAATCAATAGCGCAGCGGAAATTTCTTCTGTTCTGTCTCCCCGTACTGGTTTCTTAGTCAAATAATTACTTTGACTCAAATGGCACCTTATCGCGTGTAAAACAGAAATTCCAGAGAAGTAAAGTCGCATAAAAATGCCGGCAATAGTGGTGTTATTATTATAGTGGGGATGGTATGGAGGAAATATTGGCTCTCGCAATAGAGTATCAAGTGCGATCTCAGGAAATGTACAAGCGCTTTAGTTACATTTCGAGTTGAATATAAGAAAGTGAAAATGATGGTGAAGGTGGTAAAACTGACATATCACACACTTCAGTACAATGACTTGGACAATAAGGGAAAGTCATAGGTTTTGTTGGCAAAGCTATTGCAATGTAATATATTCTACGTTGCAACATGTATTGATTTATTGATTAGGAATGCTGTGATAATATTTGTATTGCTCTCTGGCGGACGGACGAAAAGAGAGATTGCAAGAGGAAAATTAACACGTGAATCTGTAATTAAGATATGCCGGGTCTTTGAGCAGGGAATGGACCTGGCAACTGTCTTCGCTCATTTAAAGAGATCAAGTATGTCCGTTAGTCATTCAGATTTCCTTTCAGGCTGAAGTTATTTTATAATAGATATAGTTGAGTGAGTTTACTCCATTTTGGTAAGCTACAAAGTGCAATTATATGTCATATAATCTGGTTTTGTGGTACCTAACGAGGCACCTTATACAATTGCAGAGCGATTGCTAATTTCATTTGCGATCCACCGATGGCCCTTGGTAAACGAAACGAGAGATGAGCTACGCACACAAGGACGACTCTGGCAAAAGATACAGCCCAAGGCGAGATGTCGGGAAGGAGATTGCCTCGGGGCTTTGTTAATCCATAAGGTTCTGATGTAAGCAGACTGCCACTCCAATTCAATTTGGACGACAGAGGGCCGTCACAGCGCATTCCTGATTGCTCCAAAAATTGAATTTAGCGCAGTGTCCCTGGGCCTGGCTAACCAGCTTTGTAGCGATTTTCCCTATTCAACGTCCATTGAATCCGGTACAGCTGTTCTGTGTATTGGCCCATACCGTCACCATAGTCCTTCAATTATCTGCAGATTTTTTTCTGCTATTTATATATTTTTACCGTCGTCCATTGAATTTAGTGGACGGTAATAACCTTAGCTAGAATTGAATTGAGTTTAACACTTTCCACGCGGCAGGCGGCTGCAGACGACATTCCAAAATGTCACAAAATGTTTAAAAAATGTCAAAAGTATCAAATTTGATTACCATATTTGGATCACCATGAGAAATGCATTGAAATAAGTACAAACATGCCTAGTATTGGTTCAGTAATCCTTGAGATAGACTTTGAAAATCACGAAAGATTTCTGAAAAATTGGTTTTGTATGGATGGTAAAATTAATAGCCGCGTGGAAAGTGTTAAGGCAAGTATCGGTGTTAGTGAGCAAGGTTGCTTTAGGCACACCGCAGTGGCGTTTTTTATTCATGGTGATCTATCTCCATGGTAACTGATCTCCATGGCGATCTCCCAGCAGCCCCTGCTGTTCTTTCTTATGTATCTAGTTTTTGGAAAAGTTATTCTTAGGATGGACCGATAACTTGAAAAAGGTGTCTACCTGTCGCAGTGCTCCTTGAACTTTCCTCGAGCGTTGAACTTAACCTTGTGTTTCTTATTGTTTTATTAATGACGAGGAGGATTCGCAGTTTGGTAATCAAAGCTGGTTTTGGAATACTTACTACCTACCTCCTTACCAATTTACAAGCTCTTAGTCAACATGAAGCATGTGTTACATTACTTAACTTGTATATAGGCCACCTCACCTTATAACTCTAGCCACTCCCGATGCGAGAGATATATATCCCCAAAACAACCACGATTTTGTTGTAAATTTTGTTTTATAACTCGTGAGGTTTCCCCCCACAGACCAGCGAAGCTGCTAAATTTTGCAGTCCTTCACACCACAAAACTGTCATCGTACACTGGCGATAACGCGGCAATATCACGCACAGAACCGCTTGCTCAGCAGTGACGGTGGGGACAGCTTTTTGGTTGCACGCTGCTTTGGACACGCATGGCATGTTTGCCACATCTACGCGACACCTACGAGATTAATAGCCCGTGACAATTGCCCGTCTTTTTACATTATTTATGAATGTCAGTCAGGGCATCCGAGCATCCAAGTTCCTTAAATTCATGCATATTTGATGGGGTTATTTTGAATATTCATATTTACTGGGTGCTATGATACAGATCCCGTCGGTGGTGTTATTTTGAGTGAACAGGTTTCCCCCGCCCATTTCTAGACTTGTAGATAAAGAAAAATGACTGTATACATGTAGAGTTTGTACAATTATTTCCATTCTGTATTTTTTCCAGAAGAAATTGAAGAATAAAAATCAAATTGTTATAAAAATTCTTAATCTTTCCTCAGAAATGATACCTTCTGAAATATGGAGAAGAAAAAAAGAAAGAATATAATTACGCAAAATGTTAAACATCCATGTTGATCCCTCCCTTACGAAAAGTCTTAACACTTTCCAGGCGGCTATCAGTTTTACCATGAACAAAACAGATTTTTCAGAAACCTTTCCCAACTTTATGGTCTATTTCAATGATAACTGAACTCATACTAGGCATGTTTGTACTTAATCCAATGCATTTCTCATGGTGATTCCAAATATGATAATGAAATTCAATAATTGCGTCATTTTTGAAACATTTTGTGAAATTTTGGAATGTCGTCTGCAGCCGCCTGCCGCGTGGAAAGTGTTAAGAAGAGAAAACAATCTTCATAGCCATGAATATTTTATATTTGTAAAGTTTTCCAAGTAGTATTGTTTAGAAAGTCTCTCTAGAAAGGTCCAGGATTTGCAGTATTTATTGATCATTTTTAAGTCATTATTTAACTTCGGAAGTATGTACATCATTCAGAGAAATGAGACATGATTTTCATTTAAAATTCCAATATAGATGTGCTGTCAATGCTGTTAGTTGACAAAACGATCGCATCCTTATCCAGAAAAACAAAATAAAGTAATATTTTAAGTGAAAGATAAGCTGATAAATTTTAAGGAATATTTATACATAATAAGCAAAACCTTTGATAAAAGTAATGTGATTTAAGTCAAAATCATCCATATTGTGTTTTGTAAAATCTTTATAAAGGTACAACACATGCTGTGAATGTCGGATTAATGTGAAAATTAGAAAATAGCCTAGTTCCGGACTCGGCCGTGTAATGAACTATAAATACATTTATCATTTGCAATAATGTGGTTAACAAAAACAGATACAATTATGTCAAAGCACTGGGGTCAGTTATGAGGAATCAACCAATTCATTTGCCAGGAACCATAAAAATGATGACTGGTTCTGATCAAAAAGATCAAGAAATCCTATAAAACAAAACTGGTTGGGGCGGTTTTGAAAGGTTGATTAAAGGCACACACTCAAAATCAAGGGGAAAGTGCTCAAAAACAAATAAAGCTATCCCCATTATGTGCTAAGAATTGAGAAATATTGGTAAACATAGTTAAATTTTCAGCAAATCTGAAAAAGGAAATTGTAAAAAACCACTTGCATTGATCATTTGGTTTGTCTACAGATATTTATACAGCCTGCCGTTGTGATGATATTGAACGTGCACGAAGCATGTCGCCAACTGTCAAATATTAAACCAACTTATCAGCCAGTGTTTGCCAATGAAGGATGACCAATTTTAGAAAATGGAAAATCAGTAAATCAGTAACCAATTAAACATTATCGAGCGGAGAGAAAGTGAAATAATGAAATTCCTGATGGACCGATGCGGAGCCTGGTAAAAGACTTGTGAGATTGGTGCTTGCTTTCAATATGCTCTCACAAAATACCCTATTCTCTTTCAAAATAATGTAAAATGATTAAAACAGCCAGGATTCATTCACCTTTTCATGCCCTATATATCAGACCTGGGCAAAAAAAATGGGGATTTCAGGAAAGTCTTAGGGAATGGGTAATTTTAGTCTCACATGGAAATCAAGAAACTTGTAACGACTTGAAAGGAAATCCTTTTATAATTATGAGTAATTGTTGCTATCTAGCTGAGAAATGTGTGCATTTTTCCAGAAGTGGAAGCGTTCATGACTAAAAGAACTGGCACCTAACAACTAATAGCTGGGAATATAATACGAGAGGAAAAATGCAGCATTGATGTACCAAACGATAATAACTATTAGACTATCTGCGACCAAATGCTGTAGGCTAGTCAGAATAGACGTCTTCATAGACTCGAGGGGGAGATATAAGGGTAGCAGTGTTTAAAGTTCATTCAGAGATGATTTCGAAGGAGACTACTAGTCAAAGTCATGCACGGTATCCGTGACATTGTCAAACAAATGTTCGTCTAGATTAGAGAGAGAGAGAAGAAAAAAAAATCACAATTATTGTTGTGGTAGAGATTCACTGATGAATTTGTATGCAGAACAGATCTCGCTGATCAAATCTTGATATTACCATGTGTGTGTGTCGTAATCGGTTGTGATTATAAATTAATGAAATCTTGCGAGCCATTGCCGCATACTGAAACGTCAGAGCCGCCGCCTGCTGCTGAAAAAAAAAAAATTGGGCCAACCGTCAGTTTGCTAATTCTATGATGGACTACCGGGAGTAATACTTTTGGATGTTTTGATGACAATAAACGGTGTAATTTTAAATCGGGTGTCTCCCGACTAGCATCTCCATGCCTAGGCAAAGAAATGTCATGGACCTCGTTGAGGCAGGGAGGCCTAGATGTGGGGCAGCAATTATGGGGAATGATGGCTGGGTAATTGTTTTGGATCCATCTATCTCTCCGATGGCCCGCGATATATATTTTTACTGTCGTTGTCGACGGTAATTATATCTGAAAGTAATATGAATGTCATAGTATTGGTTGACGTGTCATGGACCTCGAGAAAACCAAATTAAATTTGGTTTAGACGGTGAGCGGGCACGGTAGTTTGTGTATGTGACATCCAGCTTATCTCATATATGAAATATTTTTGTTCGGAAGGGAAAATAGTAGCGGGCTTATCATATCTGTTAGTTAGTGTTTATTAAATTGAAATAAAATACAGTCCGGGGTAGTATAATGTAGCAAGCAGTATCAGCAGTAGCTAAATTGCATTGGCAGCGCAGCGGAAGAATGCAGTCGTTACCGTTCATGTTGATTCAGCAATTATGGGATCTATAGCCCATGAATAGTGTCACAATAGTGATTCCCTGCCGATACCCAAAGAGACCGAGTCGAATGACCTAAATAATCGGCTTCAAGTACAAAGTGATCGCTTTAGATATGTTATTTTTTAGCATTGATATGTAATTGAGCATAAACGATGTAAGAATTGGAATATGACAAGAAAATATTGGCAGGCAAATCCCGGGTAAAAAGAATGTTTCCTTTTTGAATCAGACAGCGGTGATAAGAACTGCCGTCGTCAATAACGATCACTTTTTTGTTGTTAACTGAAAGCTCTAAGTCTTATCGCTTATACGCCCGTCATCGGCAATGGGATATGAACAACGAGATGGCATTGTCTACAGCTGTAGTGAGCGGTTCTGCTAGGCTGGATCCATGTCAACTTTTTGGCCGTGAAATGACTGTCTGAGTTTGACAGCCCAGCTAGCTAGCTAGCTTTGTGTACAAGTTGTCAGAATGGATCACTCAGGCATAGCAGCCAGTACATGTACCGATGTGGCATGCCTACCTGGTCTGCTAGCGCTTGCTACCTGAGTAACTACCGCAGCACACTGCCCCCGCTGGCTGGCTGGCTGACTGCCATAGCAGTGCGTAGGCATGCAGAGCAGTGATAGCAAACTTGCCCGCCTTTTAACACCGTCAGTTTAAGCTACTAATTATATTGACACCGCTCTGATGGTTTGAATAAGATTTGTTATCTTTTTTGATCAATCATGAGACAGTTATGACCCAGTTTAGTTCATAGTAATGAATGGTTTGATATTACGAAGTGGGATTTCAAAAATATTTATCGGCAGCAATGGCCCATTTTTACTCAGTGTCGATGACAATTCTCGTTTTAAATATGACATCCTTAGAGCCAGTTTGCGATTGTTTGTCCTTCAAGTATTTATATGATAGATGCAAGTGGTTTTGCCCTTTGGAGTGGATTTAATCCCCTGGGCACTACCAGCCTATCTTACAGTGGTTCTGATTGGTTTATTGCAAGATATACTCATTTGAATAGCCAATTAAACTCTAATCTTTATCAGGGATACAATTATTCTTCTAACACTGTCTCTGATTGGTGCAATAAATGATGTATCTATCTTTCTGACCAATCGGCCGATAGTTCTCAGGGGGTTAATCTCAGCAGACCAACTTTTTTCAATAGAATGACACAACACCCACACCAGCTGATTGTTTTGAGTTCACCTTTTTACGCCAAAGTGAAATTTCCAACACAGTTTTTCGCATGACCACCACATGTACCCCCTTGGTTACATTGGCTGGTTAATAGAGTAAAAGCTTGGGGTTGGAGGACTATGAATGAAGGTAGGGCAGAGGTGCTACTTTTCAGGAAATGTCTTGATTTCAGGACATTTTGATAAGATTTTCTTAGTTTCAGGAATTCTTTTTTATCTATCTGATACAGGTTTTTTGTTCATGGCGATTCTAGCATGTCATGATCATTATAGTACTAGTAGCAAGTAAAAGATCGTCATTTCCCGCTGTGTAATTGACTCAATTATGTCTCTAACCAACAACTTGTGTAGTCATACTTCTAAATTAAGATTTCATAAAAAAATACAATGGCGTTAAATAATATTCGGTATTAATATACAAATAAACATTTTTATTCGAGGTGGAAAACAATCAATGTATTGTTAGGAGCCTCCTCATGGTTTTCATGTTGTGGAATACAATATGGTTGAAATATACACTAAAACTCGGTCCTTGAATTGAGTTTACTTTGTGTAAAGTGAAAGTTAGAATCAATAGCTGTGTGCGGTTTTGCAGGCGAGATTTTCATGGGATTTTTTGTGAGCCCATGACCTCTGCGAGAATTCAATTTTCTTTTCTCTGAGGCTATAGTATAAGACCCAGTTAAGCCGGAATTTTATGCCCGAGGCGGGCTGGCTGCTGCGTGGCTGCTGCTGCATGGCCGCTGCAGCAAGCCATTTAGCTTAGGTTTTTGTTTAGACCTACCTTTGGTTTGACCCAGGCTTTGTTGACCTCACCTTCACCCTATATTATTCATTGGAGGGATAAATTGAATAAATAAATAAATAGAAATAAATAAATACACAAAACTTAGAATGAATGAAATAAACAAAGAAAGTGATTTCTCAGCATAATAATCCTGATTATCGAATCCAAATTATTTCAGAAAATGCATTTTTATCGTTCAATCATGGTGTTATTATAACTGTCTATTGATCCTATTAAAATACAAGTGAATATGTTACAATCTAATTCACGTAGACGGGATATTTTGGTGAATATCAGGCTGTATTCAATGTTAAATTTTTTAATTTAATGGCAACGGACGGAAAGCTGATTTTAGTAAACCTTGTGGGTTTTCCCAGGTAGCCAGGTGCTATGCCTGTGTATTGTACATTGGACAATGTCTACCAATAGAGGGCATACTTCCAACTCAATGTCTGGACAAGTTGCTTACAGGCAAAAAGTTTCCAACACGTTTGATCAAGGCATTACACATAATGTGCCTTGGTTTGATTGAGGAAGTTTTGTAGCAAGTAATTTCCTATCATGGACACAGAGGGCAGCATATAAACATGCAACGTAGTGAACAAATTGACATATAACAATTTTATTTCTATCACACTTAGAGTTTATATAAATGTAATTGTCTTCAATTTATATAAATTGTCTTGGCTTCCCTCTTTTATTTTCATCAAAATTCCAAGTGCTTGTTAGTAATATGGACATATGAAGGGCATATATAATATATTTTCCTATTAATATATCCATTTATATCCCTATATCCAATTCATCAATTTAATTTTGTCGCAATTCTAAGTATGCTCTTAAAAATAAAATTGTCTTAAATTGATATTGGCGATATCCTCTGCTATTAGTTTCATCCGAAATTTCATACAAGTGTAGCCAATCACTAACGAATGCTCATTTTTTGCTCTTTTATTTCCGTTGCAGTTCTAAGTATCCGAGGTGCGCAAGAAGAGGAACCACCGGATCCTCAATTAATGCGATTAGATAACATGTTAATAGCAGAAGGTGTTGCCGGACCAGAGAAAGGTGGCGGTTCAGCGGCGGCGGCTGCAGCAGCGGCGGCATCAGGGGGCGGACCTGGACAACCAGACAACGCCATCGAGCACACAGACTATAGGGCTAAATTGGCACAAATTAGGCAGATTTATCACACAGAACTAGAAAAATATGAGCAGGCAAGTATCTAAGGTGGTGAAGATAGTGTAAAGCAGGATTGAAATATGTTATCTGTGATATAATTATAATATAGTGTATAAAAACATTAGGAGACAAGAAATGAACACCCGGTTTTATGAACAAATTTTTGTTGTTGTTTTTTGGAAGATGTCCATCTGCCCACAGAACAAGAGTTTTGCTTTGATTTTGTCACCATTGAAATTCATATTTTAACAGTTTATAAACTATCGTCTGCAAAGAGTTAACTTGTTACTGGTCACTTGAAATTGGGTTAAAGACATACCGTTGTGTATCGTGTGTTGTTTGCAGATCGATCAGTGTTGTTTTAGGTGCGTTCATTTCTGAATTACAATGAGTATATGGCCTGCTTGTCCGCATTTGCACTGGACTTGTCTCTTTCGCTAGCAGCATCTTCACGTATCAGAGACATTAGGAGAAAGGCCGTGTTAAGGGGGGGGGGGGGAGGGGGTACTCAAATTTGAAGAGGGTACTCAAATTTGAAGAGGGTACTCAAATTTGAAGAGGGTAGGGGTGTGCGGCTGGGCAGTCTGAAAACAGGGGCTTACCGAACTGAATGGGCACCAAAACAGGGGCTTACCAAACTGAACGGTCGCCGAAATTGGGATCTTAGAGAACTGAATTCTTATTCAAAATTGTGTCTTATAAACTGAATTTTAGGCAAAATTTTGCCTTATGAACTGAATTTAGGGCAAATTTGAGACTACATAACTCAAATTTATAAGATTTTCACACATTTTATGATTTTTGGTTGAGTTTGGGGTCTAAGGGAACTGCCAATGGATGAAAAGGGGGTCTTATGGAACTGCCGAAAGGCGTGAAAAGGGGTCCTTGCCAGCATGGCCAATATACGTGAGTACCCACCCTCCCCGGGTGTTAAGGTCCTATTGAAAGCTCTATTCTGATTGGCAATCAAATGTTCAAAATCATACATAAAAGTGATCATAGACATTATATTATAGGAAAAGGCCACAGTAAAGTTGTATTTGTAAGCTCTATTCTGATTGGTTATTTAGATGGTCACAGCGTGCATATAACCAATCAGGCCCATTATGAGAAAGGCCGTGGTCATATCATTAACCAATTTTTTAGACTAGCTGTCACATACTCGCATAGTACTTTATTTAATGATTCATATTCGTAATGATGCTTTTGTGTACAGCAGGCATGCAACGAATTCACAACGCACGTCATGAACTTGCTACGGGAACAGAGCAGAACGCGGCCGATTGCGCCCAAGGAGATCGAGAGAATGGTCAACATTATTCACCGGAAATTTAACGCTATTCAGGTGCAGTTGAAACAGAGCACGTGCGAAGCCGTCATGATCCTGAGGTCGAGGTTTTTAGATGCAAGGTAGGTGGAAATAAACCATTTTTGAGATCAAACCAAAAGTGACCCTTCACATCAAAATGAACATGTTGGAGGCACGACTCAAATTTGAGTTACTCATATAAGCTGAAAGAGCACATACTAAGCTTTAAAATGATACCCTGTTGAAAGAAATCGGAACGAAATCGGAAATCGAAACCATTGCGCAGATTTACTTTATACATGTTGAAGGTCCGGAACAGCGACGTAGTGTAAATAAGCCTTATCGCTAATAGGTAAAAAACAATTGATTATCCTTTTCTGATGCATTGTGGAATAGAAAAGGGGTGAATTTTAAAAGGGGCTAATTTTGTCCCTTTTCAATCCCACAATGCCACCGAAAATGATATAATCAATTGTTTTTTACCTATTCGCGATAAACCTTATTGACCTAGAGTTCCACATATTTTACAATAATCTTACTCCGGTGTTGTTTCTGATCCATTTATTATCGCAGGAGAAAGAGGCGGAACTTTAGTAAACAGGCAACAGAAATCCTGAATGAATATTTCTACTCACACCTCAGCAACCCCTATCCCAGTGAAGAGGCCAAGGAAGAATTAGCGAGAAAGTGCGGTATCACGGTGGCGCAGGTGGGTTTGGTATCCTAGCGTAGTATACATATGGCACTCGGTGGTCCCGTTTTCTCCCTCCCTTAGTATACATACTGAAAGTGGGGTCCCTTTTTCTCTCCCCCCGTAATATACATCTGCAATTGGGGTTCCTTTTTCTTTCTCCCTTGGTATACATACTGCAGGTGGGGTTCCTTTTTCTCTCTCCCTTAGTATACATACTGCAGGTGGGGTTCCTTTTTCTCTCCCCCTTGGTATACATACTGCAGGTGGGGTTCCTTTTTCTCTCCCCCTTATTATACATCTGCAATTGGGGTCCCTTTTTCTCTCTCCCTTAGTATACATACTGCAGGTGGGGTCCCTTTTTCTCTCTCCCTTAGTATACATACTGCAGGTGGGGTCCCGTTTTCTCCCTCCCTTAGTATACATACTGAAAGTGGGGTTCCTTTTTAGGCCTGGAAAAATGGGGAATTGGGGAATCACATTCCAGGGAAATTTGTATATTTTGAGGGAAATTTTGCTTTTCCAAATAAAGAAATACATGAGAAATGGAGGGAAATCCAGCTTTCTTCTGGGAAATTTTGTTTGCTTCCCAGGAAATAAAACATTTTTTCCAGCCCTGTTCCTTTTTCTCCTCCCCTCCCCCCTCTTAGTATACATACTGCAGTTGGGCCCCATTTTTCTCTCTCCCTTAAAATACAAACTGCAATTGGGGTCCCGTTTTCTTCCTTAGTATACATACTGCAATTGGGGTCCCGTTTTCTCTCTCCCTTAGTCCCCAGACAGGAATAGCCAGAGTTGATTCGCAGCTGAATCAATCCAAGTAGACGTTTGTCAGACTGAAGTTACATAATGCTATAGGCTGTTTAATGTAACATGGTTTTCATGAATATCAATATAGCATTTATGTCATGTTTACTCAATGCATTTAAGACAAAGAAGAAAAGATTTCTAAGCTACAAGCCCAATCAACTGAGAATTAGAGATTTGAGATTTGTTTACAAATTTGCGATTGAATTTTCACCCCTTCAAATTTTAACATTTACAACTATTGCTGAAAAGGATTTTCAATTTTTCTGACTGTTGACATGAAAGGTCCTTCATTCAGCCAGTAAAACAGAGTGGTGTTTTCATCATCATTTTGGCACTTGTCATGCTCCATCTTGCATTGAACGGAGTATAGCATGGGTGAGTGCATGTCGGTGAGACTTGCTAGGCGAATGAAGGGCATCTTCAAGCCAAGTTGCCATGGATATTGAACGGTGGGAAAATTAGCATCATTCTTGTCTAATTAGTGGACATCACTTTGCTCCAAGACCATAGTTTAATTAAACTGTTATTGACAGCCTCGTTGCCATGGCAATGATGATTGGAATGAACTGAACTTCTGTTTAATCTTATTAGTAAACTTTGTTGTTGAAGTTTCTCTTTAGGATAAGAACATTATCATTTACTTGACGTTTATCATCCACATCAGAATGGTATTTGAATAATGGGTTTAAGATCTGCATAGGTATTATAAGGGAAGGGGGATACTGCAATATTTATTCAAATTGATAAACTTTTCAGATTTTGTTTACTTAAATCATCATTTGATGTTGTTGTTGCTTTAAAAATGTTTCCATAAAGTTAAAAAAGGTAAAAAATTAATTGAATAAAAAAAGAAAACTCCAAGTGCAGTGCCATAATAGTTTAATTACCCTTCACGTACATAAATAAATAGATTCTAATGTTGTGTGTTTATACTTTATATATATTTAACCATGTTTTTACCCTCGTTTCGGTCAAGTTGGCAAGCTGCAACTGAGACTAAGATTGGACTCTCTTGGCGTTGCAAATGTTTGTCACTTTGTCTTGGATCCAGACAATAATCTTCTTGCATTGGGTTTGCATGTACACCGCAGCTTAATACTGATGACCTTTTAAAAATACAAAACAAAAAAAAGAGCGTTAGCGTAAACAGACGCATTTGCTGAGGTAGTCACGCACCTCACCAAATGCGTACGTTTATGAGAAGGGGGCAATTAATTAAATCAATCAATTCATTGATCTAAATCTAAACCGGGGGATGCGCTTTTTTTGTTGAAAGATTTTAATCAACCGACACGACGTCGTTGACTGATCTCGCTCTTTTTGTTAAATTTTAACAGGTCTCGAACTGGTTTGGCAACAAGCGAATCCGTTACAAGAAGAATATTGGCAAGGCTCAAGAGGAAGCGAACCTTTACGCCGCCAAGAACGCGGCCGCCGCCGCGTCAGTGGCAGCTTCCCAACAGCATGACCGTCATGAACCCCAGTCCAACCAATCACAGCAGTCATCAACGAATGTGTCCGCCCCTAGCACGCCCACATCAAATAACCAAGGTGAGATACGAGGACGATGAAGGGACGACAACATTTTCAGCCGGTGGGAAACAGGTCATTCAGCACCTTCGTTCATGGTGTTAGATAGATGGAGCAGAATTCATGACCGATTAAGAAAAAGCAACTTGTAATGTATTACATGTGATACAATTTGCCATGTTTTATTTGAAGAATGATATAGCCAGTGTTTTCAACGAATAAACTATTATTAGGCTGAAGTGACAAGCAATATGTTTAGTAAACTGAAAACATCAAAAATTTATCAGAGATTTTATTTTATTGTACTTGCGTTCAAGAGGATGGGATGTAATAAAGTCAGTCATTCACATGGAAAGTTATGATGGACGTTTGTCTCTTAAAGGTAGATGTTCTGATTGCTGGCCCGATTTTCAACTTGATGATTTCTATTTTACATTAAAGGTCATCCTTAAAATTGTCGCATTCCAAAGTTTGAGTTGCATAACTCCAACGATTCTTATTTTAGAGCACAAGGTCACAAAAAATGTGCCCATTGAGCAGTACACCAACTGGCTGGTGGTTAACCACCGTTGGCAGTAGTTCACCACATTTTAGCCTATAATTTCTAAATGGAACATTTCTGGCCCCTGAGATTTTACAGACATAATGAGAAAAATATGGGGCTTCTTCTGATATAAAAATATCTTGATGTGAAAAAAAAATCATGCCCCCCAAAAAGTGATCGGAACATACACCTTTAAACGTGGAATGCAAAATTTGAAACAAATAATTCTCTGTCATACATGAAGCTCATGATAGGCCACAAATATGATTCAAAATGGTAAAGAGTTATTTATTTGATTATGATGTATTGGTTGTATCGGTTTGTTAACCTTTCAAATGCTTTACTAATATATTAGGCCACATCATCCATGTATGATTTAAATCATTTTAACACTAATGGCCCGTTCGTTCTCCCGTCGTCTGGTGACGTCGGCGTCTGAAAGTTGACATTGCTTCAACTCACACGCTGATACCTGTTGAGGTCGTGCAATGGCCAACGACGGGAATATGAACAGGCTGTAATCAACATCATACTGGCAGGGAATTCAGGCTTCTAACTCATTATTTGGTTTTCTTTTTTTACTTATCCCCCCTCCCCGTCTGCATCCATGGTTCCATTGCATTGCCCCTTCCATCTTCTTGACTCCCTCCCTCTACCTCCCTATTGTCTCTCCCTCAACTTTGTCCCTTCCTTTGATTCTTCCCGTACCCCTAACACCAACATCCACTAAAACCCTTAATCTCCATTAATTCCACCATCCCCTGCCCTCATTCCTTGTCACCAACCCTTTCCCCTTCCCTGGTCAACAACCCTTGCCCCCTTCCCCTTATAACAACAGGGTCCGGTGGTTACGGTGGTAGCAGTCAAATGATGGGACAGCAAGGGGAGTCGTTCATGGGGATGCAGAACGGAGGCGATTCATATCAACTGCCGAATCAAGTAGGCGCCAATGTACAACAGCAGGTACCATGCATGCGGGTAACCTACACACACACTAACTGCAGCAGCTATCACAGCTATCACATGCTTTGAAAAATGATGCCACAAGGCCCTAGGAATAAAGCCTATGGGACTAACCAACCCCTAGTTTTTTTAATTTAAATCTGTTTTGTTATTTATTTTTAAAAAAGTTGAAAACTATTGAAATATTTTGGATTTTTTTTCAACAAAAAAATAAAGCCTAGGAATAAAGCCTACGGTACTAACCGGCCCATATTTTTACAATTTAAATCTGTTTTGCTATTTATTAAAAAAAAGGTTTAAAACTATTGAAATCTTTTGGATTTTTTCAACAAAAAAACAAAGCCTAGGAATAAAGCCTACGGGACTAACCGACCCTTAGGTTTTTTATTTAAATTTCTGTTTGTTATTTATAAAAAAAAGTATTTTTCAAAACAATTTCAAAAATATTGATCTAAAATATCACCTTACCCATCAAATGTCTTATTTGCATATAATTGAAAATACATCAAAAGCAAATAGGTAACATAACATGGAGGAAATGTAACTCAAGAAATGCTGAAACAAAAAGAAAGTGATTTTAAAAATGAATAATCGTTTTTTAATCAATATGATGTTATTTAGATTCAAATAAGTATTTCATTCAAATTTAACACAGATTTTAAGAAAACCTTTAGTTTAAAGAGAAAATTGCCAAATTTAACCAATTGACCACCTATGGCTTTCTTTTTTGATTCTATGATCTTGCGCAACTATCCAAGTATTATTCACATCAGCATATTGTTTCTATTTCTCACTGGTTTTGGTTTGGTTGTATTGGCAAAGAAAAATGTTGATTAGGCGATCAAAAAAACAAAACATAACAAACAAAACTTGATCTATAGGCTTGACCAACCCATAATTTTAGTATTTCTTAAAAATTTGTTGAAAGATTTTTCAAAACAAAAAAAAATGAAAATTGAAAAGTTTGACAAATTTAAAGCAATTTCTCCCTATTTTAAATGGTCCACAGAACAGGGTTTTGTTGTGTGTGCCTTTTTTGTTGTGTGGCCTTATGATTGCGCTGCATGTAGTTCGGTATGAATCTGTTAGTCGTAACTGTTTGCATTAAAACATGCTATGAACATGTAATTTGATTTACGTCATTTTGCTTGATTATTTTCTTCACTTTTAAGACAAAAAAGCATGGCTTAATAATTTAGTGAAAAAGCTTTCGCACATTATAATACACGCTGATCTGTCAACCGGGCAGCATGTTAGTGCCCGATGAATGTATTGGGCTGTATGCAATTTGACCAAAAAAGATCCATCTTGATAGAGCATGTTGGCTTGCACTGCTGATTCATTTTTGTTTTTTCTGTGAAAATTGTAATGAATTTTTGTTTGCTGTGTTGTACTGTCCTGTTATCAAGCCTCCAAATAAGCGGGCACCCAGGAGTTTTTTACACCCTGGTTCCCAAGTTTTGGCTCCTAGTATAGGACCAGGAGCTATTTTTGTTGAAAAAGTAAAAAAATGCTCCTGGTCCATGCACGCTTGTTTGGAGGCTCGTCTGTGATTGTTGTATAAAGTATAAAGGTATGAAGTCAAAATGCAAAGGAATCGTTATGAGAAGAGCGGTATTATATGAGACGCCTCAATTGATAAAGTTATAAATACACTAAAGAGCTATCTTTTGACCAAATCACCAAGAATCGATTAGGGCAGACATTTGATAAGCATCTGTATTCGCAAAGATTCTCGCTATAGTCACTGTTATAATGAAAGATAAACTGTAACACACTATTTGAATAATCTCGCAACCGTTATGCAGTTCGGACCCTGTATACTATAAGCAGTTGAATTAAGACCGCCCGATTGTCAAAAATGCCAGTACAAATGTCACAAAACTTGGTCACAAAGGCAACCTAACCTCTCTTAGGCCTAAAAAAAAAAAAAAGTTTGATTGGCGTAACATGACCAAAACAAATAGGGTAGGTCGGTCGGGGTTTTTTTTTTTTTTAAATATTATTTTTTTATTTTAAATCATCTACTTTTAAACACTTAAAAGACAGCAGTACACACAAATGAAGAGACGGCAAAAATTCCCTTTTCTTTAAACATTTTTCTTTTTATTTATAAAAACCAACAGACTCTATGAGTACAAGTTTCTGAAGTTTTAAACAATAACAAACTTCAGATTTCAGGTTTTTTTTGTTGTTTGTTTGTTTTTGTTTGTTTTTTTCCCCCCTCAAAATAATAAAAAATATTTAGGGTCGGTCAGGTTACGCCAATCAAACATTTTTTGTTAGGCCTTATCCAGATACAATGGACAAGGCCCACACAATGTCACCGTCCTGATCCCTATCATCATGAAACTCTTTACACGCTAGAACTCATATATGATGCTAAAGAGATACCAATGTATTCAAGAGAGATTGGTAGCTTATCTCCTGCTTCAAATTAAGATTGTTAAAAGTCGGTTTAAAAAGGTCTACAGTGAACCAGTTATAATAATAATAATACTATTATGTAGCGCTGTAACAAAATAAAACAGAATAACAAAAGAAGGAAAAAAATGTAAGCATTAACATTAAAAAGGTGAGCTTTTAACAATGATTTGAAAAGTAATGTGGTACAGAATTTGTTATGTCCCATTCACTTTACCTCTCTTCATACAGTCTCTTTGCAATTGACAATATACCTGATTTGACACCATCAAGATAATTTATACTGACCATATATTCTTTTATATTTTCTGTTGGCCCCTTACAGGTAGCTGGTCTAAGGCAAGTTATTTCGCAAACGGGAGGTTACAACACAGAGAATCTTCCCCCACATACGCAACCGGGCATGTATGACCCAAGCATGACCTCGCAGTACGGCAGCCAATCGGGACGCGCCAGCACAGGGGAGGTGGTAGGTGCTTCGTGACGAACGCATGACATTTGAAAACCTTCCCCCTATAAATCCCCTACCCTCTTTTAACCACCCCTCCTTCATTATATATTTAACTCTGCTCTTCACTGATTGATTGATTATTCATGACATTTTAATTGTATGACCTTGCTTTGCATGAAAACGCTGCTATATTGCAGAGAGTTGTACAAGAAAAGTTAACCACTAACCACCCCCCTTAAGGCGGTGAGTGACGTTAACGGTTCTTACAATATATATTTATTGACCCTAACTATACAGGCTCGTTCACTGGCTGTAGTGGCCCATCATGATCCGTTGAATTTACAATTTGACTCAATTCCAGCAGGGTCAGTTGCCGATCTTAGAGGGCGCTCTGCCTGAATGTGTTGCACCACTGGGTAACGATTCTCTGGTTCACGCAGCATACACTTGCATATTTTGGGGCAATGTTCAAAAAATCATGATGGACACTACACCACCTCATTTGTCCCTGTGAATTATGAAGCAATCGGAATCAATGATGAAATGAGATTTCAGTATATATTTTTCGATTCACATCACATTGGTAAACTTGCCGGGTTATATAGTGTGACATATGATTTTCATGGCAATTTTAAAGTTCAAATTTGCTTTTTTTATCTTGGTCCTGCTTGCTCATTCACATATGGGAGTGTTACCGCATTTACATGAGGGAGAGTTACAGCAGTTACTAATTATACACAAGGGTGAATTACTTGTAACGTACGAAAGGCAGTGTTACCGTTATACTTCTGAAAATGTATTGCACACACACTTTTTTTAAGTACCCCTCACAACCTCATCCGGCGTAGTTCGAGACATGTTGGGGTGTAAGTTGGGAACATGTTATATTTGATTGCATTTCCCAAACCCTGGTGCGTTGGTTAAACATGACATGTCCCTATCAATTGGGGAACCTAAGCTAAAACCCCGGATCTGAAGTGTTATGATGCCCCGGGGTATGGGGGCGGAACTTGAAAAGTGCGTTTATGCTACTCTTGTTATTGAATTGTTCGTAAGAAACTCATCGCTTAGGTAGGTCTTTCAAGATCAGTATCATGCCAAGTAAAACAATTACATACAATTAACTTTATAATGTCACTGAAGCATTGTATCTTCTGTGATATTGCTGTTCTGTATCAGTAACTAAGAAAGACAATTCTGGGACGAAATACTAGGGATGACAACATGTCCGAAAGAGTAAATTCTGAATTGCCAAGTATAGATTATGCAAGGAGGCAACGGTAGCCCAAACAGCTGCTGTGTTAAATATCCATGCCTATTTATATTTGATCAACTTCAAAGCAACAATCAAAAGCTGGCTGGCACCAATTTTGACTTAATTTCTAACCCCGTCTGTGTGTAATACTGTAACCTGAAAAATCACTGGGCCACGTCAGATGTACATGTATACTACTCTGCAAGTTTGCGTCTTTTAAATTATCAAGTTGACACTTTCGGAGTTCGTAACGTGTACGTCTTCAGCTGGTCTGTGATTTTGAATCCAACATCTTAATAGCGTATTTAGCATAACAAATGTACACAAACATACTTAGTCACTTTTGACACAAGTTATTTTTTAACTTATATAAGATGAGTGCCCTCTATAGTTTGTCGATATTAATTGACAGGTCAAATTAGTACTGAGATAGTCACTACATAGACCTTGAGGTATTTGGTTGAGAAACATTTGGCATTGCTGTCGTGTAAAATTGCGTAATCTTAATTTTAATCCACCTGATGAATAGGTCTTTTGCCTACCTGCCACAATGAATTTTCAAACAATTGAGGGCGCTCTTTATGTCAGTGGCTCTGTAATGTATACAAGCATATTTCGGACGTGACGTCTATCAGCTCATCTTAAAAAGAGCAATCTTAGATGACTGGTGTCGTTATCCCATGGAGTGCAACTTGTGACTAGGTCTGTTTGTACTTATTGCACTATATACTGTTGGAGTTACAAAGATAGGATTCACTGTTACTGTATAACCGGACATTTTATCTGCCGATCAATGGCTGGAAAAAGTTGGGCACTCAAGAACCTGGAGCAGAAAGCTTTAATGTTCACTGCAAAATGTCCGATTTTACACAACAGTGTATTTAATGAAATACAACTCTTAGTCGTGATGTTACCCACAACACTTTTGACTATTGCAATACATAGGCAATCACCACGTACAGTAAAACCTACATTCTGTAACCACTCATGACTAGGAGGGTGTATTTATCTGTGTACCATTACTCACAAGGGGTAAATGTTGCCATGTTTCTTGTTTCCCTCAATTTCTTTTTAAACAAAATTACAAATCTGTAATAACGTTAACATCTGGTTGCCATGCCCCAATTCCATTTGTGTTCTCTGATTTCGTGGTTAGAAAGTGTTCCCTATTTTAGTCGTGTGCACTGACAGTATTTTGCAGCATGGCACATAGGCGGTATAGCGAACGCAATGGTAACTGAAAAAAGCGATCACAAGTGGAGTGATGGCTGGCATCAAATCAAGTCCTTGATAAGGTCAACTTTCAGGTCAAAGGTCAACATTTAAGTGAAACAGAAACATGGTAGTGTAAACACAGCTTGTAAAACTATTTGATTTTGTTAAGTACTTATTTTTGCAAAATAGCAACATGCCACAGTTTGACTGCAAAGCCCAATAGTCAATCATATACCTATTTCGCAATTCTGTGGTCCATGATAAATTGACAAAATTCAATATCACACAAAATGAGGTGCTATTGCAAAATTAATAGTATTGCAGTTTTGCAGCCTGTGGGTACTCAACCTCTGCATTGAACATATGCAGGTGGGGTTTTCATAGTGGAATGGGTGGCATGAATATATATTGTGATTGTTTTTCTTGTTATGATATTATCTTTTTAGGGAATAAGGGTAATTATGACCCATCAACACAGATGCCCCTAAATTCAGTTTATGCTAATAAGTTATGAGCTTGAAGTTTGTTAACAACTAATTTTGTACATATGTCAAATTAACATTCATGATGTGCCATAATTGTAATCATTTTTCTATTTGATCATTGATTATTTATGAAAATTGTCACTGGTGGTCATGGAAAGCCTCCTTTGTGTCCGTGGCCCCTGAACATGCTTAAAGAGGGAGTCCTGCCCATGGCCCTTCTCTCTTGCACCGGTTTGCTCAATGACAGATTGGACAGAGTTCACATTGAGAAATTCCACCTTGGGGAAACTCCCTTTAAAGAAGATTCAAGGGTCAAGAATACAAAGGAGGATTACCGTGCCCAGAGGAAATTGTAGGCCTATATTTTACCTTTATTCTCGCCCGTTTACAAAGATACATTCATGACAAGTCGAAGTTGCTATTCCCTAATGGAATATATTTATTTTATATCCCCAATGGGGAAGTAATAGGAGTAAACTACATATCTATTATAGTTCTCTGTTACAATGGAAAATATTGTACGACATACAAAATGTTCACTATTTGACCAAGTTGAACAGTTTCGTTTGTTATCGTTGGTGTCCATGCAACATTTCTAGCCTTTGGAAATTAACACAGTGCAACATTTTCGGCAGTGGTACTTAATGTGAAGCACCTTTTTTGCGGGTGCATAACATTCAGATAAATTGTCATACCCAAATATGGTGCTGTGGGATAGTTTTGCTTATGTACTGCCCTCAAGAGTTAAAAGAGGGAGAGGCGTTATACGCAGTTTGGACCAAGATTATGTTTTTATTTCGCTTAATTAAATATATGCAGTGAAAAAGGTCACAAAATTCCCACAGTGAAAAATGAGTAGTGCTGTTTCCAACGAATGGGGTTTGGAAAAACGAGGGGGGTTATGGGTAGTTTACATTATATGTTAGTTATGGCAGTGCCAGCGTGTTTAAATATATGAGGGCTTCTTTGATTGGACGCAAAACTTGTACAGAAAGTTTTTAAAAACACTGTGTATATGTAGATGTATTCTCGTCTTGTTTTTAAACAAAAAAACTAATATGAATAATTAACAAATGGCTGGTATCCAAGAGCATGATTCCATTATAATTAAAATCTTATTGATCACATGATGATATTTTAATTATTAGGCCAAAAAAAAGAAAGAAGTTTGTCTCAAATGACCCGTCCGTATTACCAAAACCGCCCACGTTTACTTTTTTCTTCTTCATGTTTTTTCTTTTTCTTTTTCATTTCCTCAAAAATCAGCCAACTTTCAGGTCTGAATTTACAAAATAGATTTAAAAATCCGCAGACCGCATTAAATTTTCAGGCTCTCACGTCATCTGAGACAAACTTCTTTTTCTTTTTTTTGCCTTAAATGTCGTCAGCGGGAAAGGAAAGTATGTCTGTAAAATGATGGGTTTTTTTATATTCAAGAGAAAATGTTATGTTTCAAAAATGTTTAAGATAAAGTGTAAATTCCTCCTGTGTAACAATGTCTCTGAAATATCAAAAACATTTGTATCCTTTGGTGTTAGGTGTGCTTTTTTGAGTAACCTTTGTATCGTTATGTCCTTGCCTTGAATTTAGAGGTCGCAAACTAAAAGTTTTATCTTTTATTTTCTTACTTTTTATTGTACCCTTGATTTCATTATGAATATTCAAAGTTATATTCAATTTGATCAAATGGGTGCATACGTCCGTTGTTATCATTTGATTGTGTGTTTTAACAGGTGGGGCCATTTTCTGAATTGGAGTGGAGGGGGAGGGGGAGGGCATTCCCAATCAAATTCGTCCCATATCTGGTATTGCAAATGGTAGGACAGAGTTGAGCTTGTCCTTGTTTCTGTACATTTGAAATGGTGGGTCGTTTTCTGAATTTGAGTGGGGGGGGGGGGGGGGGGGTAGGTCATTTCCAATCAAATTCTTCCCATATCTGGCATTGCGAGTTGTGCGTGTTTCTGTATGTTTGAAATGTTTTCATTTTATTGGTTTTATTTTACTGGAGAATAGTCTGAGGAAAAATATTACTTTGATGTAAGACCATTTGCATACCCATTAAACAATGAGTTTTGATAGACAAAGAGTTTTGAGGGTATTTTTGCGAAACAGTAATGCTTTATTTACTTAGAACAGGGTAGCGATACACACCCTGGACAGGAAATAATGTGAAAAGATTGTCAGTAAATCACAGACATTTTTGCTCCTGTATTTTATAACCAAATATCTATTTATCGATATGTTTAAAACATAGAAATGGGTTGGTGATAGGCAATAAAATGGCAAAGAAACACTGATTTGCATGCCTCATACCTATTGTTTTAAACATCCCGTGGATAGATGTACAATTATCGGGTCCAAATCAGATTTTATAGTCCCTTTGTTGAAATACGAAGCACTGTAAGCTTGCTTAAACGTTTTATCGTCTGTACACGCACAGACAAAATGAAATTATAAGATGCACAGGTTTCGGGTTGGTTCCAAATTGGAGTGTGTAACATCGTTTTAGTCTTTTTTATCGACAGGCGAGGTACATTATGCTTGTCTTCACCCCCTGCTTTGCGTGTATGGAATTGTGGTCCTTTGTGCTCACAGGAAAACACTGTATGCATAATGAGCGGGTCAAATTCAGATTGCTTAGCTCTTTCATTATTATTAGAGACAATGTGTGCTTTTCAATGCTCTATGCAGAATGTCTTATTTAATGATCAGGTCTGGACAATGTGTAAGATTCAGGTGGCTTCATGCAAACGAATTGGCATCTGCAGGCAAATTATAATTTTGCATAGCAATTTGTAAGGGAATCCTCTTATTTTGTGGAGAGATATTAATGCCATCATATTTGGGAAATTATGGCATTTGTCCAGACCCGAGTGATGATAAATTAATAATTACATACCATTCATGTTTACAAGTGATAATACCATTCATTGTTTACAAGATCCTTTATATTTAAGAGATATGGTGAACCACTTTTTTAACAAAAATAAAACATTTGTACCAAATTAGAGTAGAAAAAGATTATAATAGTTAAATTATGTCATGTCATAACATTTTGTAGCTGCCAAAATCTTTTTAATAAGATACAGTTTGCCAAATTTAGATAGATTTCCCAACGGTGTGGAAGTCCTGTTTTTTATGTTATGTCCATTGCCAAACCTTGTTTCGGGCAATCCGCCATTCTTTAAGGGCTGTTTCTATTAACAAATCTTTGTTGTTGAAAATCCAACTCGCACTTTAGTGAGCGTTGTTTGTCAAATGTCACTGGGCTTGTCCATAAATTTATCCTCATAAAATGTGTAGATTTTTGGTGATTTAAAAAGGATAATCAAATTTTCTGACAATTTTCTCTTCCCTTTCCTCTCAACACAAATAGATGGCAGATTCTATACAATGTCATCTTGGTGGATTGCCATTTTGGAATTAATAAAAAAAGGTTCACATTTATTTTGCTTTCTTATATGTTTTCATCGGTACTGGTGAACTTTCACAACTGATTGTGCTATGACACACATTAAATGACTTTAATTTTTAAAATTGTTCCAAATGAGTAAAAAAAACCACCTTCAGGTTTATGTGGATTCTCTGATGTTATTGTTTTAAACATACAGGGGTCAACACACGGTCACCGGAGACAATGAGAGAGAAAAAAAAACTTGAAACAAAAACACTCCAGAAGCCACGATTGGTCAATAGTATGAATAATGTGTAACTGTTTCTTGGCCTGGTTTTGTTATTTATTAAGAGAGTCAGGTCCGGGTGTTCAATATATAAATAAATACAAATGAAACGAGGTGAACATTTTATCAAAAACTCACTTTATATTGTACAAGGAGAGTTTACAATTTTGGAATCATGATATAGTTGGTAGCCAGTAGTCCATAAAAAACCCAAAATAAGGTGTATATGTTAGAAAAATGTCCCAAAATAAATGCACTTTCGATATATTTATTGGTCATTGACCATGAAAGTCCAGGAATTTTGAGGCAATCTTTAGAAAACAAATTATTCTGAACTTTAAAAAAAAAAATGGAGTGCAATATTTTTGGGATGTGGTGTAGGTTCTTTGTGGTTTGCCCTGTAGGCTGTTTTATCACTCTTTTTGTAAAAAGGATATTAAGTGATGAAATCGCTGGTTACTTTGGGGTAATTTGCAAAAAGATGTAAACAATTAACCATTTTAAACCATTTTTTTAACATATATACCTTGTTGTAGTAGCAATTAGAAAATACATAAGTGAGATTGTCTTCACATAGTGTTGCCATGGTAACCTCCTTAATTATTGCTTGTTTCTATCATTGAGCAGGAAAAGTCTGAACTTTTAGGCCCTTCAACATGTAAAACATTAAACTGGCAAGAAGTTATTTTGTTACTTATGCTTTAAACATGTTCAGGGGCCACTGACACGAGTTTTCCTGCCCAACAACACGATGCATTTCTTTTTTCTTTGTATCGATAGCATAGCATAAGCAATAACTAAGGATGTTATACGGCATGCAACTCTTTTATCACTTGGTTACTCGTACAAAATCCCACAATGCATTGCAGGTAGCCCACTCTTATAATAGTCCTGTATTGTTAATAACCTTTTTCATTTTCAGCTTCTTGTTTTGTATCCAAATGCATTGTGGGATATTGTAATAATGTCTATGTTAAAAACTTGTATTGCTGTACAGACTACTCTGTTTATAATAAATAATACAGTGGAAACACACTATCAATGTGCTTTGCTTATCGCCTGCTTTTCTTTGATTTTGTTTTTTAATTAGAATAACAGAAAGCTTTTCCATCTAATACCACTCACTACCCCTTGTTCCTCACTAGCATCATTGAACAGGGCTCAAAATAAGTAAATATATATGGTGCCTTCAAAACTTGCGCCATTTGCTCATTGTAAGAGAAGAAAATCGACTCTTAAAATTTGTTGGCTTTCATGAATTTTTATCGGTATTTGACTATTTGGGCAAACCTTATTTTGAGCCCTGTATTTTGAAAACCATCGTTTTACAATTCAAAGGCTTTTAGTATACAAAACCTTACATCTCCAAATATACAGAAAATTATATTATTGAATTATTTTGTAGCTGAAAATACTTAAATCGCACCCTTTTGAGATGCAAGGTTTTGTTTTTCACCCCAGCGAGAATATGAGATTTGAATCCAGTCGATTGTTTATGCCCTGTCAAGGGTAAAACAATATGAACAGGGACTTCGCAATATGATTAATAAAAGTGAAATCTTTCTGTGCAAGGATAACGAGGGATTAAAAGAGATGAAATCTCAAAGATCAGGAATTTCTTTAGTTTGTATTCACCAGTTCTATGGCATCATCGTGTATCTGTTATCTGAACATCTTGATTTGTTGTAAATTTTGGGTGGGTTTTTTGCACACTTCAGAGCTATCCCGAAATTTATTTTGGATATTTGTCTAAAATGTAGGAAATAACAAATTCAAAAAACAATCAAAAACGTTTAAAATGTGGGTAGCGTAAAGAAATAATTGTGCAAAAATTACCACCACTTCTAAAGCTTCACCCAGGCGAATCTTAACAGCTACAGTAAAATGTGTCTCGCTGAAATACATGGTGATGTCACTGCGTAGAAGAGGGAAATTAAATGGGTGGAAATGGTTGTATGCTTCTCTGCATGCATTGATGTTTAAAAAGAACTTTTTGTGGGTGACATAATTATGCAATGATGGAAAAGCCACAGATGCAAGAAGTTGCAACATTTTCTAAATTGTTGAAATGTATGGATGTGTGAATCATGACCCTTTGGAAACTCTCTGAGTTATTTGTGTGAAGGAAGGCAAACATGTTCTGAAACAGTCTATGGAAGGTGATGGCTTGTTTCTCAATGGGTTCTTTTTGTGAAACCAATTAAGAAAGTTCCCAATTCTTGCGAAAGTGTGCTAACTTACGGAGGGGGAGGACTGAAGATAAATAAAAAGGAAAAAAAAACTCGGACACTGGATTTTGGCATGCTGAAAACCCTACAGAATTGCAGAAAAGACTGCATATGGATACATGGCGAGTGATTATGTTAACTGCATCCTACCCTAGACCCTACCTTGGAGTTGACTGGTAAACAACTTCATATTTATTTGTTCATGTTTGTGTTTTGGGTTGCTGTGTGGAGTGATGAAATGAAACATTTCTTGAGTACTCACAATTTTGCCGTGATTATTTTGTTATTCTAACCTAAATCTCATTGTTTTATACGCTACCCAATTACTCCCCATAGAAACTCAAAATATTATATTTTTAAAGCAGAATTTTTGCATCTCAATATTTACTTTTAATACACTATCATAACTGAACCATTCTGCATGCTGTTTTCTTAACCCCCTGGGCACTACCGGCCTATCTTACAGTTGTTCTGATTGGTGTATTGCAAGATATACTCATTTGAACAGCCAATTAAAATGCAGCTTGTAAAATATTTCACTCCCATCTTTATCAGGGATACAATTATTCTAACACTGTTTCTGATTGGCGCAATAAATGATGTATCTATCTTTCTGACCAATCGGCCGGTAGTTCTCAGGGGGTTAACCCCCATTCAATTATCAATTACAATACTATTATTCTCTTTAAAAAGTCCCATATTAAATATTTTTGTCTTATGGCCTCCACACAAACATAAAGAAATTTTCATCATGGCTGTGAGCTCATGAATATTCTCATTTCGTCACTTTATATTTTCCCAGGAGCCTACCCAAGATGCATTGCGAAGCGGTGACCACAGTAACCCTACCCAGCACAGCTCGCCACATGGTGGTGGCGAAGGAAGCGATAAACTCCAGAGGCATGCTGGGAGTGGTGGTAGTGGTAATGAGGAAGGGTCAGAGAGTTGGTCACAGGGTGGCGCTGTTCAGCCCATGGAATTTCCTTCCATACAACCGATTGATAGACAAAGGGATTATGGGATGCAAGGTGCGGGCAATGAGGCGCATGCCGACACAGCGGAGTCACAGGGCAGTAGTCAACCTCAATGAAATCAACTCCAAAGATCTTGTTTATGACTGTCTTTCCAATGGACTCTGTATGGGATTATATGTGGGTCAAATTTTAAAGTGTGTTGTAAGTTTATGCAAACAATCCTGTTTTCTTTTCATGAAGACTTGGATTGCAAGCTCATATAACACACAGAATTCTAGAATTGAAACTTGAATTGAAACTTTTTTGTTGTTCCTGGGTTGGTATGTGTGACTTGAAGCTGGCAGAGGTTAATAAATAAAGAGTAGTGGAAAAAAGATATATATTCAAATAACTGCTCAAAAACAGTTTGGAACAGGTGTATGACCAGTTCGTCTGTGGTAAACTACCAAAGTGGTAGGCCACCTTTGATCACCAATTTGTCAAATATTTCGTGATATATTCATATTGTGTTTCATATCAATGAAAAGCTGATGTGTTCTGCTTTCCAGCGATACCTTGTTGATAGCAATCGCTTGTGTCAGTGCTTAGCCACCTGTTTGTGAATGTGGGAGGATCTCATTCAAAATGTGCCTATTTCACCACTATTTCGTGCCCAAATGTTTATGCTCAATGAAGTGTTACATACAGTGTAAAAACGCTGTTTAATTTTTTTTAAACAACTGCTGTTGTTCAGGTACCCTACTCAAATGAATGTTTATACGCAAAACTTGTTTTAGCCGGGTACTTGAATAACCCCGTTGTTGAAAACTGTTACACAACATTTTTGCTGTGTTGTAGAGGGTTGCTCTTGACCTCTGAGGACAAAATAGTGATGATTTTGGCACATTCGGGTTGAGATCTCCCCATATTCTCAGGGACATGTTCATTTGTGTTGCTTACCAATTGAAAGATGATGTGTTCATCTTTCAGGTGATACCAGCTTCATAGCAATTATTTGTTTCAGAGCTCAGCCATGTGCTTGGGAAAATGAGGTCTCAATTTGAATGCCAAAATCATCACTATTTTGTCCTCAAAGTCAATAGAGCATCTCTCTACGACACAGCAAAAATGGTGTTTAACAGTTTTAAACAACAATTGGTCTTCAAGTACCCTGCTTAAACAAGTTTTGCATATTTAAACATTCGTTTATGCAGGGTATTTAAACGGTGTTTTACAGTGTAGCTGTCAATTTTAAAATACGCTTCATTGAAGAGTTGTTCTTTTTAAAGCACAAAATAAGGGTGAATTTGGCACATTTTCAATGAGACCTCTCCACATCCACAAGCAGATGGCTAAGCACTAAAACGAGCAATTGCTACGAATGATGTGTCGTTAGAAAGATTAACACCTCACATTTTCATTGATATGAAACACAATGGCCCGTATTCTCGTACGTAGTTAAACACGGTTTTAAGCTAAACACGTGTCTAACTTTGACTTTAGACAGCGTTTAACTAAACGTGATTCTTGTACATTTGTTTTACTTAAACACGCGTCTAACTCACTGAAAAGTGTCTAACTTTAAACATGGGTATGGGGGTAGTTTAAGGCGCGTTTAACTAAACAAATACACGAACTGTATGCCTTGAATGATTACTCAACTGTGCCCGGTGTAATCTGCCGAGCAGATTGTGTAGTATTAAAAATACATGCGCGTTCGAGGTATTCAGTCGATATCTATTGTAACCTATTAGGGCCACAACAAAAATAAATACCTGTAACTATACAGTAACGCACAACCACCCTGGGAACGAGATGCGCCAAGTTTAAAACCATGTTTAGTTAAAAAACATGTTGTTTAAAAGATAAATTCACGTTTGAGTTAAACACAAGTTTAGTTAGACACGGTTTTAAGCTAAAACCGTGTTAAGTACGAGAATATGGCCCAATATGTTTATATAACGAAATAATCGACAATTTGGCAATTGAAATCAAATTTCAGAAACTTTTTGGAGCAGATTAATCAAGAAGAACTCATGAATTTTGAGAGAAAAAAGAAGAGAGAATGTTCTTAATTTAAATAATGATCTTCAACTCGACAATCAACTCCACCGATCCCAGTTCCAAATACCACTCACACATTGTTGAATAGTCTGGGATTGACAAAGGCATTAGGAGTCTTCCTTCAGGACCCAAGCGTGTCCGTACGGAATGGACCTGTACTGTGTAAACAAACAAATGAACAAACAATGACCTGGAATGCTTCAAGATTTGTTTTTGTCACCAGATTCAGAATGATGACTTATATCCCAACGCTAGTGTAATAAAGAATAGAGAGAATAGCTAGGGTAGATAATGCCTATTCTCAGACACATGGCTATTTCCGGATGCTGTCTATTTTATCCACATCAAAGGGAGTGTGATGCTGATTTTCGAGTACGTTGTGTTGTGAGAAGTAAGATGTTTCGCCAACAAATGTATAACCAAAATGATGGATCATATTGATCTGACCAAATGTTGGATCAATCATCCTGGGGAAATCAGAGAAAATGTTGAAACTTGGCAATCCCCAGCAAAAAAAATGAAGCCAGTAAAAATCGTTTTGGTGGATCTGTCACTATTAAACACTTGATTTGTTTTTAGTGTTTATATTATTATTAGTTGGACCCAAGTCAGATTATAATAGCAACTGTGCAAATAGTTACAGCACATGCATACCATTCTGTAAAATCTGCTGTATTTGTTTGACTGAGAATAGGCATATTCACCTTAGTTGTATACAGACTTCTAATGCATTTATGAATGTGTAAGAGACTCATCTGTTAAAGAGACTGATTTACAATTTTGCATTACCCATGGAATTAATGTCTCGCCAACAACTGCAAAATTCTGGTTACCCATTTAATTTTTGTTGTTGTTAATTCTTGGTGTAGGAAGTGACCAGCAAACTTAGCTAGGCCATATACATGCTATTAAATGATAATTTCCATAGTCAGTATAATTATTTATATACCTCATCTAAAGAGTCCTGTCATTTGATTGGATTAAAGTGTATGGAATGCTTTATGATGAAAAAGTAGATATATGTTGAAAAAATCCTTAAAAATTAGAAGCAGATTTCCATTATGATTCAGTTTTCATGTGATGGTATTAATGGGAAATACAGTCATCCTTGATAGTCAAACTTCATTATTGCAGAGAGAAAAATATGTGACCAGTCGCGTCAAAAAGGACATGTTGTCGGCAAACACAGTTTTGAGATAGAGGCCAATATAATAGGTTAAATAGAAAGAAAATAATTTTAAAAAACACGCTTCTTCAAATCATATCTTGTGTTTACAAAGTCCGATTACCTTTAACATGGTATCATTTCAACGCTTAAAATGTGCTCTTTCATGTCATTCCAACAACTCAGATTTGACCCGCGCCTCCAACTTGTCCATTGTGTAAAAATTTGAAAAAGATAACATAACATTGCTTTAATCAAGCAGATGACAAGAATCTTTAAATCAGGTATTTAAAACAACTATTGGTTTTTGATCACCATGGGCCTATAATTTCAACCATGCCCCTCAGCAGTCAATATTTGTATTACAAATATGGACTAATAATTATAATAAGATAAATAGGGTGAACTATGCCCTCATTGATTCTTTACTAAGCCTACTATTATAACTATTGAAATAAGTAGGCTTACGGTCTCCAGATCATCCACTAGGGACAATTATAGTTCATCCTAATTTATTTTATCACGAAAAAGAGCAATCCATATTTGTTATATATAACGAATGAAAATATTTAAGTGTGCGATTGTGATAAAATTAAACATGAAAAAGACCTTAATTAATACTACTAAAACTACTAGGCTAGGCCTGGTACGCACTTCCGGGTTAACGCACAAAATGCACGCATTGTTGGAATTGTGTCCATAGCATTATGATGCTGACTATAATACTATGGTTGTGGGTAAGCATCTTTAATGATCTTATATATCGATGGTTTAGTGCAAGTGCAACAAAGTCCTATCTGCAATGGCTGCCATGTGTGAGATTATGTTTCTACAAGGGCACATCTTAAAACACCCTTAATATAACATGTGGCAGCTATGATAGATACCGCCCTTTCACATAACTGAAATGTAATTGCAAAAGTGTCCTATCTGCTACAGCTACCATGTGTTGGTCTGCCATACATGATAACATCTAGCAGCTATTGCAGATGGACCCTTGCTGCGCTAAACCCTCGATATTGTGGTATTGTATTGTTTGTAAATTAAGATCCTTGACTGCTCTATATCACTCTGTTTATTGGAGACGGCCAGTTAGCTCAGGGGTTAGATCATTCGATTCGATTGAATCCAGCTTCCGGCAGCTTGGTGCTAAGCATTGGTTTCCAGTTTCCAATACGATTTATTCCGTAAAATATATACTACCGGGTTCTAAATTGTCGGTTCCTTTCATCTATGCTTAGCACCAAGCTGCTCAAAATGAGATTCGATTCGATTACTGTTTGAAAGGTCACTGGTACGAGTCCCGCACAGGCTCATGTTCTTGCTTTTTAAGGTGGGATATGAGTCAAGGCATGACATAGGAATAATTTAGATACCTTTTTCGAATCATTGTGTTTGAGCTCCGTAGCTTTCGAGGTCATCACGACCCCTTCATTCATAAACACTACGCTGAATGAAGGGGTCGTGATGACCTCGAAAGCTACGGAGCTCAAACACAATGGTTCGAAAAAGGTATCTAAATTATTCCTAAAATCATGATCGAACCCAATATCAGTCTACATGCTACTAAGGCATAACATGTTTGAGTTGTGGAACTTGCGGTACTATAGTTTGATCAGTTCCTATTGGGGAATCTCATTACAACAGCGAATTAATACAGAAGGGTGTATAACGCAACGAGCGCATTGTGCATTGATTGTGCGATGCGTGCGTTCAGCCAAAATCATACGATAATGAAAACTTTCTGTCATCTGCTCCGACAATACTTTGCATGTATCATTTCCCATTGAAAGCACAAGAAAATTTTACCTCTTTTTTCACAAAATTTTCTGTATTAGTTCCAAACGCAATATTTCCTGGAATGGGAGCAAATCAATTATGAAACTAGACACTTCAAGCTTTACTCTCGACTAAACATTACGTTTGATAATTGTAGCATAATCATGTGAAAGCATAGGCTGTTAACCCCAGAAAAAAACATGAAATCTATCAACTACTGTAGTGTGATATATATAAAAGTATACATTTTGGAAAGGAAATGAGTCGGGTGATCCATTTTCTGAATCGCATTTCACTCAAAATACTGATTTTTAAAATTTTGACCCAAGAATCAGTTTTTGATAATAATGCCAAAAAATTGCACACAAATATTAGGCCCTCTGACTAATAGTACTCACTATAATCAAAACAAATACTTGTCAATCATAATAGCGTCACGACTCACGATTCTATCACTATAGGTCGACACGGTCATCCGGGTGCTTCATACATTTTGTTATTGTTTTGTACAGTTTGCCGTTGACCACGTCATAAGACGTTTTAACAACTCTGGTTTTATGCTCTGTTCATCCATGCAGTAGATCAACCCAAGCGATCGCGTCACGGCATGTAAGAGACCTTTGTTTACCTCTTTTTTGATGTAGTCAACGGCACGTGACGTCAGTCCGTGTCAACCTATAGTCAGATTTATAATTGAACGAACACATTGAAGCAGCGTTTTGCGTACATTGCGTGAAGTGCGCACAACCATAAACGTGAACATTACGGGCGCAATCATCTTTGTGCTCCGTTTGTGGTGTTCGTTCAATTTTTAATCATACTTTAGTATCAGGGTCCCACCAATGCGCCTTGTGCGTATCGCGGGGGATGGTGCACCTGTTGTTTTGGAATGCAAAAGTGCATCGCAAGACCGCATTCAACCTTTTGATGAACGCAAGCGCTCAGATCATGACGCTATGATCGTTAATTATTTGTTTTGATTATAGTACTCGCTACTAGCCTACTACTAACTAGAGTAGCTCTCAACAAAAATAATCTTAGTTAGGCTAGTAGCCTGAAGCTAGGCCTGCTAGTGCTATGGCTACTCCATCGAGTCGCCAAGAAAAAAACCTCTCTCATGCAGATGCTGAACTTACCTCATCTATAAAGGCCCTAGGCCTCTTTGCAGAATGTCTACAGGTGGATTGACAACAAATGACGTATTGAATTGTTTTTAATACTATACAGCCGATTAATAAAAATGTGCAGACGATGACACATACCAGAGCAACACGTCACAACATTATTATCGGTTGAAGCGATTCCTCTTTGCCGTTGTGTGTGCACAGCTGAACTTCGTACACAGACGGTGGTGAAATCAATTATACAAATATTTACTGTTCACGAGGGAAATGGTGCAACATACTAGTAGCTCCCCGAGGTGACTGGAAACCATGGGCCTACTATTTCCTGAGACCGCAGGTCAAGAAAAATAGTATTACTATTAGTAGGCCCACGGTCTCCAGTACCGGGGGACCTCTTTTTCATCATTTCCCGATTAAAGCACTAAATATTTGTTTTACATAACATATAAAACTATTTATATAATTTGAAATACTTTGATAAACAAAAGATAATAGGTCTAGGCCTACTCAATGTATCAATTATTAAAATTAAGGTCAGTAGCTATACTAAGCTTACCTCCATCGGCGCGTTTTCTCTCGCTGATTGACAACATTTTATTTTTTATTTTTTTTATTAGCACTGCCTACATCGTCGAGTTATTGCTCCAATGCATCTACCCCAATGAGCCGAAACCCACATTTTTTGGTGACAAACTCCAGGAAAATTAGTCCCAACGGCAGCGAAATAAAAATACACAATGCAGACTACTGGCAGACGACACAAAATCTGATCGATTAACACAAACGTGTCAAAGGTCAAATCAGTTACCGCCACGATCGCGAGCAGGGACAAACGTTCCTGTTGTAATGAAAAGGTACTATTTCCCTCGCAGCTCCTCATCACAGGGAAATTCAGACGATGCCGGACACAGGCGTATTCACGAATATTCAAGATTAAATTATGCGTAGGACGTTATGTGATCAGGTGAATGGGACGAACGCTTAACAACGGATTAAATTTAAAAAATAATACTGACACTGGAGTTGATTATCCAACTCCAGCGGTTTTATGATGAAATAATTTAGTTCCAACGTGTGTTCAAATTTATGGGGTCATATAATCAAAATCCATAGTTACATTGACTAAAGTAAATTCAAAATGTATGACCGTTCGTGTCCGCCATCGTCTGGGGAAACAGTACTTTTTTATGGGAACTGTTTCCCCCCTGTTAAATAATGGGGGAATGGTTATAAAATATTTTATGTCACGTGATGTAGTATCCACCAATCAAATGACAGGAATATTTGTATGTGTTATATAATATTAATTTATAATCTTATTTATAAAATATCATATCAATTCATATCTAAACACAAACCAATGGACTTTGATTATCATGGTTTAGGCCTGTATACATGTGGGTGTTTCCACAGTATGAGACCCCCTAGGTTTTTGTATATGGCCCTAAATCTTGTTTCAAATTGATTTTCTGACTCATATTTGGCCAGCATTATTGGTTAGTAGCAGCCTAGCAGCGAGCAAAATGTCAGAATCCTACCTAATTTGAAAACAATTCCACACAAATTACTAAAAATAGCGGTTGAAAACACTGACGCACATATGTTACCACCGTTATGTTGTAAATGTTGACGCACGATATATAAAACGGCTAAATCTTTAAAAGTCAACCATGTTATTTTCCAAAAAATGCAAAATTCCAAAAAGTTTTTAACCAAGAAATGCTGGCATTTTAATTACATACTTGTGTAATTGTGTGATTTCAAGATTATGCAAAATTGTAATATGTAAATTGTAAATTAAAAATTATTATGTGAACATTTCAGATAATAAATAAGTACAATTTGTCCAGTTTGCAGACATCATTGATTTATGCACAATTTATTGTGGTGGTATAGGGTAAAGTCGCTAGTTTTCGGTCAAGCCTATTTCGGTCACTTTCGCCTAAATCAAGTAATTCCGACGATAACTACCTCGCTGGTATAAACTGACGGCTAAAAAAAACGCCGGATAGTTGATGACCCGTATTGCTTTAAAATAGCAAAACCGATGTGGTTCGCCGGCAGACGATTCGCCGAAAATGATTGAATGAAAGTGGCAAGTATGGACAAAATTGATTTTTTTTTTTTTTTTTTCTGAATCTTATGAGGTTCCTAAGAACATGGGTCTGGGGTCTGGGATAGATTTCTTGTTAATATTGACTTCAATTGACTGCAACTTTACAATTATGACCGCATACAGTGCGATTTACTTCCGATAAATGACCCGTACTGTATAATGCATAAATTATCGTGGTAACATGGTGTCCGAAAACTGGCATTGCATAAGAGCAACGATCCTATCTTCGGTCAGTTAATTTTGGCGGGAATGATGGCCACCCGGGTGGGCCTTGTTTCATAAAATACTGGTATGGAAGGTTTGTTGTTCAACTATAACTTGTCATGAAGTGTAAACATGAGACGTTCAAACGTGGTTAGACGTCCCATTCATATTACAATGGATACAATAGACTGCAATCTTCCTTTGTTGTCACAATACAAAATCCTCTTCCTCCGATCGTTATGAGGGCCACTTGGCGACTGGCGACTTTACCCTAGTTGTTGTTATTTGCTTTTTAATGTGGCAATTGAGATTAGATCAAGACATTATATAGCACTATGAGTGCTATCAGCAGTAGATAGCCCATATTATTACAATGCTATCAGCAGTAGAAAGAAAGCACATCATACTATCAGTAGCAGATAGCACATTATTACAATGCTATCAGCAGTAGAGTGTTGCACAATTTTACAATGCTATCATCAGTAGATAGCACATCATTACAATGCTATCAGCAGTAGATAGCACATTACAATACTATCAGCAGCAGATAGCACATTATTACAATGTTATCAGCAGTAGATATCACATCATTACAGTGCTATCAGCAGTAGATAGCACATCATACAATGCTATCAGAAGTAGATAGCATATTATAACAAATGCTATCAGCAGTGGATAGCACAGTATTATTACAATGCTATCAGTAGTTGATAGCACATAACATTACTATCAGCAGTAGATAGCACATTATTACAATGCTATCAGCAGTAGATAGCACATCATTACAGTGCTATCAGCAGTAGATAGCACATCATTACAATGCTATCAGAAGTAGATAGCATATTATTACAATGCTATCAGCATTAGATAGCACATCATTACAGTGCTATCAGCAGTAGATAGCACATTATTACAATGCTATCAGAAGTAGATAGCATATTATTACAATGCTATCAGAAGTAGATAGCATATTATTACGATGCTATCAGCATTAGATAGCACATTATTACAATGCTTTCAGAAGTAGATAGCATATTATTACAATGCTATCAGCAGTAGATAGTACATTATTACAATATTAGCTGCTGTAGAAAGCACATCACTACAATACTATCAGCAGTAGATAGCACATCATTACAATGAATGAACACATTGAAGCAGCGTTTCGGTACATTGCATGAAGTGCGCACAACCATAAACCTAAACATTCCGGGCGCGATCATCTTTGTGATCTGTGGTGTTCGTTCAATTTTTAATCATACTTTAGTATCAGGGTCCCACCCATGCGCCTGGGGCGTATCGCAGCGGATGGTACACCTGTTGTTTTGGAATGCAGTGCATCGCAAGACCTCCTTCAACCTTTGGATGAACGCAAGCGCTCAGATCGTGATGCTATGATCAATAATTATTTGTTTTGATTATAGTAGGGGAGAACGGGGTAAGTTGAGCCACTGGGTAAGTTGAGCCACCCCTGTATTATGGAAACTGTTGACATTCATAATTTTACACAGCCCTCTATTGTTTAGATGGCATCACTCAAACCTCTGGTGACAACCTTGCATCATGTGCATACATGGTAATAAAATTGAGCTAGAAAGTTGATTTTGGACACATCTGAGTACATTTTTGAAAAAAATGGTTTACATGGTTTCTTTCTTAGAAGTGCGTAGATTGTACAGGGTGTATCAAAAAAAATAGGACACTTTTTCATGACGGTGTAATACTTGTTATAATCATTGGACCATGACCAATTTAGTCTCAATGTAAAGCCCAATTAATTATTATGATATCCTGAAAATAAGAGATCAATCCGATGAAAAATAAGAAAACTAGCATAATTTGCGTAAACCATGTCATTTACTGGTTTGTACAATGGGATTTACATGTATAGACCAGTAAATAACATGGTTTACGTTTCAATACTTTATAATAATTATAAACAAAGAAAATAATCTATCAGTCAATAGCAAAGATTAGTTTGGTAATCCATTTAATTCTGGCACAAATCAACACTGGCTAAATAATCCACAAATCAGATGCATGCATATTCTGTGCAAATTAAAAAAAGTTCTCGAACCCACTGTGGATGGTTCATTAGCATGATAAGAAGTAGAATTGGCATACATAGTGTGCGCTCGACATGTTACTCTACTGTTACTGTGTGAATGACCATTAGATTGCCTTGCCTAATAGGTCACAATTTCCTTAATTAATGATGGATTTTTCTCATCTTTTCAGGATTTTATCTTTATCGGTTGTACTTTTCAATGAAATAAAAATTGGTCATGCTTCAGTGATTTAACAAGGATTTAAACAATCATCAAAAAGTGTCCTAATTTTTTTGATACACCCTGTATTGGTGCAACTTTGTGTGCTAAAAGGGTGACATGTGCACTTAAATTTAGTAACATGTTGAAAATGTCATTAAGCTTCAGTAAGGAACAGGCTTCTCGTTACATTGCGTTTTCGCGTCTGGGGACGCAATATTTTTGCTAAAAACGCAGTACATTTTAAATTGGACTCTTTATTGCGTCCATGTGGACGCAATCATTTCTAATCGCGAGTCCAGATAATTTTGCACGTGTAAAGCAAAGTTGTAAAGCTTACAAATATTTGAAAGTCATTTATTTACTCATCTTTCTCTTTACAAACAATAAAATAAATAGAGAAGACAATTTTTGGACGTTTCAGCGCTGTAGTCTCCGTTTAACCACTCCGTATCCGATTCCGAAGTCACAATTCGCAAATTACATTTTTGACTCTTTTGGACCCCATAATTTCTTCTCAGACCCCCATAATTTTGAGAATTGGTAGATTATGGGGTCCAGTGGACCCCATAATATTTGTACCTAACGAGAAGCCTGGTAAGGAAGGGGGTAATTTTTCATAAGTTGACCGTCCCGGGGTAAGATGAGCCATTTTTCACGGGGTAAGTTGAGCATAGGAAATAGCTATGATAAAATAAAATTTGTCCAAATTTAGTACGAAAATTGTGGGGAAGTGTTTTAAAATTCCAGTTTGGATCAAAGTATTAACAATTATATTTCACTTTTACCATGAATAAACCAAAATTTCTGAAACTTATTTTCTGATTTCAAATGTCCCATTGATTATTGTGGTGGCTCAACCTACCCACACTGGTGGCTCAACTTACCCATAGTCCGGGGCAAGTTGAGCCACTTTGCCAAATTTTTTCAAGCATCTCCCATGAATAAACAATAGCAATTGGTTCAATTATTATGTTATACTAAGTAAGTCAACACTCTAAAGTTTTACTTGCAACACTAAGTTTAGTTTCTAAGTTTTGAAGGTCTGTCTTTTAATATCTGCACAATAGGGCAAAATGTGAAAAATTGCTCATCTTACCCGTTCTCCCCTACTCGCTACTAGCCTACTACTAACTAGAATAGCTCTCGACAAAAAATAAGCTTAGTTAGGCTCCCAGGGGGAGGGGGGGGGGGGGTACTCACGTATGTAAGGCATACGGGGACGTGCCGCTCCAGTGGGTCGGTTTTTCATGAGACATCCTTAGCCATGGGTAGCCTTATACAACTGAAAAATCCTTAGACATGGGTCCTGTTTTTCTATTTTCGCGAAAATTTGCCATAATTAGGTCTATTTTCGCGAAATGTTGGTCTAAAATGAAGCAAAACCCCTAAAAATCACCCTTAGAAATGGGTAGGGGTTTTGAATCTCTAGCGGCAAACCCCCGACCAAACCAAATCCGAGTACACCCCGCCCCCCACCCCCCCCCCCCCCCCCCCCCCCCCGGGTTAGGCTAGGCCTGCTTAGGCTACTCCATCGAGTCGCCAAGAAAAAAACCCATCTCTAATGTAGATGCTGAATTCAGCTCATGTATTAAAAGGCCCTAGGCCTCTCTACAGAATGTCTAGGCCTACTGGTGATTGACAACAAATATTTAAGTACAGCTGATTAATAAAAATGTGCAGACAATGACACATACCCACGCACAGCAACACGTCACAACGTGTGTATACGGTTGAAGCGATTCCTCTTTGCCGTTGTGCACAGCTGAACTTTGTACACAGACGGTGATGGAATCAATTATACAAATATTTACTGTTCACGAGGGAAATGGTGCAACATACTAGTAGCTCCCCGAGGTGACTAGAGACCGTGGGCCTACTATTTTCCCGAGACCGTAGGTCGAGGACAATATTTATTTATTTATTTATTTAATCTTTCTTTATTGAGGGTTAACAGCTTCAGTGTCAAGCACTGCTTTCCAAGCAGGCCCTCATTTCACAGAGAAAAATACATAATTATTTACAATATATATATACATGGAATATAACAACTATTTACATAAATATATACAGAACCATCAGATAAATTCAGCAAGGAAATGCAGAATTGTAATATACTTTAGAACACAAAATTTAAATTCCATGGATCTTTGTTTTAAATTGTTGCACTGACATATTCTCAAGTTCGGTTCTGATTGTTGATGGCAAGTTGTTCCAGGCATATGCTGCCCTAACATGAAACGTTCGCATACCTGAGTTCGACTTAAATTTCGGTACAACCAAAGTATTACTTGTGTGATTTCTTGTTACATGACAATGGTTATTATGAACAAATTCAAACTGCATCGATAAGTATGATGGACTTATATTTCTTAAACATTTATACACAATTAGTAAAAGGTGATTATGTCATCTTTTATCAAGTTTAACCCATTGAAGTGCATCCATAGTCAATAGTATTACTATTAGAAAGGCCCACGGTCTCTGTGTACCGGGGACCTATTATGCACCAGTTCCCGATATAGAGCACTTTAATATTTGTTTTATATAACATATAAAATTATATTTATGTAATTTGAAATACTTTGATAAACAAAATATAGGTCTAGGCCTACTCAATGTATCAATTATTAAAATACTAAAGCTTACCTCCATCGGCTTTTTTCTCGCTGATTGACAGCATATTTGATATGCTTTTCCGTATCAGCACTGCCTACATCGTCGGGTATTTGTTCCAATGCATCTACACCAATGTGTCAAAACCCAAATTCTTTGGTGACAACGCCAAAAGAAATAGTCCGAACACCAGCGAAATAAAAATACACAATGCAGACGACTGGCAGACGACACGAAATCTGATCAATTGACTCAAACGTGTCACAGGTCAAATTAATTTCCGCGACGATCGCGAGCAGGGACAAAAGTTCCTGTAATAATAAAAAGGCCCAGGCCGATACATGTACATTGTGGGTGTTTCCACAGTTATGATCGAGACCCCTAGCCTGCACTAGGTTACATTTTGTATGGCCTATCATCTTGTTTCAAAGTGATTTTCTGAATCATATTTGGCCAGCATTATTGGTTAGTAGCAGCCTAGCAGGGACAGAGCGAGCAAAATGTCAGAATCCTATACCTAATTTGACAACAATTCCACACAAATTAAAAAAAAACCCGGTTGTAAACACTGACGGCGCACCTGTTACAACCGTTATGTTGTAAATGTTGACACAATATATATGTAAAAACGTTTAAATCTCTAAAAGTCGACCATGTTATTTTCCAAAAAATGCAAGATTCCAACAAAAAAATGCTGGCATTTTAATTACATAATACTTGTGTGATTTCAAGATTATGCAAAATTGTAATATGAAGACCTATTTGTAAATCAAAAATTATTATATCAACATTTCAGACACCTGATTAATGCGCAATTTATTGTGGTGGTATAGTTGTTGTTATTTGCTTTTTAATGCGGCAATTGAGATTATATCAAGACAATATATAGCACTATGGGTGCTATAAACAGTAGATAGCACATTATTATTAAAATGCTTTCAACAGTAGATAGCACATCACTACAATACTATCAGTAGTAGATAGCACATCATTACAATGCTATCAGCAGTAGATAGCACATCATTACAATGCTATCAGCAGTAGATAGCATATCATTACAATACTATCAGCAGTAGATATCACATCATTACAGTGCTATCAGCAGTAGATATCACATCATTACAATGCTACCAGCAGTAGATAGCACATTATTACAATACTATCAGTAGTAGATAGCATATCATTACAATACTATTAGTAGTAAATAGCACATCATTACAATGCTACCAGCAGTAGATAGCACATTATTACAATGCTATCAGCAGTAGATAGCACATCATTAAAATGCTATCAGCAGTATATAGCACATCCTTACAATGCTATCAGCAGTATATAGCACATCATTACAATACTATCAGCAGTAGATAGCACATTATTACAATACTATCAGCAGTAGATATCACATCATTACAGTGCTATCAGCAGTAGATAGCACATCATTACAAGACTATCAGCAGTAGATAACACATCATTACAATACTATTAGTAGTAGATAGCACATCATTACAATGCTACCAACAGCAGATAGCACATTATTACAATGCTATCATATATCAGTTGATGGCACATTTAACAATGCTATCATCAGTAGATAACACATAATTACAATTCTATCAGTAGTAAATAGCACATCATTACAATGCTATCAGCAGTAGATAGCACATTATAAAAATGCTATCATATATCAGTTGATGGCACATTTAACAATGCTATCATCAGTAGATAACACATCATTACGATGCTATCAGCAGTAGATAACACATTGTTACAATGCTATCAGCAGAAGATAGCACATTACTACAATGCTATCAGCTGTAGATAGCACATCACTACAATACTATCATTAGTAGATAGCACATCATTACAATGCTATCAGCAGTTGATAACACATTATTACAATGCTATCATCGGTAGATATATAGCACATTGTAACAATGCTATCAACATTAGATAGCACATCATTACGATACTATTAGTAGATACCACGTCCTTACAATGCTATCAGCAGTAGATAGCGCATCATTACAATACGATCAGTAGTATATAGATAGCACATCATTCCAAAAATATCAGTAGTAAATAGCACATCATTATGATAATATTAGCAGTAGATAGCACATTATTACTCATATACTATCAACAATAGTAGATAGCACATCATTACAATAAAGACAACCAGCAGTAGATAGCACATTATTACAATGTTATCAGTAGTAGATAGCACATCATTACAATACTATCAGTAGTAAATAGCACATAATTACAATGCTATCAGCAGTAGATAGCACATTATTACAATGCTATCATATATCAGTTGATGGCACATTTAACAATGCTATCAGTAGTAGATAGCACATCATTACAATACTATCAGTAGTATATAGCACATCATTACAATACTATCAGTAGTAGATAGCACATCATTACAATGCTATCAGTAGTATATAGCACATCATTACAATACTATCAGTAGTATATAGCACGTTGTTACAATACTATCAGCAGTAGATAGCACATCATTACAATACTATCTGGAGTAAATAGCACATCACAACAATACTATCAGCAGTATATAGCACATCATTACAATGCTATCAGCAGTAGATAGCATATCATTACAATACTATCAGCAGTAGATATCACATAATTAGTGCTATCAGCAGTAGATAGCACATAATTACAATAAAGACTACCAGCAGTTCATTACGATACTATTAGCATTAGATAGCACATCATTACGATACTATTAGTAGATACCACGTCCTTACAATGCTATCAGCAGCAGGCTTCTCGTTAGGTACAAATATTATGGGGTCCACTGGACCCCATAATCTACCAATTCTCAAAATTATGGGGTCCGAGAAGAAATTATGGGGTCCAAGTCAAAAATGTAATTTGTGAATTGCGAGTTGTGACTTCGGAATCGGATACGGAGTGGTTAAACGGGGACTATGTGGTTGTATGCATTCAACAGACACGACGAAAACATATGTACATGGGATGAAAACATGGACGATGGTCGAGAGTTGTACAAGGAAGACCGAGAATATTTAATATTTCATTAATAAGTACACTTCGATTCGGATTGTCATGAAAACTGATATTTGTAAGCTTACATTTGTAAAATTATCTTGACACACGATTAAAAATTATTGCGTCCAGATGGACGCAATAAAGAGTCCAGTTTGAAATTTACTGCGTTTTTATCAAAAATATTGCGTCCCCAGACGCGAAAACGCAATGTAACGAGAAGCCTGATCAGCAGTAGATAGCGCATCATTACAATACGATCAGTAGTATATAGATAGCACATCATTCCAATAATATCAGTAGTAATAGCACATCATTATGATAATATCAGCAGTAGATAGCACATTATTACAATGCTATCATATATCAGTTGATGGCACATTTAACAATGCTATCATAAGTAGATAACACATCATTACAATTCTATCAGTAGTAAATAGCACATCATTACAATGCTATCAGCAGTAGATAGCACATTATAAAAATGCTATCATATATCAGTTGATGGCACATTTAACAATGCTATCATCAGTAGATAACACATCATTACGATGCTATCAGCAGTAGATAACACATTACTACAATGCTATCAGCTGTAGATAGCACATCACTACAATACTATCATTAGTAGATTGCACATCATTACAATGCTATCAGCAGTTGATAACACATTATTACAATGCTATCATCGGTAGATATATAGCATATTGTAACAATGCTATTAACATTAGATAGCACATCATTACGATACTATTAGCATTAGATAGCACATCATTACGATACTATTAGTAGATACCACGTCCTTACAATGCTAATAGTATATAGATGGCACATTGATACAATGTTATCATCAGTAGATAGCCCATTCTTACGATGCTATCAGCAGTAGATAGCACATTCTTACGATGCTATCAGCAGTAGAGAGCACATCATTACTTATACTATCAGCAGTAGATAGCACATCATTACAATGCTTTCAGCAGTAGATAGCACATCATTACAATACTATCAGCAGTAAATAGCACATTATTACAATGCTATCATATATCAGTTGATGGCACATTTAACAATGCTATCAGTAGTAGATAGCACATCATTACAATACTATCAGTAGTAAATAGCTCATTATTACAATGCTATCAGTAGTAGATAGCACATCATTACAATACTATCAGTAGTAAATAGCACATAATTACAATGCTATCAGCAGTAGATAGCACATTGTTACAATGCTATCAGCAGTAGATAGCACATCATCTTGATGATACTATCAGCAGTAGATAGCATAACATTACAATACTATCATTAGTAGATAGCACATCATTACAATGCTATCAGCAGTTGATAGCACATAATTACAATGCTATCAGCAGTAGATAGATAGCCCATTGTTACAATGTTATCACCAGTAGAGAGCCCATTCTTACGATGCTATCAACAGTGGATAGCGCATTATTTTAATACTATCAGCAGTAGATAGCACATCATCAAATACTATCAGTAGCAGATAACACATCATTACAATACTATCAGTAGTAGATAGTACATCATTACAAGACTATCAGCAATATATAGCACATCATTACGATGCTATCAGCAGTAGATAGCACATCATAACAATATTATCAGCAGTAGATAGCACATCATTACAGTGCTATCAGTAGTAAATAGCACATTATTACGATGCTATCAGCAGTAGATAGCACAACATTACAATACTATCAGCAGTAGATAACACATGATTACAATGCTATCAGCAGTAGATAGCACATCATTACAATACTATCAGCAGTAGATGGCACATCATTACAGTGCTATCAGTAGTAAATAGCACATCATTACGATGCGCCACAAGTATCTGACACCACTTGTAGCGGGACACGTATTTTCTTTTTGCAACTATAATGGGATGTATAGACGACAGATTGCTACACGGAATAAAGCGTAGTAACACAATGGGATGCATCCCGTTATAGTTGCAGAAAGCCTACGAAGCGTGCAGAATGCTGTTGCAGTATCTGACACCACTGGGTTTTTTTATGTGTGGACAGGGTTTAAATTAGAAACCTGGGCGTTTATTGCTTTAAGGAACACGTGGGTTTGTTTGCAGGGACAGAACCTGCGTTTCAACTGTAGACAACAAAGTACTGGTTCACTCAGGTTGAAATTCCTATACTCTTTATTTCACAACCATACAACACTAACCACAGTTCAACTACAGCAATTAACAACAACTTATTCCAAGAATTATCTCCCCAAATGATATTGGCCTAAAGTAACCAAGTATTTAAGATCGTGAATCGTGAAAAACCCAAGTCTGTAATTAAGTTATGAACCGTGAAAATAAACGTGACAGATAAAAATTTAACCAGATAAAAATTGTACCAGATAGATATTAATTGAAATTGTACCACCAACTATACATTAACCAGCCAAAAATATTAATGAATGAAATTGTACCGACCACGGAGCGTTAATTTACTCTTCAATATGAACTCTTTCAATCTTCAGTTACTTGTTACTTCCGTCGCACTTCCTTCCCCAAAACATCCACGGAAAAATATCATAATGTTATAATCCTAGACGCGGTCTCCGACTCACGAAAATGAAGAAATTCTAGCGCAAATTGTAAGTGTTTTACAAGAGATTTTCCGGTTTCTTTACATGCGGTATCGAAAATGACGCTTTTAGTTTCTACGCCGTACTGCGCACGCCCGAACCAATTAGGCCCTATCCCAATTGCTCTAACTCTAACTAATTGCTTCGTAATAGGGGAGACCGGGGCATATTTCATGGCCCACTCGCAGATAAGGTAAAGTAAATATAATATCTAAAATATGATGAATACATTTTATTTTACTCCACAAAATCCAATCCCGCTACACAGCCCCCACCAAGCGTTTGACGTCCCGTCAATAAAAAGCGATAACAAAAAAACCGCGGGATTGGCCACTGTATCGTAACCGACGCGTACTAAATATACCTCACCAAACATCAGAGATGAATACCCTTCATACCTTACTCTACTCCAAGGTCTTAAACTACACTTAATCTACTACAGGTCTTAAAGTACAAAAAAATAATAAACGCGAATCTTCATCTCCCTCCGTCGTCCTTGATCCCCAGTCTCCTGTTGCTTGTAGTGCCCCTGGGCTGTTGCTGGTAGGGCCCCTGGCCAAACCTGATGCGACCCCTGGTTGGGTCCAAGGATCCCGTCTGTCCTTCGTCGTCGTCTCGCGCCGTTGAAACCTTTGGTCAGGTTCGTCGTAACCCCTACTACTACTACTTCTACTACTAAGCTGCATTTAAGAAACCCTTTTCGTAAAAACCCCAAAGCGCTTTACAATTTAAAACAAATTTAAAGATCAACAAATTAAAAACTACAATTTAAAAGTACACAGATTGGAGGATAAAAGATAAAACTGGTAAGATATATTCAATACCAGAACCAATTGTAAAACATGCCCACTGTATCGTAACTGACGCGATACGATACTGGTCGGGTTAAAGTACCCATGGTCGGGTCTGTAATAATCCTCATCTGTGTGGAGCTCTGGTAGCAAGTCTCCCGTTACGTCCCATGATTTGACAACTCGGCTTATTAGGCCAAGAAACGAGTCAAGCTCTAACAGATTGGGTGTAACGTTAGTCATCGTCCAGTTATGTACACACCGCCGACTTTGCCTTCATATCGTAACAATTTAACTTTTATCTCGAACTCAAAACAGCTGGTATAATAACTTCAATGAAACTTTAAAATATTTAACAACTCCTCCATCTTAAACAGGTCTTTATACTAAATGCTCTTCCATTAACCCTTCCACTCGGTCCATTACCATGATTACATCCGCCTTCTGTTCAATACAGGGCTAACTTTCCCCACGAATCTTTTCCCATAATAGTAATACTTTAGCAACACAAAATCCAACTCCAAGGAACTCCAACCTCACGTAAACTCCTATTTCCCACGATACTAATACTTCTAACGCCCGTTTAATATCCTAGTGTGCCCAGACCAACACTCACACCATCATCTGGTCGATTCTCTATCTGTTTTTCAATCACTCCCAACCAATGTTCATTAGTCTTCTTAATCAGCTCGTTTACGCCCTGGAAGTTATGCACTGACGAATCTGCTTCAAACTTCTTCCACTTTTTTGTCTGCTCAGCCAGCCCCTCATCTTTGAATTTCGCCCATACCCCATCCCGATTACTCTGATCCTCTACTCTTGGTCCAAACGGTTTAGCTGGTACAGCCCTACTACTGCCTACCGTAACAACCTTTGCTGGCTGTGTACGTATACCCTCCGCCGAAGTCTGGATAGACACATTTGTCGACTTCGCCTTGGCTCCGCCTACATGTACAGCCTTTGCACCCGGGTTCAATTTGCCTCCATTCATTTTCTTCTCCTGTTCCTCTTTCGCCAGCTTCTCCTGCCGCAACTTCAACTCTTTCCTGCAACGAGCTTCCTCCTCTCTCTTCAGGCGCCACTTCTCCCCACTTATCTCCTCCTTTCTTTTCTTACGCTCTTCATTTTGCCTCAACTTCTCCTTCTGCTCACGTTCTTGATCCTCTCTCACCTGCCTCTCTCCCTCGGTTTCCATTCTTATCCACTCATCTCTCTTCCGACGCTCCTCCGCCACCCTAGTCTCCTCCTCCTTGCGACGCTCCTCTTGCATCTTAATTCTTTTCTCCTCCTTCCGACTCTCCTCGTCCCTAACCCTCTCTCTTTCAAGATGCTCCTTCGCCGCCTTTATCTCTTCCTTCCTTCTTCTACGCTCCTTATACTCTCGTGCCTTCTCCTCCCTTACCCCCCCCCACCTGGACTCTGCTCGTCCGTACCGCCGGTCCTTCCTTCACCCCCTGTGACCACATAACTCCTTTCCCCACACTACTACTATTCTTCCCTGCAATTACGACAGGACTCTTAGCGAACACCTCTCGGGCGTCCACTAGCTGCTCTACTTCCTCATTACCCTCCTTCGTCTGTCTCCGTCCTCTCCGGTGCTCTAGGTCCTCAAATGCCCTACTTCGCTCAACTCGATCCAGCGTTTCCTCTAAAGTACTAGGGGCGAACGCATGAACCTCCTTCCGCATCTCTGGGTCCGAGATAGCTCTGCCAAAATGCCGACGAGCTGCTCTGTTTCTATCTTGTTTTGACGAGTCCGGCATCGCCAAAAACGTCAATCTCTTAATATCCTTGGCCAAGTCAGAATAGCTCTCATTCTCCCCTTGCTCTCGCTGCTGGAGTTTAGCGTATCAAATTTCCGGATCCTCCCGAGGCCCAAAATCTTTAGTCATCATTCGAACTAACCCCTCATAGCCTATCTCTCGCGGGTCAACACCACTCCCAGCCAACACATTCAGAGCTCTACCCTGACAACTGGAATACAACCACATAGCAGCTTCCTCGTCCGTCATTAGTTGTACTCGCGACAAACCTCAAAATGCCTATAAAATGCCCGCCAATTACCATCTCCGTCAAATTTGAGTGGCTTCATATCTCGCCTCTCCATTCGTAGACGTTCCACCAAGGCCGACTTCCTTCCTTCAACTTCACAACTCTTCATTACCTCTGGCTCTCTAACCACGGCTACTTTATTTCTTTCAACTACCTCACGAGCCTTTTGCTCCCGCAACTCTTCGGTCCTTGTTTTTATCTCACTCCTCGTAACACGCATCGCTTTCGTCACCTGACCAAGTAGCTCCATGGTTTTCGCCTCTCGCGCCGAAGCCAAAACTAGTCTCGTACTTCCTTCGTCACACAACTTCTCATACTTTTGCTTTTGCTCACCCTCTACCTCTCTTAATAGTCGAGCCCTATCATCGAGATCTGCATGTTTCCTCTCATATTTACGCTTTTTCGACACTACTTCTACATACACCTCATTCCTCTTCTCCCCTTCTGCCACTGCTTTCTCCCGATCAGACAATTCTTTTAGTTTACTCTACTGCTTCTCACCCTCCAATCTTCTCATCACCTGCGCCTCACTCTCCCGGTTAACCAGCAATTGCGTTCGCTGCCCCAAATGGAACTCACGCTCCTTTACCTTCGACTCCCTTCGACCCAACTCTTCACACCACTCTTGTTCCTCGGCCACCGACCCTGAAGCATCTTCAGCGCTTCCTCTTCAGCTACAAGTTTCTCTCCCCCCCCCCCACCGTTGCAGCTCTGACACTGATCGCAACCTTTCAGCCTCCAATATTTTTGGAGCAACTCATCAACCATTGACCTGCAAAACAGTTCCGTTTCAAAATTTGCTAAATCACCTTTCCGTCGGTTATATTTCTTCCGATTCAGCTGCTTCCTCCTATTCACCTCAATCAGCCGCTGCTCTGTCAAATCCTCCCTCCGAATTAAATCATTCTCTCTCCGTCTAACATCTTCCAACTCAATCCGATCTGTCCCTTTCCACTCCTCATAATCACCCACAGTTTTCAACTCCGACTTTGCAACACGTGATCCAATCCCAGAGTCATCACTATAGTAACTTCCCTCGCTATTAGCATAGCCAACTCTACCTGAACCGTTAACCAGCCTAACATTCGTATCTGGGCCCCACAACAATCCGTCACCAACCTCACTGCTATTCTCCACAGTACTCCAATACTCGGTTTCACCACTTGAATATCCACCAGCACTTCCAGCCTCGTCAAAGTTACCCATCTCATTACTACCTCTACCGTTAGCGACCATCACCTCATCACTATGATCCCCTCCGTGTCGACTTCCAATTCCACCAGCACTTCCTCCTCCACCAACACCGACACTACGTCTGACCTCGCCACCAGCACCAAAACCAGCACCACCACATTTATTCCACTGTCGACCTCCACTTTTGTCGACACTTCCCAAGTTACCAAAGTGTCTACAATCCCCACTTTTGTCGACCTTTCCCAAAACACCCAAATCCACATCGCCACCAACACCCTCCACATCACCTCCACCAACTCTCTTCCCATCTCTACGATGACCTCGGCCACTTCCCTCATGTTCACCTCTGCCACTTCCCTGACGCTCGACTCTGCCACCTCCCTGTCGCTCATCTCTGCCACCTTCCTGACGCTCATCTCTGCCACTTCCCTGACGCTCATCTCTGCCACTTCCCTACCGCTCATCTCTGCCACCTCCCTGACACTCATCTCTGCCACCTCACTGACTGACGCTCATCTCTGCTACTTCCCTGACGCTCATCTCTGCCACCTCCATGACGCTCATCTCTGCCACCTCACTGACGCTCATCTCTGCCACCTCCCTGACGCTCATCTCTGCCACCTCCCTGACGCTCATCTCTGCCACCTCCCTGACGCTCATCTCTGCCACCTCCCTGACGCTCATCTCTAACACTTCCCTCACGCTCATCTCTGCCACCTCCCTCACGCTCATCTCTGCCACTTCCCTCACGTTCGCTCATTTCCTCAAGTCTGAAGCCACCGCCTAACTACCACTGAAATTATCCCGAATTCACCAGAAACCCCCCCCCCCAAAAAAAAAAATCCCACATATGACACCATTTGTGGCGGGATGGCCCGGTGGCGCGAAAGCCTACGAAGCGTGCAGAATGCTGTTGCAGTATATCTGACACCACTGGGTTTTTTTTATGTGTGGACAGGGTTTAAATTAGAAACCTGGGCGTTTATCGCTTTAGGGAACACGTGAGTTTGTTTGCAGGGACAGAACCTGTGTTTCAACTGTAGACAACAAAGTACTATTTCACTCAGGTTGAAATTCCTATACTCTTTATTTCACAACCATACAACACTAACCACGCCACAGTTCAACTACAGCAATTAACAACAATTTATTCCAAGAATTATCTCCCCAAATGATATTGGCCTAAAGTAACCAAGTATTTGAGATCGTGACTCGTGAAAAACCCAAGTCTGTAATTAAGTTATGAACCGTGAAAATAAACGTGACAGATAAAAAATTTAACCAGATAAAAATTGTACTAGATAAATATTAATTGAAATTGTACCACCAACTATACATTAACCAGCCAAAAATATTAATGAATGAAATTGTACCACCACGGAGCGTTAATTTACTCTACAATATGAACTCTTTCAATCTTCAGTTACTTGTTACTTCCGTCGCACTTCCTTCCCCAAAACATCCACGAAAAAATATCATATGTTATAATCCTAGACGCGGTCTCCGACTCACGAAAATAACGAAATTCTAGCGCCAATTGTAAGTGTTTTACAAGAGATTTTCCGGGTTCTTCACATGCGGTATCGAAAATGACGCTTTTAATTTCTACGCCGTACTGCGCACGCCCGAACCAATTAGGCCCTATCCCAATTGATCTAACTCTAACCATGCTAACTGAGTCCACTAGCTGCTCTACTTCCTCATTACCCTCCTTCGTCTGTCTCCGTCCTCTCCGGTGCTCTAGGTCCTCAAATGCCCTACTTCGCTCAACTCGATCCAGCGTTTCCTCTAAAGTACTAGGGGCGAACGCATGAACCTCCTTCCGCATCTCTGGGTCCGAGATAGCTCTGCCAAAATGCCGACGAGCTGCTCTGTTTCTATCTTGTTTTGACGAGTCCGGCATCGCCCAAAACGTCAATCTCTTAATATCCTTGGCCAAGTCTCAGAATAGCTCTCATTCTCCCTTGCTCTCGCTGCTGGAGTTAAGCGTACCAAATTTCCGGATCCTCTCGAGGCCTAAAATCTTTAGTCATCATTCGAACTAACCCCTCATAGCCTATCTCTTGCGGGTCAACATCACTCCCAGCCAACACATTCAGGGCTCTACCCTGACAACTGGAATACAACCACATAGCAGCTTCCTCGTCCGTCCATTGGTTGTACTCGCGACAAACCCCAGAATGCCTATAAAATGCCCGCCAATTACCATCTCCGTAAAATTTGAGTGGCTTCATATCTCGCCTCTCCACTCGTGGACATTCCACCAAGGCCGACTTCCTTCCTTCAACTTCACAACTCTTCATTACCTTGGCTCTCTAACCACGGCTACTTCATTTCCTTCAACTACTTCACGAGCCTTTTGCTCCCGCAACTCTTCGGTCCTTGTTTTCATCTCACTCCTCGTGACAAGCATCGCTTTCGTCACCTGACCAAGTAGCTCCATGGTTTTCGCCTCTCGCGCCGAAGCCAAAACTAGTCTCGTACTTCCTTCGTCACACAACTTCTCATACTTTTGCTTTTGCTCACCCTCTACCTCTCATAATAGTCGAGCCCTATCATCGAGATCTGCATGTTTCCTCTCATATTTACGCTTTTTCGACACTACTTCTACATACACCTCCTCATTCCTCTTCTCCCCTTCTGCCACTGCTTTCTCCCGATCAGACAATTCTTTTAGTTTACTCTGCTGCTTCTCACCCTCCAATCTTCTCATCACCTGCGCCTCACTCTCCCGGTTAACCAGCAATTGCGTTCGCTGCCCCAAATGGAACTCACGCTCCTTTACCTTCGACTCCCTTCGACCCAACTCTTCACACCACTCTTGTTCCTCGGCCACCGACCCTGAAGCATCTTCACCGCTTCCTCTTCAGCTACAAGTTTCTCTCTCTCCCCCCCCCCCCCCCCCCCCCCCCCCCCACCGTTGCAGCTCTGACACTGATCGCAACCTTTCAGCCTCCAATATTTTTGGAGCAACTCATCAACCATTGACCTGCAAAACAGTTCCGTTTCAAAATTTGCTAAATCACCTTTCCGTCGGTTATATTTCTTCCGATTCAGCTGCTTCCTCCTATTCACCTCAATCAGCCGCTGCTCTGTCAAATCCTCCCTCCGAATTCAATCATTCTCTCTCCGTCTAACATCTTCCAACTCAATCCGATCTGTCCCTTTCCACTCTTCATAATCACCCACAGTTTTCAACTCCGACTTTGCAACACGTGATCCAATCCCAGAGTCATCACTATAGTAACTTCCCTCGCTATTAGCATAGCCAACTCTACCTGAACCGTTAACCGGCCTAACATTCGTACCTGGGCCCCACAACAATCCGTCACCAACCTCACTGCTATTCTCCACAGTACTCCAATACTCGGTTTCACCACTGAATATCCACCAGCACTTCCAGCCTCGTCAAAGTTACCCATCTCATTACTACCTCTACCGTTAGCGACCATCACCTCATCACTATGATCCCCTCCGTGTCGACTTCCAATTCCGCCAGCACTTCCTCCTCCACCAACACCGACACTACGTCTGACCTCGCCACCAGCACCAAAACCAGCACCACCACATTTATTCCACTGTCGACCTCCACTTTTGTCGACACTTCCCAAGTTACCAAAATGTCTACCACTTCCCCGACGCTCATCTCTGCCACCTCCCTGACGCTCATCTCTGCCACCTCCCTGACTGACGCTCATCTCTGCCACTTCCCTGACGCTCATCTCTGCCACCTCTCTGACGCTCATCTCTGCCACCTCACTGACGCTCATCTCTGCCACCTCCCTGACGCTCATCTCTAACACTTCCCTCACGTTCGCTCATTTCCTCAAGTCTGAAGCCACCGCCTAACTACCACTGAAATTATCCCGAATTCACCAGAAACCCTTGTCGCCCCCCCCCCCCCCCCCCTTAAAAAATAAAATCCCACATATGACACCATTTGTGGCGGGATGGCCCGGCGGCGCGAAAGCCTACGAAGCGTGCAGAATGCTGTTGCAGTATCTGACACCACTGGTTTATTTTATGTGTGGACAGGTTTTAAATTAGAAACCTGGGCGTTTATCGCTTTAAGGAACACGTGGGTTTGTTTGCAGGGACAGAACCTGCGTTTCAACTGTAGACAACAAAGTACTAGTTCACTCAGGTTGAAATTACTATACTCTTTATTACACAACCATACAACACTCAACTACAGCACTTAAACTTATTCCAAGAATTATCTCCCCAAATGATATTGGCCTAAAGTAACCTAAAGTATTTAAGATCGTGAATCGTGAAAAACCCAAGTCTGTAATTAAGTTATGAACCGTGAAAATAAACGTGACAGATACAAATTTAACCAGATAAAAATTGTACCAGATAGATATTAATTGAAATTGTACTACCAACTATATATTAACCAGCCAAAAATATTAATGAAAGAAATTGTACCACCACGGAACGTTAATTTACTCTACAATATGAACTCTTTCAATCTTCAGTTACTTGTTACTTCCGTCGCACTTCCTTCCCCAAAACATCCACGGAAAAATATCATATGTTATAATCCTAGACGCGGTCTCCGACTCACGAAAATGAAGAAATTCTAGCGCAAATTGTAAGTGTTTTACAAGAGATTTTCCGGTTTCTTCACATGCGGTATCGAAAATGACGCTTTTAGTTTCTACGCCGTACTGCGCACGCTCGAACCAATTAGGCCCTATCCCAATTGCTCTAACTCTAACTAATTGCTTCGCAATATGGGAGACCGGGGCATATTTCATGGCCCACTCACAGATAAGTTAAAGTAAATATAATATCTAAAATATGATGAATACATTTTATTTTACTCCACGAAATGCAATCCCGCAACAATAGATAACACATTATTATTTTGGGATTTTATATTTTAAAATTTGTGCAAATATTTCACAGATTTTTTTTATCGAGGCAGACGTGTTAGCATGGATAGTTGTTCGCTCATTTCATGCATCTGGACACAGTTCCGCGAACAACAACAAAACACACTCGCATGAAATAGCTTGAATTTTGTCCATAGCATTATGACACTGACTATACGAGGGGCGGTCAGTAAATAATGAAAGTGATCATGGTATGGGATGCATGAGTGATTCTATTGAGGGGATAATGTGATCAATACAAAGTATGAACCTTTGTCTTTCAAACAATACAGTTTTGGATTTGTAAGTGTGAACTATGACGTCATAGCATTGTATTAAAGTAAGTACACTTGGGACACTGCTAAATCAGTTATTTGGCGGGAAATTTGAATTGTTTTTATGAAACACGTGGTAAGAAGATTGCATAACATGACATCAGAAGCAGGTAAATCCCGATTTTTTTCGCATAAATATGATACAAAAGACAATAACTTCAATCCCTGTGTAATTTGGAATGTGTAGTATAAGAGGGAAAAGTAAGGAGAAGCAATTGAATAAAAGGTATACAAATATCAGTATTTCAAATAGCTAATTTTCATTAAAAAATGCCCACTAATATTGCGGAAAATCAAACAATTGAGGGAAAATTCAAGCAATTAAACAGTTTGGAAGATTCCATATGATAGTTAACTAATTATCCGAACTTATTCGCGTGAAACCTGCAGAAAAAATGCGCATGCGCAGACGGCAGATAATTTTGAAACGGGCCCAAAATGGCTAAAATCATGAAATTTACCAGATAAAAGCTTACAGTGCCTTCAAATTCTAATCAGAAATAATGAAAAATGCTTAAATCAATGTGTAAACATATTGTGATAGTCAAAATGAAGATATACAGGAATGTATCAATCAAAGATGGCTGCCACAACCTCTCTTATTACTGTTATATTTAGAGCTACTAGATATGTATTGTGTAAGTAATCGTCATATAATTTCAATGGTTTGAGGACATTTTATGAACAGCTCCTTTTGAAATCTTCACTATTATTGCTTTACATCCCACAACAATTTATTAAATTATAATCCCTCCATTGTTCTTTATCCTTTGTTGTTTTCTACGGTATATTATTGCGGATTTTGCTAAATAAAAGCGTATTTGAGATGGTCCCTTCTTGTTCGTATTAAGGCATTCAGATCTAAAAAAGAGTGTCAAACAGAGATAACTGTGTATTCTAACCATGTGCCAAGTGTTATCTGTTTTTATACTTGCATTGCCGAGATATACGCAAATGTATCAATCAACCCATATTCAACACATTACATATCCAGCCAAATAATTGACAGATTTCAGTCAGTGTCTGAAACCTATTGTGTTTATGTTAATGACGTTACATAACCAAAGGTATCTAACAATCCAAAAGTGTATTGTTTGAAAGACAAAGGTTCATACTTTATATTGATCACATTATCGCCTCAATAGAATCACTCATGCATCCCATACCATGATCACTTTCATTATTTACTGACCGCCCCTCGTACATGAACAAATTCCTACGAATTTAAAATGAATTTTTACTGCGCACTCTTGGGTTACGTTCTCGTAACCATGGTAACGTCAGGTCGGTCTTTCAACATGTTCAATTATGTTATTTTACTTGCACAGGTTATTCTGTGGATAAATCAGATTGCATTCATTTTTTAGCATTCTTGGAATTATCATTAGAACGATTCTTGTTTTGTAAGATAATCAGCCAATATAATACGGACATTCAGCGTGACTTGCAGAAGTACATCATGTACATCGTGTCCTAGAAAACCTGCAACAGTATTTTGACAGCGCCCTTGTTTCACTTTAAGCACCGTGAAATACGATCATTCAAGGGCGGAACCCACTTTTTGACCTGGGGGAATGGTCAATGTAATCACCACCGCCCCCCCCCCCCCTGTTTTTCACATCCAACAACAACAAAAAAGGAAAAAAAAGGGAAAAAAGAAAGAAAGGCGGGCGGGAGGCATGCGAGGGACAAAAGAACGTTTGGAGGTTATTGGACGTCGGTGAAGATACTTACGCGTCGCGTACGTACGTTGACTAGAACTGATCTTTTGGAGGTAACTACACTGTAAAAAGAAACGTGTCTTTTTCTGATAACACTTAATAAACACCTCAACACGTTTATTTTTGTGTTTTACGTGTAAAGGTATAGGAGGCATTGCATACGATAAACGTTTGCATAAACACTACAACACGTTTATAGAGGTATTTGTTGTATAATCATTAACACCCCAACATGTTTCTTATTGCTGATATAAACATATTGGTGTGTTAATAAATATTACACAATTACCTCTATAAACGTGTTGTAGTGTTTATGCAAACGTTTATCGTATGCAATGTCTCCTACACCTTTACACGTAAGACACAAAAATAAACGTGTCGAAGTGTTTATTAAGTGTTATCAGAAATATAAACGCTTTTTTTTTGCAGTGTATAGAATATTACTTCTTTCTGGCATAGGCCTATATAAAAAGCCAATATTGATCGGAAATAAAGTGATTGTTTTTCAATAAAATATTGGTCAAAAGTATATACACACCAAATCACACAAAATGGGTTCGAAAATTTAAAAAAAATCAAATTCTGAGCGGGGGCACATCACCCCTCAGACTCCCCTCTGTTCGAGCTTTTAAAACCATCTCTATACTTAAATAAAGAATATATCAATCGGTATTATGCTCAACTTCTTTCGTGCATTGATAAAAAACAAAATATTTATTGCAAATGAAGTGATGGCTTTTCAATACAATATTGGTCAAAAGTATACACCAGATCGCACCAAATGAGTTCGAAAATTGAAAAAAAACCAAAAAAACTTCTGAGTCAGACTCCCCCCCCTGTTCGAATTTTAAACCATCTATACTCATATCAAGAATAGATCAGTATGCTCAAATTCTTTCGTGCATTGATAAAAAAAAAGTGATGGCTTTTCAATACAGTATTGGTCAAAAGTATACACCAGATCGCAGCAAATGAGTTTCGAGTATTGAAACATTTTCTTAAAAATTACTGAACCAATACTGAAATTCAATAATGTTGACAATTTCAAAACATTTTGTGAAATTTTGGAACTGTCGTCGGCAGACGCCTGCGCGTGGAAAGCGTTGACGATATTATGAAAGCATTTACATTTCAATTAAATTTCACAAATGAGGAATAAACACCGTCAACTTTTAACAAACTTTTAACCTCAATCATTCGGAGATATATATGACCTTTTGCTTTAGAGTGTACAATTGTCTTGAAGTTGAAAATATATATCCCACTAATATTTTATGTTTCATAAACAAAGACAGGTTTAAGACGTACTTTTGTTTGATCACGCGTAAATAGAGATTCTATGGTTTCCACCATACTGCAAAATTTAAACGAGAGGCTTTAGTCCAGAACAAGTTGCAGGTTTTCTGGGACACGCTGTATTGCGTGTCGACGGCCAGATCGTATCACAAGAGTTAACACCCCCATATAAACATGATAACCATCATGCACCATTTACGAATGCCGACTGTTGTTGGGGGTTTTCGGTTGACACGACGACGCGGAACGCTGTTATTGGAAGGCTACATGAAAAACCTCTTTTACACGAGCCAGGCGACCTGTTTTACGGGCGAACGGACCTGTCAATAGGGTCGGTCGGCCTGTCGGTTTTTTTTTTTTTTTTTTTTTTAACCTAAAATGTCACCAAAATCTTCAAACATCGGAAATATTTAAGATATGTGAAAACAATTTTCCGACAGATTTTCGGCAGAAAAACGACTGATTTTACATGATTTGAGCAAAAGAATGGGTGTTTTTTTTAAATGTTGGAAACAAATTAGAAAAAAAAATCGATCGAAAGGTCTGTCTTACCGTAGAACATGTAGAACAGGGGTGGTTTTTTCGTCGGGTGTTTCTATTCCATCACCTATAACCACCTTTTGCATTCAAATAGAGAGCAGGTGACGGGGGGGGGGGGGGGGGGGGGGGGGGGAGGGAGGGGGGGGGGGGGTTGTGAAGATGTGACGTCCCCAACTTAACCGGCCGATGAATCGATCTCGATAACCAACACGGGAACCGACAGTGCCAATCTCAACCGACACGACTCAAATATTAAGGGGAAGGCAACCGCAATATCCCACCTCTGGCTACGGCACTGCCTGATGGCAAGTATATATTAGAGGCAGAGGACTCTTCCCTACCCTGACACCATCAAGAACAATATTGGCTAGTTAAACCCATCATCGCTTCAACAACTTATGTGTGTGACCATGGTGACAGAAAGAAGAAAAAATGTCACGGCGTGTCGACAACGCTTCTTCATTACGTCCACGGACGACAACTACATGTATACTGAATTGCTTATGATTTTGTCAAAATAATATGCAAATATTGTTTCAAAATTACTACTTAAAACAAGAGATTGACGTCCGATCAAAAGATTATGCATAAAGTATGATGTCAGTAGATACGACTTTGGTTCTATTAGTGCCATGATGTAATCAGATAATTTAAAATACAAATGCACTGTTTGGGACGCGCCCCCACAATACGTATTTCTTATTGATTTACAATCAGCAAAATCTTAATTGTGAACATTGGTTTGAATGTCAACGTTCAAAAAGCGCAGTAGCCGGCCGGATATCGTCATCGACTCGATACCCATTAGGTAGATGGTGATAAAATGGGGATGATGTACGCATTGAACGACATTTCTGCAGAGTCAGAGACGTTTACCTCAGCTGGTGATTTCTCTGCGACAATGGACAACACAGAATTGTATCTGTATGTAGCATTCGCATGGCGAGGACTTCTTACATTGGTTGGTATACCTGGCAATCTGCTTGTCTTAATTGTCTATGGGAAAAAGAAGTGCAAGTCCAGCGCACATGTCTTCCTTATGGCGCTGGCAGCGACGGATGTTTACGCTCTTTTAGATCTACCCTTCGCCATATACTACGCCAAACACACCCTGAGCTACACCAATGATTTGCTGTGCCGTTTCACGATGTTTAACAGATTTACCGCCACATATCTGCCGATGTTGCTCACAGGTGCTGTCGCTATCGATCGATATCAGTGCGTGTGCAAAAAACCAGGTGGTAAAAAATTCACGTCCCGTGACGCAGTCATTATAGTTTTGGCGTGCATTTTTGCTGCGCTGATTGTAGCCCTGCCAGCTGGTCTCATCTTCGGGACGGTTACGAAAGAATTGTTTGGACCTGCGGTATCGATTTGTTCAATTCGAGAAGACGTTTCCGAATGGCTACGATATGTGTACATGCTTCTTCGAACTTTGGCATATTTTACCACTCTTCTGATCACTGTCATCTCATACACTAGAATAGCCATTGTTATGCGAAGATCAGGACTAAGAGTTCGACCTGCTCCAATAGTATCCACCATACAGCCGCGCCAGATTACCACACTAAGAACACCCACAGCATATGCGAGACCAGTAAATGAAGCTGTGCCACTCCCAGGTCAACCACACGGAGACACCGCTGAGCGTAATGAACACCAGGCAGTACGACGATTTTCAGAAAAGGACTCGGATACCAACAGCGTCAATATGTCAGAGCATCTTACAAGCCACCATTCATGCCATTCAGCTAAACAGCACTCCCGCTCATCTGAGAACCAACCAAGTACATCAAATCCACTACCAGCGGCTAATCAATATCAGGCCCAGTATAGAAATCGTCGTCGTTGGATTGCAGACGTGACAAAGTTGCTGATAGTTGCCACTCTAGTGTTCGTCATAAGCTGGATCCCGACTATGATTAGTTCCTATACGAGGCATTTAACCCAACCGTTGCGGTTCACAGATCCAATAGCCTACAGTTTTGTAATTTTCGCGAACCTTTTTGTGTTGGTTAATCACGCTATTAACCCGATTTTGTACAGTTTCTGCAGCAAGCCGTTCAGAAGAGATTGTGCTAAGATCCTGTGTAACCTTCGTGATATATAACGATATACGAAAAAGTCAAATGTACAAAAGAAATTGAATGCAGACTGTTTTTGTGATTCGGAGGGACTCGTAAAGACTACAGATCCTCTGTCCACTAGCCTGATCCAATGAAAACCGATAACAAATTATGCCATAAGATAAAAAAGCTGACACTGACAGTTACCCAAAATTACAACATTTTGGCGGGAACGTTGGGAATCTTTTATCAGCTTTCGACTACTACATACAATTTTGAGGTGCGCAACTACCTTTTGCCAACATACTAATTTTGGGGAAATAGTCTTGCCACTTTTGGTAACTTTCGACAACTTCAGAAAACGTATTTTTCGGAAACGTCTATCATTTTTGTTGCTGATATCAACTCAAGTGAATAATGCATTTCCTCGTTAGGCATTAGAATATCAACCATTGCCCCAGATAGCCACAAGATTTTCATCTATTAACTATGCTAACTATAGTAGAGGAAAATTTGGCCAATATATTTTTGGAACCTGACCATAAAAATAAACAGCATGAATTATATATCAAATTAAAGCTACAACCCTCAGGAATCTCACTATGGGGATGCATTTGTTGATATAGGGGGTGCATCTATGAGTTTTTGGGCCGTTTCCATGGCAACCATCAAATAAATTAATAGCATATAAAAAAATTGTGTACATTTCTAAAATCATTTTTTATCAATATAAAACCATACAAAGTACCTTTTCCTTCATGATCTTAACTTATGAGTATTACCCTTTTCTGAAAATGATAAATAAATGTTCTTTTGATTATTATTTTTGTTACCATGGCAACCAAAAACCTTTTTTTGGTTATTTTTAATAGAAATCTAAGATTTTCAAATTAGGTCGTTTATTATATTTCTGAAAGTTTTGGTCTTTTATCTTTAAGTGTTACTAATCACCGAAAGCAAATGTTTTTTTGCTATAAAAAACCTTTTTTTACCAAAATAGCCCTTTTTCCACGATTTTACACATTTTTAAACAAAAATGCCAATTTCCCAATTTTTCATCAAAAAAATATGAAATGCTCAATTTACTGTTGATTATCTATTAAACATCAAATTACGCCAATCGAATCACAGGCAAAGAAAATATAACAGAAACTTGGTTTCAAATTTGTATGTCTTACCACAGGAATTTGGTTTTTAGTTTGTTCATATCTCATGATATAAGCATTTCTACAGTATAACGCCAATGTGTAAAAATTTCGACCAAAAATGTAATGGCTCATGTTCAAATTGCGCTTAGAAGTACCATACCATGGAAAAAACAGTGCAAATAGCACATCAAATTAAAGCTACAACTGTCAAAAATCTTACTCTGGGCTATGCACAGGTCATATGTGGGGGCATGCCTCCGTTTAAGGGTCGTTTCCATGGTAACCTTAAAAAATTAATAACAATGTTTGGGAAAATCAAGAACAAATTTCAAATTAATTTTAGTTACCATTTACTATTTCAGATCAAATTTTCCTCTACATATATTACTAATAGTTATTTAATTGTTCTAAAAATTGCAAGCATATGATCTTTTGTTATTTATTTTTGTTACCATGGCAACCAAAATTCCAATTTTAGTCAATACAACCGAATTGTTCTTGTTTTATGATGATTTAATCATTTTACATAAATCAGAATAAAATATTTGGACTTTTATTATTATTAACTAAATAATTAAAATGGTTTTCATCTAAAATATTCAAATGTGACCAAAATTGGCACTTTTTTTAATGATTTAATCCTAATTTTTATCAAAAAGTGCCAATTAAAAAAAAAATCAAAGAAAAATATGAAATGCTTATTTATAGATGTGTTATCATGTGAAACTTAAAATTAGTCAATTCTATCAATACCAGACAAAATAATAATGTAATAAATGTATAAATTGTAAAGCAGGCCATATAAAGTTGGTTGTTATTTCATCAACATCTTGAGAAATAAGCACTTATATACTATTCTGTCATTCTGGTGAACTGGAAGTCTCATTTTAGGTACCTTATCATGAAAAAGCACAAATGACACATCATATGAAAGCTACACCTCTCGGGATTATTACCAGTTTACATGGGGCATTAAGCTTTGGAGAATCTATTTGAGTATTTGACCAGTTTCCGTGGCAACGGCAAAACAAAAACAAGGTTTTGAGAAATTACACACATCATTTAAGGGGGGGCTTTTTATTTTAATTGTTGAGAAAATCACAAAATTCACTTTTTTGACCCACATTTTTTTGAACAAAGCTAACAAAAATAATTTTAGGTAAAAAATCGCCAAATCACTTGATGATGATGTAAAGACACTAATGAAGGGACGATTTTTTTTTAAAACCTAATTTATTATTTTTGGAAATTTTGACCAAAAAGTGCCAAACAACGCGAACAAAATGGATTTTTTTTTTAAAACACTTTTTGTCAAAATTTCAAAAAATATTGGATTAGGTTAAAAAAAGAAATCTTCCCTTCATTAGTGTTTTTACATCATCATCAAGTGATTTGGGCATTTTTAACTCAAAATTATAATTGTTAGCTTTGTTCAAAAGAATTGGGTCCAAAAAGTGATTTTTGTGTGATTTTCTCAAATAAATCAACATTTTTGGTCATAATTGATGCCAAATTTGGATTCTCTGATCCAATTCCTTTCCAAAAAAGTATACTTTTATATATATATTTGAGTCATAGTTCAATAATTACAGCACTAACAAAATTCAACAAAAAACTTCCTTAACCCTAACTCCCACGGCTATTTTTTCGTGTATCGGGGGAGGGGGAAAAAGTACAAGGTTGATAAATAGTACCCGTGGTCATTAAATGATCACCTTGGGTTATTAATATGATTAAAGGATTGATTTGAGTTATTACGCTATCGCTTGAATTAAGAGAGCGTGCCTGAGAAAACCGAATGGTGGGCGGAACATGAAGGTTGTCGGATTTTGCTCTTTTTTGGTTTAGTATATGTACTTGATGAAATATTCATGCTGACAAGGTTTGACAATTCTGGCCCCTATAGCTTGGATTTTGTGCCCCATCAAGTTTTAGCCCCTTTTAAGCCCCAAAATCTCCCAAAATTGCATATAATTGCCAATTTTTGCATAATGTTCATACTTGTAATCTTGATGTCCATTGTCAAATTATTTTTTAATCGAGTTAAAATATTGTAAGTACATGGGTTTAGTATTGTGAAGATCAAACCAAATTTCACTTAACTCCTTCTTCCTCACCAGGGGGGGGGGGGGGGGGGGGGGGGGGGGGGGGTCCCACTTAGGACCCCCCTCAAATATCTTGATGTTTTATGTAAAAATGAGGCTATCTTCAATCCCAGCAGTGAATAAAAATAACCTGATTGTAGTCTCATAGCATGACACATTGGCTATCAAAAACTATTCAAACTTAGCTGGGGAAATGTGTCTGGATACTGAAAAACATAGTGTTTCTATATAGTAATTTTTAATATTTTCTAAAACAAGAACACATATTAGTCGGGTATAAACAGGGGTTACAGTACACCCCCTTCTTCCCAGGACTCCCCCAAACCAACTTTTTTTAACTTACTTTCATGGTTCTAAAACATATTCAGAATGTTACCAAAAATAATTTTGCTATGCTAAGGAATTATTCAAGATGGCGTCCAAAATGGTCGCCAGAACTGGCCAGATCTCATAAAATGACATATAGCAATCAAAATGTATGGTGAAAGTATAGTTTTAATAGTGGGATGTATGCATAAGACCACTACACTCTCATATCCAGAACGTTTGCTTTGTTGACACACCTAAATCCAAGATGGTCGCCAAAATGGCCGCCACAAATGGTAAAATTTCATAAATTGGCATAATATGAACCAACATGCAAGTTTTAACGATGGGGTGTATGTGTTAGACCACAAGTAACTCATGTCCAGTATTTTGCTTTGTTATCATAGTTAAAAATCCAAAATGGCGCCCAAAATGGCGCCCAAAATGACTAAACCAATTTGGAATTCAGTAAAATGGGATGATATCAACCAAAATGTATCATGAAAATATAGTTTTAATGATGGGATGTATGTATTAGACCACTAGTAACTCATATCCAATATTTTTTGATTTGTTAACATACTTAATAATCCAAAATGGCCACAAAATAGGTCCCATAATAACTGAACTAATTGTCGGAATTCCATAAAATGGGATAATATAACCAACATGTATGATGAAATTATAGTTTTAACATTGGGATGTATGTATTAGTCCACTAGTAACTCCTACCCAGTGTATTTGCATTGTAACAATGTACTTTAAATCCAAGATGGCCACCAAAATGGCCACTGTAAATGTAAATATAGTCTACATGAGTGTATGGTAATCCAAAATAGATTGTGAGTGTATATTACATCAAATTCACCAACTAGTATGTTCTAAGCTGATAAGGCCCACCTCTGTGACAATTCTGATTCTGTATCACTTTCCAAAATGGCTGCCAAAATGATTAATTTGATATTATATATATGACCTAAAACAATTGTTTTGTAAAACTATGTAATACCAATACCCCCAAATCTAATGGGACAGCATTCACTATATGTCTACGATCAAGCCTAGTGGCTGTAGATCTGATCATACATGTTGATTCATATGCCAATTTATAGAATGTTAACATTTTTGGCAGCCATTTTAGCGGCCATCTTGGATTTAGGTGTGTTAACAAAGCAAAAGTTCTGGATATGAGTGTCTAGTGGTCTAAATACATACAATCCACTTTTAAAACTATACTTTTACAATACATTTTGATTCCCATAATATGGCGGCCATTTTGGACGCCATCTTGAATAATCCCTTAACGTACCAAAATATATTTGGTAACATCCTGAATATGTTTTAGGACCATGACAGTAAGTCAAAAAGTTGGTTTGGGGAAGTCTTGTGGGTGGGTGGGGTGTACGGTAATCCCATACCCGACTAATTTTCTTATTCATAGTATCCAATAACTGGTGAGCATGAGTCATGTACATGATGATGCCTAACACATCATTCATGGTCCCTCTGATATCAAGGCTGCTGTAGTTGTGCATGGTTTGCCAAAGATCAGTATAATATAAGTAGACCTAGCTGGTCCACACAAATTCTAAATATTGTTTGTGTGACATCTCATTCACCATCTTGTTATTAAAAAAATGTGGTAGCCCAAATAGTAGGCTATTGCCCCAAAGTTAAAACACATGTTACTAGAAGAAAATTAGATAAGATTAAATCAAACTAGAAAGTGATGCATTTCCCATCTATCTATCTATGAGACTAACCTTTGCCCTAGTTATTTTATTGGGATAATTATGGGAATTGTGCCTCTACTATATAGAAACACTTTGTCCTATTGCATCTATAGATTTACATTTATATCAAGGGTGATAATGTATATTCAATTGTCATAGTCCAATTGTTATAGTCCCTATAGTAGAATATCTATTATAGCACACACCACCCATGGATCAGTCATCCTCCCGTTTGGAAAAAAATACTATAAAATAGAAACACCTTTTTTACCCTTAGGCAATTCCACATTTCCAGTATGATTGACACTAGGATCAATGTATTTAAACTAATGATGTTAAAAACTGATTGATGTAGGCTATTTGTATTTGAACCTGACCTATTCTAAGCAAACTATTGTGTCTAATTTATATTACTATACAATCTAGAAACACTGATTTCTTCAAAAGACCGTTACCGTTGATTACACAAACCTTTGCTTCAATTCTCTGATGTGAGAGACTTTGGAATAAAGCTATCGCTGCTCAGAAGCAGCAATGTATGGTTTAAGTAACCTTTTAAAATCAAAACAACAATATCTTATTTCAAAACACTTCCAAAAATATTTTCTGTCTAGAAACAATCATTTAGATACAAATATAAATATATTCTTAAAGTCTGTGACCTATTTGATTGAATTACATTCCTGTATTTCAACAATTTCTCAAATAAATCATATATATTCAATTGTTTAAAAATGTCTAAAATGCCTTATAGAAACACTGCATTGGGTGTATCTAGAAACCATTTCCCCAGAACAAATTTACGTTTTCTGAAGAGACAAGTGATTTAGCTATTCGGCTATGAAAGAAATTTTTCAATTGACTGCTGGGATAAAATCCTATTCACATTTAAAGATTGCCCCTTTTTCGTCACAAAAATCAATGCCTCGTAGGGGCACTTTTTTCTGTGACCCCCTCGTAATTCAGAATGAGGTGAGTGATTTTTGGTTGAATCTACACAATACCAATGCTGTATATCAATGATATATGGACTGGATTCAAAAATCAGTTGAGGCAAAGAATCACATTTTGTGCCTTTAGAAACAGAGACAATTTAAACGATTTTATATGATTTTATGGCTCAAAATGGGGCTAAAATGCCATGGGGCAGAAAATCCAAGTCAGGGGGGTCAGAATTTTCAAACTTTGTCAACCTGAATCTTTCATCAACTGTACCCAGCAAACTATATATGAGCAATATTGGACAACCTTCATGTTCCTAGATTTTGTCATATCATCCTATTCTCTCAGGCATGCACTCTTAAATGAACACTTAGGGTAATTACAATATATGTAATCATTCATGGGGTCAATACATATGTCCTTTGTAGTCTTTAAATGATCGCCTGAGATTATAAAATGACTGCTTGTGTCATTAAAGTATTGCTTTTCGGGCCATTAAATGGTTGTTTCGTGACATTACCCTATCAATTGGGTTATTAAATTATCCCCTTTTGTTATTAAATAATGGCTAGGGGTAATTGATTTCTTAGGGTCATTACACTATCATTTATCACTTGGGGTCCTTAAATGCTCGCCAGGGGTTGTCAAATGACCACTCATTCGTTACTAAGGGGTCATTACACTATCACTTTGGATTATCAAATGGTCTCTTGTGTTCATTATGATATTACTTAAGGTCGATAAATATTCACTTAGGGTCATTAAATGATCGCCTGTGGTTATTAAAATGATCGCCCTGATCATTAAAAATTGCTTTGTGACATTACACTATCACTTTGGATCACTTGGGGGCTTTACAATTTCCCTTGAGGTCAATAAATAGTCACCTAGGTCATTAAATGATCACCCGTGAATATTACATGACTGACCGGGTCACGTCATTCAATGATTGCATGGGGTCATTACAATATCACTTGGAGCCAATAAATAGTTACGTGGGCCAATATATGATTACCTGGGTTATGAAATGACCATTTGGATCATTAAATGATTGCCTGAAGTCATAACACTATCACTTGGGGTCATTAAATGATCACCTGGATTCATCACACTATCACGTTGGATCATTAAATGGTTTCTTTGAGTCATATCACATTGGATCAATGAATAGTCACTTGGCGTCATTAAATGATCCCCTGGGGTTATTAATTGACCTTTCGGGTCACTCCAGTGATTAAATAATCGCTTAGATCATTCTTTAAGTCATGTTATATTTACATGTACATAGGGAAATTAAAGGAATACCTGGATTGTTTATACATGACCACTTGGGATCCTATCACTTGGGTCTTGAAATGATTGCTTGGGGTCGTTAAATTATATCCTGTGATTATTAAAACACCATTTGGGTCACACCAATATGAGTCATTACTCTACCAATAAGGGCATTAAACTAAAACTTGGGTCATTTATTGGTTACTTTTGGTCATTGTTTGACGTCAACACGATCACTTCAGTAAATTAACTATGATCACATGTTAAAGTCACTTTGGGTCATGGAATGGTCACTTGTGGTCATGAAATGGTCTCTTGAGGTCATGAAATGGTCTCTTGGGGTCATAAAATGGTCTCTTGGGGTCATGAAATGATGATTTGGGGTCGTTAAATGATATCCTGGTGTTATTAAATGGCAATTCAGTTCAATAAATGGATCCCTTCGGTCATTGTTTGACGTCAACATGATCATATCTATGATCACATCAGGACATTTTAAAGCCACTTGGGGTCATGAAATGATCACTTGGGGTCGTGAAATGATTATTTGGTGGTAATTGAATGATCACTTGGACCACTTCGGGGCATTAAACTACCACTTGAGGTCATTTACTGATTGCTTTTGGTCATTGTTTGACGTAAACATAATCGCTTCAGTTTATTTGATGGTTTGTTCGGGTCAATAAATTAACTATGATCGCATCAGGGCATTTTAAAGTTCATGAGCGGCAATGAGTAGACTTCAAAATGCAATTGATCAGGGTGATGCTACTATTCAACCCCGTCACGAGCTCAAGAAAGCATCTCTAAGAATAGGAAAACTTGCTAAATGAAGCTTGTATCCCATTCCAACAAACACACGAAAGCATGGAGATATTAGCAGGCTCACCAGTTGAGAGGATCACAACCTGGCTGCACCACTTTCAAAACCACCATCTGTTCCAGACACTGTCTTTGACATTACACCAGTAGAGGAAGGCACTCTCCCAATCAATGCCAATGAATTCGCCTTAGATGAACTGGCATCTGCTCTCAATCAAGCTAAACTAGGAGGGGCCATATTCGACTAGACAACATTCTTCTTGTGAAGTCAAAGCAATTCCGATCTCACCTACTGGAAATCTGCTACAGAGCACTGATTCACCATAAAATGCCTAGTCATCAGTGGTCAGTGAGTGCCATTATTCCTATCCCTATCAGCCAGTGTAAAGACCATCGAAGGAGTAGAGCTGGAAAACGTCTCCAATTTCAAATACTTGGGGCCTATGTTCTAGACACATCTCAGGAATTCAAATAAAGGAAAGCACAAACATGGGTTGCCTGCAGTAGCGTAGCCAGTGGGGGGCAGGGGGGAAGACTGCCCCCCCCCCCCCCCCGGACACCTAAAATGGGGACGGCGAAGCGGGAAAATGGGGACGAGAAGAAGGGGAGAAAAGAGAGAAAGGAGGGGGAAGGAGAGGGAGAAAGAGAAGAGAAAGGGGAGGAGAGGGAGAAAGAGAAGAGAAAGGGGAAGGAGAGGGAGAAAGAGAAGGGAAAGGGGAAGGAGAGGGGAAAGAGAAGAGAAATGGGGACGAAAAATTGTTTCAAATAAAGGAAAGCACAAACATGGGTTGCCTGCAGTAGCGTAGCCAGTGGGGGGCAGGGGGGAAAGACTGCCCCCCCCCCCCCCCCGGACACCTAAAATGTGAACGGCGAAGCGGGAAAATGGGGACGAGAAGAAGGGGAGAAAAGAGAGAAAGAAGGGGGAAGGAGATGGAGAAAGAGAAGAGAAAGGGGGAGGAGAGGGGAAAGAGAAGAGACAGTTCATGTAGTACATTTACTGTGCGATTATTTTTTTTTGGACTGTGCAACCCCCCCCCCCCCCCATTGTTCGGTTGCCTGCAGTAGCGTAGCCAGTGGGGGGCAGGGGGGAAGACTGCCCCCCCCCCCCCCCGGACACCTAAAATGGGGACGGCGAAGCGGGAAAATGGGGACGAGAAGAAGGGGAGAAAAGAGAGAAAGGAGGGGGAAGGAGAGGGAGAAAGAGAAGAGAAAGGGGAGGAGAGGGAGAAAGAGAAGAGAAAGGGGAAGGAGAGGGAGAAAGAGAAGGGAAAGGGGAAGGAGAGGGGAAAGAGAAGAGAAATGGGGACGAAAAATTGTTTCAAATAAAGGAAAGCACAAACATGGGTTGCCTGCAGTAGCGTAGCCAGTGGGGGGCAGGGGGGAAAGACTGCCCCCCCCCCCCCCCCGGACACCTAAAATGTGAACGGCGAAGCGGGAAAATGGGGACGAGAAGAAGGGGAGAAAAGAGAGAAAGAAGGGGGAAGGAGATGGAGAAAGAGAAGAGAAAGGGGGAGGAGAGGGGAAAGAGAAGAGACAGTTCATGTAGTACATTTACTGTGCGATTATTTTTTTTTGGACTGTGCAACCCCCCCCCCCCCCCCCCCCCCCCCCCCCGGCTGGTTACGCGCCAGAAGATCTGGAAGTCAGATCTCAAGAGTACAACAAAATCACATTTTTCAAAGCCTGCGTAGAAAGCATTTTGTTGTACGGCTCTGAAACATGGACCATCTGCAGGAAAATTGAAGACCGAATCAACGGATGCTATACTCAACTGTTACATGAATATTTAACGTCAGTTGGAGGGATCACATCCCAAACAGCCTGGTATATGGCGATATCCCCTTATCATGCTTATAACATAATAGTCAGACAGCACCGTTTATGTTTCGCTGGCAACTGCATGCGAACAACCAACAATTCTGGACTCCTCCTGCATGGTGGGAAAGCTAACAGAGGCAGAAGACCCTTCCAGTATCCTGATACCGTCAAGAAAGATATGGGTTTAGATCCACCAGAGATCCGCCAACTCATGAACGACAGGAAAGTCTGGGCCCAGTATGTTGCGAATGCTTCCTCCATTTCGTCCACGGACGACCAATGATGATGATGAGGGTCATGAAATGATCACTTGGGGTCGTGAAATGATCATTTGGGGACATGGAATGATCACTTGGGGTCATGAAATGATCAGTTGGGGTCGTTAAATGATATCCTGTTGGATCATTACTCTACCACTCCGGGGCATTTAACTACCACTTGAGGTAATTTGTTGATTACTTTTGGTCATTGTTTGACGTCAACATGATCACTTTGATGGTTTGTTCGGGTCAGCAAATTAACTATATGATCACATCGGGTCATTTGTTAAAGTCACTTAAGGTCATGAACTGGTCACTGGGGTCATGAAATGATCATTTGGTGTTGTTAAATGATATAAAATTACCAATCAGTTCAATAAATGATCACTTGGGGTCATGAAACGAATACTTGGGGACATAAAAGAGTCACTTGGGGACATAAATTGATTACTTGGGACATGAAATGATCACTTGGGTCATAAATGATCACTGGGGGTCAATATAATTATGATCACTTGGGGTCATGACATGATCACTTGGGGTCATGATATGATCACTTAGGATCATGATTGATCACTGGGGACATAAAATGTTCACTTGGGGTCATGAAATGATCACTCGGATCATAACATGATCGATTGGGTTATTATTAATGATACATTGTTGTAAAATGATAACTCTGGATTCTTGAATGTAGCATGATCACTTGTCTTAAGGCCATAAATCACTCCCTTGTGGTTATGATAAGTTGATCTTGAACACCTGGACCCCTACAAAATTCCATTCGTTTTGCCGTTGCCACGGAAACTGGTCAAATACTCATAGATTCTCCCCAGCTTCATGCCCTATTTAAACTGTGCACCCCTTGGTAATAATCCCGAGAGGTGTACATAATGTAGCTTTCATATGATGTGTCATTTGTGCTGTTTTTCATGATAAGGTACCTAAAATGAGATTTGAATAACCCCAAGTATAATTTGATACTCCCAGTTCACCAGAATGACAAAATAGTGTATAAGTGCTTATTTCTCAAGATTTCGATGAAATAATGACCAACTTTATATGGCCTGCTATGCAATTTATACATTTATTCCATGAATATTTTGTCTGGTATTGATAAAAGTGACTAATTTTAAGTTTCATATGATAGCACATCTACAAATAAAGCATTTCATATTTTTCTTTGATTTTTTTTTTAGATTGGCACTTTTTGACAAAAATTGGGGTAAAATCATTAAAAAAGTGCAAATTTTGGTCACATTTGAATATTCTAGATGAAAACCATTTTAATTATTTAGTTAATAATAATAAAAGTCCAAATATTTTATTCTGATTTATGTAAAATGATTAAATCATCATAAAACAAGAACAATTTGGTTGTATTGACTAAAATTGGAATTTTGGGTGCCATGGTAACAAAAATAAATAACTAAAGATCATATGCTTGCAATTTTAAGAACAATTAAATAACTATTAGTAATATATGTAGAGGAAAATTTGATCTGAAATAGTAAATGGTAACTAAAATTGATTTGAAATTTGTTCTTGATTTTCCCAAACATTGTTATTAAATTTTTAAGGTTACCATGGACACGACCCTAAAATGGAGGCATGCCCCCACATATGACCTGTGCATAGCCCAGAGTAAGATTTTTGACAGTTGTAGCTTTAATTTGATGTGCTATTTGCACTGTTTTTTCCATGGTAAGGTACTTCTAAGGCAATTTGAACATGAGCCATTACGATTTTTGGTCGAGATTTTTACACATTGGCCTTACCCTGTAGAAAAGCTTATATCATGAGATATGAACAAACTAAAAACCAAATTCCTGTGGTAAGACATACAAATTTGAAACCAAATGTCTGTAATATTTTCTTTGCCTGTAATTCGATTGGCGTAATTTGATGTTTACTAGATGAACAACAGTAAATTGAGCATTTCATATTTTTTTGATGAAAAATTGGGAAATTGGCATTTTTGTTTAAAAATGTGTAAAATCGTGGAAAAAGGGCTATTTTGGTAAAAAAAAGGTTTTTTATAGCAAAAAAACATTTGCTTTCGGTGATTAGTAACACTAAAAGATAAGAGACCAAAAACTTTCAGAAATATAATAAATGACCAAATTTGACAATCTTAAATTTCTATTAAAAATAACCAAAAAAAGGTTTTTGGTTGCCATGGTAACAAAAATAATAATCAAAAGAACATTTATTTATCATTTTCAGAAAAGGTTAATACTCATAAGTTAAAATCATGAAGGAAAAGGTACTTTGTCTGGTTTTATATTGATAAAAAATGATTTTAGAAATGTACGCGATTTTTAAATGCTATTAATTTATTTGATGGTTGCCATGGAAACGGCCCAAAAACTCATAGATGCACCCCCTATATCAACAAATGCATCCCCATAGTGAGATTCCTGAGGGTTGTAGCTTTAATTTGATATATAATTCATGCTGTTTATTTTTATGGTCAGGTTACTTTTAAAATAAGGCCTCCCGAGACTGATTTTTCCTCTACTAGCAGACGCGGAGCCAAACAGTGACTCCGCCCCATTATACCACTCTCTGAAGAAGTCATAACCATGTAAACATTGATGAACTTGGTTTCTTTAGCTTATGGCCATGTGTTTTGAACTACCTCCCAAAAAGGGTGGTGGCGTTGCACTTTGGTGACCATGGTGACGAATCATCCATATCTCTCTATTAACTCAACAACTAAATGTGGTAGAGCTATGGTTGAGGTGTCATGTGAAAGCCTATTTATCTAGCTACATTGTGTGAATGAATCAGGTATTTCCAAGACTGTTTGGCTGAGATATGGTTGATTATTATTGTGAAAGTCAGGGGTGGTGGAAAATGTTCCCATTCTACATGTTCTACGTTCAATTTACAATAACTCCTCATTCCTGTATGGTACGAACATGATTTTGCTCTCATTTTATAGATTATTTTATATTCTACAATATTCTGTTTCAACAAATGTGACAACTATTATGTAACAATTGTAATCATGAATCTATTGCACAGTCCTTGGCTTTCCTCTATTCGCTACACAGTGAACTTGCCCTAATTCATCGGTTTTACATATATAATTTAGTACAAAAAAAAGTATTCGACCGATGATAGCAAAATTATACATTTTTGGAAAGCTCTCAAATAGGGGAATTCAAAAATGGCGTTAAAATCAGGATAGGGTGCTTACCCAAAAAATATTATACTAGTAAACTCTAATAGTTATGACATTTATTATACGTTTGTGTCATTTACTTCTTGATAAAGTATATTTCACCAAGTTACCATTGACAACCATTATGTTCTGATGGGTAATTGCGTGAGGAACTAATATGCACAGTAAAATTATGATTGGGATAGGTATCAAAATATTATCGAGCTTAAATCAAAATATGAAAAATATGGATATTTTGTGAACAGTTTTGTAACTTTCGCGAACCTTTTTGTGTTGGTTAATCACGCTATCAACCCGATTTTGTACAGTTTCTGCAGCAAGCTGTTCAGAAGAGATTGTGCTAAGATCCTGTGTAACCTTCGTGATATATAACGATATACGAAAAAGTCAAATGCAAAAAAACCTAAATTGATTGCAGACTGTGTTTGTGATTTGGAGGGACTCGTGAAGACTCCCGATCCTCTGTCCACTAGCCTGATCCAATGAAAACCGATAAAAAAACCATGCCATAAGAGAAAAAGCTGACACCGACAGACTGACAGTTACCCAAAATAACAACATTTTGGCGGGAACATTTTGAATCTTTTATCAGCTTTCGACTACTACATACAATTTTGGGGAATATAGTGCGCAACTACCTTTCGCCAACATACTATTTTTGGGGGAAATAGTCTTGCCACTTTCGGTAACTTTCAACAACTTCAGAAAATTTGGGGCGGGCATTACGCATTTTCGGCAACGTCAATCTTGCTGATATCAACTCAAGTGAATAATGCATTTCCTCGTTTGACATTAGAATATCAACCATCGCCCCAGATAGCCGCAAATTGTCAACTAACCATACTAACTATGCGTAAGCAGCAGACGCGGAGCCAAACAGTGACCCCGCTCCGTTATACCACTCGCTGAAGAATACCTAACCATGTAAACATTGATAAACTTGGTTTCTTTAGCTTATGAAGTAGTCAGCAAAGAAGTCAGTAGTACCAGCCGCCGGGTGGTTGAATCTGCATTAGTTGTAGCAGAATCCGTTGACGCCACCAACTCTCTTGGAAGTTGTTAGAGCCTAAAGTAGTACCAGCATAATAACATACGTTCGAATAAAAAAGAAATCTGGCAAAACTATGTTTCCTTGAAATTAAATTCTTTACGATTACGACGAACGGGCATGCTCTCAGAGGAATTCTAATTAGTGTAATTTGGATGTTGAGATCTGGTTTTAATCCTTCCAGTTTTCTAACATATCGCATGGACGCGATGCTGTGTTGTGTTAGGCCGTGCGGCAAATGAGATTGGATCAAGACTATTCTTTTCTCATGTCCGAAGGCAGCAGACAGCAAAATTGTTAAACTTTATTTGTTGGGAGTGGCTCTTTTTCCTTTTTTTTAAGCATGCTTATATAGGCTTTTAAAGCCTGGCCCGAGCATTTTGCTTGAGCCTGGTCCCTTCAGGACCCAAGCATGTGTCCGTACGGACCGACGTGTAAGCAAACGCATGCGCACAAAAGATTGATGCCGACGTTGATGGGGCTACAGTCTAGTTGGGATCAAAAGTTAGAAACATTTCCCTCGAGATTCGAGTTGGCTATTTTGAGAGACTTGCCCTATGATACTTTAGTAAAGAGAAAATTCACATATAATATATGCTTGTAATAAATTTACGTCTTACACCTGCTATCTTGATTGTCCTAAAGTTACTTTTCACTCTGTTCTTTCTTCTTTTTCACGTTGAAAGCTGTTGGGACTTTGATTTTTAATCCTTTGAAGGAAGGATTATTTCACCTAGATATAACCTTTAGTTGATAAGAATCTGGACTTATGTTCCGTTCATGTTGTATAACCACGATAACCAAGTCATTGCTTGAAATTAGCTCTACATGATTTTAAACTGTTATACAAAAGGTGGACATATCTTTGGGTAAAAATAGTCAATTGTAATGCGGAAAACGGTATTTGATAGATAATATAATACCGGTATGTCCCATACATCAATATGCAAAAATAGAAAAAATATAACCTCGGTATATATTATGTAAATATGTTGATGTGAGTGTATGTTTTTTTTTTATGGGGTTGGGGTTGAGGATGTGGGATTGTATGGTTGTTTAATCACGTACCGTGATGCGGTCCGGGGTGCGGTCATTATTCTGAGTCTGTAAACTGAGTTTCTCAACTCTGTTTTGCGCAAGTTAACGTTCTAGATATACGTAGTAGCAAAGCAAAGTATAAAGCAAAGGATTGATCGTCAATGGAACCAGCTGCCAGAACATATTAGAAATAAAAATTCCGTCAACGTCTTTAAACGACTTTTGAAATGTAATCTTTTTGAACATGCGTTTGGGCAATAGTTTTCTTTTTGTGCTTCCTTGTGCCTAAGCGCATTGGTACACGTTCCTTGGTTTTGGGGCTATACATATTTAAGTGATTCAGTGGCCATTGATTGATTGATAAATATAATCAAAGGTACCGTAAAACGGGGTGAATAGGGACATGGGGGTGAATAGGGACAAAAATGGGAAAGTTTTTGAAATGTCAATTTTTTGTATTTGATGTATGCTATTTATTTTATTTTTTCCAAATGTTTAAAGAGCAATATAATAGTGTTTAGGAAATGGTTCAGTTGATGTGAAAGAACAAATGCGGAGCCAAGGGTATCGAAAATCGAGGTGTCCGGAAAAACACTAAAAAAATGGTGTGGTCAAAACTTTCCTGCTCCTAACTGCATAATTTGAGCAAATGAGCTGGAAATGCACCAGGACCTAGCTTTTAATGTTCTTCAACATACTCTTTGACATTGGTAACAAATTCTAAAAGGATTTCACATTTTAAGTTTTTTTTGCATTTTTTCCGTAACATTTGTAAAATCTGGGGTCAATAGGGACACCAACGTTTTTAATGAAAATATTATACCCACTCCATATATTTAATTTTTTTGAAAGAGCAGTTTTAAAGGCTTATTATGTGGACATAATATCATCTCAAAAGTTTGACTCATTTGGGTACAAGAAAACAATTATGGTCTGCATGGATAAGTGTATATGTCCCTATTGACCCAGTTCTATGAACGCTTGATTGAAAGCATCAATTTTGAGCTGTTATTTTGCCATTGTTGACCAGAAATGTTCATATTTCTTTTTAAAACTGATACTATAACTTTAATATGTCATAAACCAACTCCAAAAGTGTGCCAGATATACTTCATGCTAATATTCCAAGAGATGAGGGTGCTATTTTGTTCACTAGTATTTTTCACATTTAATGACACATAATATTTATCTCCATATTAAATTTTGTAGAATAGATGAACATTTGATACTGAATTGTTACATATTGTAACGGAAACTGGGTTTTGACTGTGCATCAAACCTGTACCGTTTTTTGCTATTTTTTATTTTGTGATTAAGCTTATTTTAAACTAAGGACTACGATTGTCTGATGATCCAATGTATCTAATTTACTAGGCTACAACTATTGATGATGAAGTTCAGGTCATTTATTAACTGTAAAGAGTGTTAGCTAAAGGTTTTTGAGGCCAGAAGTTTGTGCAGGAAATATCGCGAGAGCAGAATTCTGCTCCCATACAGTGACTTCTGCTCCAACATCAGAGGCGTAAACGGTCTATTTTTAAGTCATTTAAGAAGTCAAATCTCACTTTGTGAGTTCACACTGAGTTCAAGTAAAGTACATAGAATACTTACAGTAACTAATCATCAAAATCCATTGTATAAATCCAATGTTACAGCTTGTTTTATTAATCAAAATACCCCCGTCAATTGGAACAACTTTCATAACAACCAGCCGATACTTTATTTTTCAGAGTAATCAGTGTTTCTAGTTAATTATGACAGTGTTTTGTTAATATCCTTTAATAATTGCTCAATCTCTCTCAAAGTAGGATAATTAAGTAGCAAATCAATTGTATAGAATAGATAATAACACAAGTTTGATATTTAAGTTAAGTTTAAGGATATTAATTTATTCAAGTGATTTTCGTATTTATAAACGTGTATCCAAATCTGATGATGTCATAACTCAGTAACTTTCAGCCAATCAGAAACATTCTATTTAAATGAGACTGACCAATGACAGGCTAGGGAATTACGTTTAACCAGTCAGCCAATCAGCTACCATGGAACAGAGCTACAGAATGCATAAAAGGGGCTGCATTTGCCCAGAAAGAGCAGACAGGTCGGGGCATGTCCCCGATCCAGCTAGAGATTGCCTGGGGCCCTAGCGCTGCAAAGACACAAGGATGAAAGCCAAGCCTGAATACAGGTTTGTAACCCATCCTTGCGTCATCCAGCGGATGTAAGCCAGTCTGACTACTGTCAGATTTGTAACCCATCCTTGCGTCATCCAGCGGATGTAAGCCAGTCTGACTACTGTCAGATTTGTAACCCATCCTTGAGTCATCCAGCGGATGTAAGCCAGTCTGACTTCTGTCAGATTTGTAACCCATCCTTGCGTCATCCAGCGGATGTAAGCCAGTCTGGCTACTGTCAGATTTGTAACCCATCCTTGTGCCATCAAGAGCGGATGAAAGTCAAGCCTGAATACAGGTTTGTAACCCATCTTTGCTCCATCAAGACGACGTTGATCATAAACGTCTTCTCACCAATAAAGACCCTTTTAATGCACTTTTCTTTATGAGAAACTCTTGTATTATCAGGCCTGTGAACGACTTTCTTGACTTCATCAACAGCAGCACCGACATCTCCTGCATAATAAAGGCTTGACGTCTTTAAAAGAAGATCTTCTTAGACGATCACAGTAGAATCAGTCAAATGTCTTATCCTTCCTTTTAAGACCTTGACGACTCATATTTTATCTGATGTTGTAAATAATTATAATAGTGATAACAAGGTTTATACCTTTAGTTTGTAATGAATGAATAAATGCTATGTCTATAGTTATTCTCGTCGACGACAACAATAATGAGTCACACAAATAGTTAACTTCAGTCTCCAGGCTTTAATAGTTGAATTACTGCATCTTCACGTATTACATTGTATTATGAAAGTGTTGAGAGTAAGGAAGACGCACGCTACCACGTTATACTTCTTTTATCTCAAGACATCTTCAAACCTCTTGAAACAAAGACATCAGGTTCGAAGACGAAGGGCCCTTTTCGTTACAATATCAATTAGAATATAAAGCTCAATTCAAAGAATAACATAATAGGCCCCATGACAGGGTCCTTATTTCCACTGCGGAATCCGATATCAGAATTGGCGCAAAGTTCAAAATACTTTTCGGAATAACTGGGAATTACGCGGAGTTAGAGATAGTGTCAGGACTTATTTGAAATTGGATGGTTTTATCGGAATAGCGGGAACTAGGGCCTGTCATGGGGCCTCGTTTTCGGTCGGTCGGTCGGGGGGGGGGGTGACTGATGACGTACTCGGACTTTAAAAAAAACACAAAAAAACCGGTTTTCGAATAATTTGTAAACAAACAAACAAACAAATAGTGATACACACGTGGTATTTGTGACAAGACATAATCAGAGGTCTATTTATAACATTCAATGATCAATCAATTCATCTTTCAATCATTATTACAACATCAAATCGCTCATATTTCAAAACATGGCAACTATGTTTGAACTATACACGTTCAATGCCACCACGCGCCGCTCCTTCTTAATACATCTATTTTACCTCTTGTTATTTCGTGAAATTGTATTTTCTTAACTTTTATTAAGTTTTATTTATTATCTGTTTCCAAACTAAAAGCTCGTTTTCGGTCGGTCGGTCGGGGGGGGGGGGGGGGGGGGGTGGGTGCCGACTGATGACGTACTCGGACTTAAAAAAACAAAAAACAAAACAAAACACGGTTTTCGAATAATTTGTAAACAAACAAACAAACAAATAGTGATAAACACGTGGTATTTGTGACAAGACATAATCAGAGGTCTATTTATAACATTCAATGATCAATCAATTCATCTTTCAATCATTATTACAACATCAAATCGCTCATATTTCAAAACATGGCAACTATGTTTGAACTATACACGTTCAATGCCACCACGCGCCGCTCCTTCTTAATACATCTATTTTTACCTCTAGTTATTTCGTGAAATTGTATTTTCTTAACTTTTATTAAGTTTTATTTATTATCTGTTTCCAAACTAAAAGGCCCCATGACAGGGTCCTTATATCCACTGCGGAATCCGATATCAGAATTACCGGAATTACAAATTTTATTCGGTGAAAATTTAAATTGGCGCAAAGTTCAAAATACTTTTCGGAATAACTGGGAATTACGCGGAGTTAGAGATAGTGTCAGGACTTATTTGAAATTGGATGGTTTTATCGGAATAGCGGGAACTAGGGCCTGTCATGGGGCCTCACAATGTTATGATCTTCAAGCACCTAAATAACTCTTTACTTACTCAGTCATGTATTTATTTCCTTGTTAACTGACACGTCTACAAAATATTGTTAAAAAATAATTTTGAATAGTTATAATGGTAAAATCTAATTAAAAGTGATTGTTTTGGTTTTTCAAAACTCACTCATTATCCATATTCACCCATATGTAGAATAAAACAGGTAAAAACTATTCAAATCTAGTGATTTCCCTACCCAGAATAATGCTATCCCTATTGACCCCGACGTTGGGGTGAATAGGGACACCGACCTTTGTGAAAAAATAAAATATACCCATCACATATTTTAAATTATTTATAGTGGCAGTTCAAAGACATTATAGGTGGACATAACATGTGCTAAAAAGTTTGGCTCATGAGGCTACATTGAAAAAACTACAATCTAGAGAGTGCTGAAACTGTCCCTATTCACCCCGTTTTACGGTAACACATTTTCTGTCATAAAAGGCCCGTATGTTATCTTATTATCCGGTGAATCTGAGAAATAAGAACATTATCACATTGTTTGCATACACATCCATGAAGTTTTTGTTTCCCCCAATAGGATTTAACAAATAAAACCAGAAATGGATTCAAGGTCATAAACACAGGAACTCTAGACCTTGGTTAAGCCACAAGCCAACGATATTTCAAATCCAGACTTTAGTACACGGGATTGTCATTAGGCCTAAAAAAAAAAGGTTTGATTGGCGTAACATGACCAAAACAAATAGGGTAGGTCGGTCGGGATTTTTTTTTTTTAAATTATTTTTTAAAATTTTAAATCACCTACTGTGCAATGTCTACACATAGCTCTAGCGTATTTAATTGCCGGGCAAAAGTGTATCGTTGTGTTCAACAATATATAATTTCGATGGGGACTTAAAATAGCCGAAAATGAAAGCAAACAGTCAAAAATGTTAATACTTTGTTCAATTTTTATAAATATATATATTTTTTTCCCCTCAAAATAATAAAAAATATTCAGGGTCGGCGATGTATTTAGGGTCGGTCGGGTTACGCCAATCAAACCTTTTTTTTTTTAGGCCTTACGGTCATAGCGAGATTGTAAGATTATATGATTGATATGAACTTCAGGATAAGCTTTGCTGTGTACACCCGCGTAATGAACTTCAGAGTAATGCGGTAATATGGTATTACACAAACTTAAAAAGTTAACTTACCAACCATGGATTTCATGGTTGCATGGTACTGAAGTACACTTGGCTGGCGTTCTAACATTACAATATGTATTATAGGTTTGGTTGCTGTTGTTCACCAATATGTTGATTGCGTTAATGTTATATTAATTTCCTCAAGCAACTAGTTAGAATGTCATTTTTCGGGCTTTCAACCCAAAAGATTACCTTAAATCGGATACCCCGGCGATTAGGAGGATGAAATTACTTCAAAATTATCTGGAAAGTGGAAAGAGTAAAATATAAAGAAAACTAATAGATGACACGTGCTCATGCGGCGACTCATGGTTCTGGTCGGATGTATAACATACCTAAACATTAACCACTATGGTTCCGTGCAACTTTTCTTTTATAAAATTGGATACAAGGAAGAAAACCCGGGGGGGGGGGGGGGGGTTCTCACATTGATATGTTTGTTATGGTATACGTATGTGCCTACCTTTTGGGGTGCCTTTTCGCAAAAATTGGTATAGCGATGGGGTGGTTTTCATCACAGACCAAAGCGCCCAATTGGCAAAATTGGGTGTATTTTGAGGCATTTTTGGAAAAAGCGCCCAATTTGTGCACAATTTGGGTGCTTTTCTTACAAAATTGGTATATTGATGGGTGGGAAATTAGCTAAAAAATAGGTATAGGGAAAGTCACATTTCCGAAGTCCGGTAGGCACATCCACGTACGATTTTGGCAAAAGTAACCCCCCCGGGGAAGAAAACTATATACTCCCTCAGATGGGGGGGGGGGGGGGTATTTTGCGAGTTGCGAGTAGCGAGTAGCGAGTTGATAGTTGCGAGTTGCGAGTTCGAGTTGCGAGTTGCAAGTTGCGAGTTCAAATGTGCGAGTTGCGAGTTGGATTTTGCGAGTTCGAATTGCGAGTTGCGAGTTGCGAGTTCAAATGTGCGAGTTGCGAGTTGGATTTTGCGAGTTAATATTTGCGAGTTGCGAGTTGCGAGTTCAAATGTGCGAGTTGCGAGTTGGATTTTACGAGTTAATATTTGCGAGTTGTCCATTGCGAGTTGCGAGTTCTTCATATTTGCGAGTTGTGATTTATGTAAATGTGTTTTATACTTTATTATGCTATCAACCTGTGGCTGACTCAATGTTTCTATATGCTACGTCGGTACTTTACTTACCATTGGAGTGGAGGCTAGTCTATTCATTTTAGCAGTAATTCACGCTTGTTATTAAAAGTGTTGGCAGATTTAAAGGTAGATGTTCTGATTGCTGGCCAGATTTTCAACTTAATGGGTTTTTTTTATTTTACATGAAAGGTCATCCTTAAAATTGTCACATTCAAAAGTTTGAAACTTAAATGGTTCTTATTTTAGAAGCACAAGGTCACACAAATTGTGCCTATTGAGTAGTGCACAAACTGACGGGTGGTTAACCACCTTTAGCAGTAATTCACCACATTTTATACTATCATTTCTAAATGGAACATTTCTGGCCCCTAAGATTTTACAGACATAAGGGACCGTTCATTATTTCTACCGGAAAAAGGGGGGGGGGGGGGGGGGGGGGGGGAGTGGCATGAAACAGGGGGTTATAACTTTTTTAGGAAATTAAAGGGTTAAGTTAGACCAAAATTAACATTTTTAGCATGAAACAGCTATATTGTGTGCGCAAAGCGGTCATTTTAATACAAAATTAGTTCATATTATACCAAATTTGACAATGTTGGCGTAAAATGGCAACAAAATTGCGTACTTGATGCGCATCTTCTTTTCTTTATGCCCCACTAAAAGAATTCTCAATCACAATTTATCTACAAGTGGCAAAAGAATGACAAATTGAGAAGAATCAGCACACACATTTAGCAAGAGCAGGACATGGGTACAGATTGAAGTGCATGGTGAATCTGACAGCGAAGTTGAAGATGCAAGGAGTTTACAAGACAGTGATTACACAAGTAGTGATGCAGATGATGACAGTGAAAACTTGGAGAGTAGTACTGCAAGAAGTGATATAGTTGGGATAGCGGCACCAACTCAACACGTTCAGGAAGAATATCAAACAGGAGAGAACTAGATGACTTCATTATTTATTGATCTTTTCAGCACTGTCTGAAATTATACACTACTCAAAAAAATCAAAAGTGTGTTTTAATAATATAATTGTTGTTTATTTTTATAGTATTCTCCAAGATTCATAATTAAAAGGGTAAATGTGCTAAGTTAAAGTGCCAAGTTATTGCACCCACCCCTTCAATTGTGTATGCTTATTGTTTTGCAGGCCTATTTGTGTGTACAAAAATGGGGGTCATAACTTTTGCCCCCCTCCCCACCCTCCGGTAGAAATAATGAACGGTCCCTAATGAGAAAAATATCTTGATGTGAAAACAAAATCATAGCCCCGAACAGGTGATCGGAACATACACCTATAAAAAACAGGCAAAAAAAGGGGAGTTTGTTTCACATACATTTGGCCGCAAAGAAAGCTATAGTTATATAATGTATTATTTGCTTTAAAAATGTTGTTGTTGACAAGTATAAACAAATACAATTGGGCTGATCACATATGAATATGCGGCTCCACATACTTAGAAATACAGGTATGTGAGAGGCAGGGGTAGAGGTAAATGATATAAATATTGCAACAATATTATGTATTAATATTAAAAATGGTACCACATTTTAACAAGCTATACAAGGCAGCTATTCATAAAAGTCGGCTATGTCTCACACCATTCAAAATAACACATAGAGCAGCTATTATAGCTGCTCTATGTGTTATTTTTTTTCCTTTTTCCTGAAGATTCTCATGCCTGGCAGCTAACCATGCAAAGCAGCTAATCCTTATACACTGCAAAATGCTATTATTACCTATAACATAACATATAGAGCAGCTTGTACTGTTCTTTATACAAAATATTGTATAATAATATTATCAAAGCGCTTTAAATTATAAAAGCGCTTTAATTGAGCTTTAATTGAACTGAAATTGAAATGAAAGTAACTATCAATATAGGGAACTCGCAACTCGCATGTGACAACTCGCAAATATCAACTTGCATTTTTAACTCGCAAATTGCACATTTCAACTCGCAACTCGCAACTCCCAAATCAAACTCGCAACTCGCACATTTCAACTCGCAACTCGCAACTCGAACTCGCAACTCGCACTCGCAACTCGAACTCGCAACTCGCAACTATCAACTCGCAACTCGCAACTATCAACTCGCAACTCGCAACTCGCACATTATCCAAACCCCTCAGATGGGAGGGTATTGGTAAATTTGAGTAAATAGTTTGGCTAAAACGAAAATAACTTGCAATCCTCGTATACCTGTAGTGCATAGCGTTTAGGAGAGGTCACGCACCAATTACGAGCTCCCCGTGTGTGCAGTATAGTAAAACGGACAAATAGCTAATTAACCTATTGGTCGGCCAACATTATAGACGAGGGGAGAACGGGGTAAGTTGAGCCACTGGGTAAGTTGAGCCACCCCCTGTATTAGGGAAACTATTGACATTCCTAATTTTACACTGCCCTCTATTGTTAGATGACATCACTCAAACGTCTCTGGTGACAACCTTGCATTGTGTGCATACATGGTAAGAAAATTGAGCTAGAAAGTTGATTTTGGACACATCTGAGTAAATTATTGAAAAAATGGTTTACGTGGTTTTTTTCTTCAAAGTGCATAGATTGTATTAGTGCAACTTTGTGTGCTAAAAGGGTGACATGTGCACTTAAATTTAGTAACATGTTGAAAATGTCATTAAGCTTCAGTAGGGAAGGGGGGTATTTTTTCATAAGTTGACCGTCGCGGGGTAAGATGAGCCATTTTTCACGGGGTAAGTTGAGCATAGGAAATAGCCGGCCATGATAAAATAAAATTTGTCAAAATTTAGTACGAAAATTGTGGGGAAGTGTTTTAAAATTCCAGTTTGGATCAAAGTATTAACAATTATGAGTATATTTCACTTTTACCATGAATAAACCAACATTTCTGAAATTTATTTTCTGATTTCAAATGTCCCATTGATTATTGTGGTGGCTCAACTTACCCACACTGGTGGCTCAACTTACCCATGGTCCGGGGTAAGTTGAGCCACTTTACCAAATTTTTTCAAGCATCTCCCATGAATAAACAATAGCAATTGGTTCAATTATTATGTTATACTAAGTAAGTCAACACTCTAAAGTTTTACTTGCAACACTAAGTTTGAAGGTCTGTCTTTTAATATCTGCACAATAGGGCAAAATGTGAAAAATGGCTCATCTTATCCCGTTCTCCCCTACATGTACGTTTCACACATACATTCTTGTATCTTCGTATATATGATTCAAAGTTAATAGCGAACCATGCAGACGACAATATGGATACGACGCCCAACTCCACCACTGTCAATCCGGCAGTTCGTGTGATGCTATGGACTGTACCACGATCCCTAGCAACTGTTCTCTGCAAATGTTTGAGCTTTGTTCCTGGTGCCCATATCGTTTACGAGCCCTTTCTCTCCGCTTGGGAGTTTGGTCCAGAGCGCAGTGTCATTAGTAGCAAAGAATCGGGTATCAACCAGAAATTCCATTCTGCAATTGACAAGCTGGTACCAGAATTGGATGGATTGTTTCCAGACACCAACTGGTATGATTCTCACCTGTCCACATATGACTGGGTGAAGAATATATTAGCATCTCAGTTTGATCCAGATATCAAGATGGTGCTGTGTAAAGATATGGTATATGCTATGACTGGTCACTATGACAAAATACCACAGGGATACCAACATGTCTTCCTGATAAGAAATCCATGGAAACAGATGCCATCATGGAAGCAAATGATGCTGAACTCACAGGGCATCAGCAAAGAAGAAGAAGAAGTCAAAGACAAGCATGCACAAGGACTCGCAGCAACTTCCTCTTACATTCTACATCAAGTATGCTGAAATGTTGAAACTATATAAGTATATATCCAAACATCATCAGGAAAGACCGCTAGTTATCGATGCAGATGATTTGCTGAACCACACCGCGTCGATTCTAAGCCAGCTTCTTGAAACCATCGGTGTTCCATACCAGGAGAGTTTATTGAATTGGGAACAAAGCGATGACTTCGCCAAGCGATGGGTTTTAGCCAAGATAAATGCTTATGGCAATATCACCCGTGGAGAGAAAGGATGGTACTACAATGCCTTCAGCACTACCTGTTTTAGACCAGCAAGGGAAGCTCCAGATAAAGATGCATTGTCGCAAGATATGGTAGACATGGTACGGTTTGCTATGCCAATTTACGAAGAGCTATATAAGCTGAGACTTAAACCATAGGATACATTCAAGATCCAGACCATAAATGCATTACAAACTTCACGTCAAAATGTCTTTATTAGAGCACTAAAAGACATTGACTCATTATGCTTTTTCTACGCGGAAACCAACGGGATGGCCTTTATTAAGAGTTGTGAAGATATAATATACAGTGGAAACTTGGGATTTTCCAGTACACCACGAGTGTCAAGGCTACTTGGCGCATATACTGCGCGAAGTTAAGGCTGTGTCCAATTTTTTCAGCGAAAAACTTCCACGCCGGGTGATACGAACAAACTCTGTCGTGGCATATTGTGGTATATGGGAGGGTAAGGGTTAATCACGGCTGTTTGATCCCACATAATTTGTCCGATTTATTCTGAAAACACCGTAACTCGCTGGCCCGGTTTTAGTTTTAACTTATTCAAGTATCTGAATATACTGGCCATCTTTTGTAGATATTTCAGAACATTTGTAGGTGCCATTTCTGAGAAATAGAGCTTTGAATATTATTATTTACTATAATAGCGCCCTCATCGGCCACATTTTTCATAGATTTACATGTAAAATGTGTGTAAAGTAGAAAATGCCGATAATTTAAAAATGGGGGCTCCTACAATTTTCGTGAATTTTTCACCGTATACTCGTATTCATTAGCGCTACCTAAATCAGGTCTAACCATAACTGGACCACTATGTAAATATGTTGAATCCACACTCTTTAAGCATGTTGAATCCACACTCTTTAAGCATGTTGAAGCCAACCTCTTTAAACATTTGAATCAACACTCTTTAAGCATGTTGAATCAACACTCTTTAAGCATGTTGAATCAACACTCTTTAGGCATGTTGAATCAACACTCTTTAGGCATGTTGAATCCACACTCTTTAAACATGTTGAATCCACACTCTTTAGGCATGTTGAATCCACACTCTTTAAATATTTTGAATCCACACTCTTTAAACATGTTCAATCCACACTCTTTAAACAAGTTCAATCCACACTCTTTAAACATATGTTGAATCCACACTCTTTAAACATGTTGAAACCACACTCTTTAAACATGTTGAATCCACACTCTTTAAACATGTTCAATCCACACTCTTTAAACATGTTGAACCCACACTCTTTAAACATGTTCAATCCACACTCTTTAAACATGTTGAATCCACACTCTTTAAACATATGTTGAATCCACACTCTTTAAACATGTTGAATCCACACTCTTCAAACATGTTGAATCCACACTCTTCAAACATGTTGAATCCACACTCTGACAGCGATACCTGGGAAGAGATTTATCAACAATACAGACCTAGTAGCTATCAAACTCAGTGTGAACTCCATATCATCTATTGAGAGTACCGCCTTTGCAGGATTAATACATTTGCAATATCTTCAACTAGCGCTCAACTTCTTGACTTCGTTGGATGTTAATATTTTCAAAGACACACCAAATCTTGTTGAACTTGATTTAAGGTACAATAAATTTGTCGCCATCCCATATTGCGCCTTACAAACCCTGCATTCTCTTCAATTCCTAGATATAGGATCGCAGAGACCACTTCACTTTACAATGCTGACCAGAGACCGTAATCTAACGTGTTTGCTAAATAAGAGCACTGCGCTACCAAAGTTATCTAATATCAACCTGGGAGGATATGACGTGAATGGATCATCGCTTCTACTGACAAATACGTCATTTCAATCACCCTTTGTCATGGATAATTTGCAACAATTAGACTTGCGATATTACGAACGAGTAATCATTGATGGTGAAAATGAAACGGTGTCTCTCCGAAACCTCAGTTCTCTATTGATAAGCTGCTTACCATTTGACAGCTTCCAATACATAGATGCAGGCAGTTTGACATCTTTGGATATCGAATGTCGTATAAACCAGTCATGGATTGACCTCAACTCAAGGACTCTACAGCAGCTTGAGCGATTCCCACTAGTGTCTCTGTCCATTGTAAGTCACTATATAAATGTTATTTCTGACAATACATTTACCTGGACACCTTCACTGCGTTACCTTAATCTTCGGAACAACGGTATTGGAACTATAAGTCAAAACGCATTCCAGAAGCTGGAACTGCTAGAGAAACTCGACCTTTCGTGCAACAGTCTTGAGGAATTGCCATCTGGTGCTTTGCAGGTGTTCAATGAGTCTAGTTCCCTGAAGGAAATTGACTTATCCCATAACAGACTAGCAAAACTTACCACCGTGGTGTCTATAATGCCATTTGGCACATCCAGGAAATTGCAACGAATAGACCTGAGCTCTAACGCCATCACGGGTATCCCGCATGGATATTTGAATATAACGTCTCTCAGACATCTCAATTTAGCTGATAACCAAATGGCTAACGTGATACCTTGGTTGGGGCAAATTCCGAACTTGGAGGTCCTGAATTTAGCGAGAAACAGATTTATCAGCCTGCCTCCTCCCGGTTGGCCGAACAGTATGCTAATACTAAAGAACTTGACATTATCGGCAGTAAAGACAACTGGATACAGCTATTTACGTGGTGATATATCGGGTTTGGTAAGATCGGCTCCAATGTTAGAATTCTTGGATTTGTCCAATAGTAACGCACAGTGTGACAACGTTGTCTTTAGAGGTTCATTAAAATCCAAGTCGGAGTCTTTCTTGAAGACTCTTGATCTGTCTAGCAACTGCCTTGTCAGCAAAGATCTGAATTCTATATACGCAGGGGATCATCCAAGGTTAACATCGCTGAAATTAGCTCACAATAAGATTACCGAATTGAACGACGACACTTTTGCCATTTCCCCGGCAATTCAAAATCTTGATCTCAGTAACAATCAAATCAGCTACATACCAGCGAACACGTTCACATATCTCGGCAATCTGAGCAATCTCTATCTTCAATACAACGTCTTAGCATCAGTCGACTCCATAAAGCTTGTGATATCCTAATTGGTGATTCTGAATATCGCAAAGAACAGTATCAATGGAATACCTACGGACTTTCTACCAGAAAGTAGCGATGAAAACTCGGCTCTTAAAAGTATCGATATGAGTGGGAATCCATTTGATTGTTCTTGTGAAAATATATTATACTTTCAAAAATGGTTTCAGAGAGATACTGTGGTGGAAATCCGTTTTCATGAAAAGCTCTCTTATCACTGTGTGAGTCCTCTTCAAGCCAAAGACATTGTCTTTACCGCAGTCAATCTGGATTGTCGTCCTCGCTGGCCTGATTATCTTGGTGTATCTTTAACAATATTTGGAATCATTTGCGCATCTACCGTCCTTGCATACAAGTATCGGTGGCGACTACACTACAATTTCTTTATTCTCCGACACCGTTTGCGGCGTCGACGTTACCGTATTTTTATGGATGAAGAAATTAACATGCCGCCGATGTGTACGATGCATTCATTTCTTACTCACAAGACTCCGATGTGGACTTGGAATGGGTGCAAAGCGAACTGTTGAAAAACGTCGAAGAACGTGATCAACAACCTATGCGTCTTTACTTCGCCGGTAGAGACGAAATACTTGGTACGTCAAAATTTGATGTCATTTTGGAAAAAATGCAACAAAGTCGAAAGACTCTTTTGATTTTATCGCCGAGTTACATGATGAATGAGTGGTGTTACTTTGAGATGCAGATGGCGCACATGAGATTGTTTGATGAAAGCCGTGACGTCATTATCCCCATACTTCTGGAAGAATTACCTGAAAATCAAATGACACTGCTCATGCGCAAAATACTTCTAAGAAAAACCTGTTTGAAATGGACAGACGATCCTATCGGGCAAGAATTGTTCTGGGGACAATTACGCGAAAATATGCAACAACCGAGTCTTGTCAATCGGCGTTTTCACGTGGACGAATATAATGAAAACAGAGAATAGGTGAGGCATCATCGCTTCTGATATGAAGCCGCCACTAGTGTAAAAAACCCCGAATGTGAATATATATAATACGCGTTAATATTGCGGCATACAACTCGTATAGTCAATGTAAGCTGAGCATATGCACGTGTCCCAAAAATGCACCCATTAGAATGTTACGACTATGGGAAACGGTAAAGAAGATCGGTCCTGTGTTATAGGAGCGGAGATGAGACAGACTGGACGAGGCAATGGTGTAAGTGAAATATGTGCGTGCATATACAACGTGTTTTAACGTAATTGCGGCATAAAACTCGTCAATGTAAGCTGAGCATTAAGGCACTTGCCCCCAAATGCACCCATGTAAATAATATTACCAAATGGAAACGGTAAAGAAGATCGATCCTGTGTTCCCAGATTGCAATAAAAAAATAAATGACTTGACCAATAACAATGGTATTCACAGCTAAACAAATCACCACCTTTCCCGGTATAGAAAATTCTGGGACACCCTGTAGTGTCACCTGATTTATTGAAATCTACTGATAGCATTGTAATAATGTGCTATCTACTGCTGATAGCATTGTAGTGATGTGTTATCTACTAACTGCTGATAGCATTGTTAAATGTGCCATCTACTAATGATAGCATTATAATAATGTGCTATCTACTGCTGATAGCATTGTAATAATGTGCTATATACTGCTGGTAGCATTGTTATGATGTGCTATCTACTGCTGAGTGCTGATAGCATTGTTGTGATGTTCTATCTAATGCTGATAGCAATGTAATAATGTGCCATCTATAACTGATGATAGCATTGTATAAATTATATGCTATACAGTCATAAAAAAGTAACTATACAGGTAATAAATGGGCTTTTAACTCTAAAAAGATATATCCTACCTAAAAATATAAAATTATAAAGTTGTTGAGGAATTTATCTTCTTTAATATATGATATTGAACGCTAGGATCGGTTGAATATTGAAAAAGTGACAATCCCAAATGTAAGGTAAAGTCACAATTTCATTTTTACATTTTACTTTTCAACACGGGGGAGAGTATGACAGGTAGCGTGTGTGTGGCGTATTGATCCATCGAAACAATACGGCCGACTATCCAACCTGCCCATGCATCCCCAATTAAGATTGCTCTACCGGTTATCGATAATGTACCCGTAGCTGGGTCCGCGTGTGTAGAAAAGAAAAATGTGAAAATGAAAATCGGACTTCACCATACATTTTGGAGTGTCATTTCCTCAATAATCACCCAATCCAAGCGTGCAATATCTCATATTAAAGAAGATAAATTATTCAACAACTTTATTTTAAAATATTTTTAGATTTGATATATGTTTTAGAATTAAAAGCCCATTTATTACCTGTATAGTTAGGTTTTTTTTATGACTGTATATTGCTGATAGCATTGTTTTGATGTGCTATCTACTGCTATAAAGTATTAAGTAAACTTCACTTTCAGGGTGTATTATATAAATTATGTTATACATTTTCGATTGCAATTTTATGTAGCATATTACTGTATATTATATTATCTAGATATTACTATTATATGTAGGATATCATACTTCTCTATTTTCGAAAATTCCATATTTGGATGCTTGGTACGTGTCGCAAACTATAGTCAAAATAATATACAGGCTGTCCCAAAATAATTAGTACCCATCGATGCCCAAAGTTCAATCATTTTTGTCATCATCAAAATCGATGGGATTAGGTCCGTTGTTTTTAGATCATCTTTGTCATACTGTACTATTTTATTAGAATTTTAGATCATGAACATCGGATTTATCAAACTCAAGACACATCCCGTTATGTAAAACAAGGTGATTTCACCTTTTTGACAAAGTGCTAAAAATGTGTGTGCTATTACAGCTTGTTTGAAAGAAACTTGTGTATTTTCATAATGTCTTGTCTGCGCAATATAATCTTGTGTGTCTTTCTGTTGTAACTGATATTAGTTATGGGTGTTCAAATCATTAATAATTCTTCTCCTTAATTCAATTTAACGGGTAAAAGAAGTTTGTCACACCTGAGTGACCCCATGCATTGTTTTATTTGACAAGTGTTTAGGGACTTCTAAATGAAGTGGTATTTGGTGAATCATCAGTGGCTTAGATTTCATTTTCACATTGGAGAATGGATTTTGAGGTTAAACACTAAGGGACTATATTATTTACCCAGTTTGTAGGAAATTTCATCCCCAATATGAAAAAGAAGTCTAAGCCATTACTAATTACCCATGACCACGTCTTTACCTGTTTAAATGTCCCTCAAGTTTAGCCTCAAAACTAGCTCATTATAGAAACAAAGCTTGGGGTCGCTTGAAGTATTAATGGTTTGAACGACAATATGATACAACAGCAGTTTAAAATAGAAAGGAATTAAAGATATTAGCAGACAAGAGATTAAGAGAATGTATTAGTTTCTTTCAAACAAGCTGTTTAAAAACCTCTTTTTTTTGCACTTTGCCAAAAAGGTGAAATCACCATGTCTTACACAATGGAGTGTAACTTCATTAAAATAAGTCCGATATTCATGATCTAAAATTCTAATGAAAGGGTACAGTATAGCAAATTTGATAGAAAAACAACGGATCTAATTTCATTGATTTTGATGATGAAAAAATGTATTGAACTTTGGGCATCGATGGGTACTAATCATGTTGGGACAGCCTGTATACAATGGCGGATGTAATGTCACATTCAGTACAAGGTTTCTTTATGATCATGTAAATGCCTGTTGATGTATTGTAATGAAGTTTATATTAAATACATTTGTAATACTCTGTATTTGTATTTCTGTATGTTCTGTGATTGTTTATTTTTTCTGTTATTGCATAAAATAAATAAATGCCCTTTTGGTGGGCGCTAAAATAGAAAACAAATTTACTGCTGATAGCATTTTTTAATTGTGTGTTATCTAAAGAATTACTGATGATAGCATTGTAATAATATAAATGCCTATTCAGTGGGCGCTAAAATAGAAAACAAATATACTGCTGATAGCATTTTATAGTTTACTATCTAAAGAATAACTGATCATGATAGCGTTCCTAAAAAAATCCTGGATCCGCGCCTGCCTACCCACCCGGGAATTACCCGTGACAAACCAAACTGATCAGTGGAGCTTGAAATCACGGTATGACCATACATATCGTTTTCTGTATTACAAGCTGTAATGTACATGTGTTTAAACTGGCAGAAAGGTTTTAACCATTCATGGACCAACACCAACCAGCACAAATCAAAAGAATGTTGACCCGGAACTTGTGTCTGAGAGCAATGATCATGATGATCGTAAGTGAAAAAGGCAATAATTTTTGACGACCCCTTACTGATAACATTTCTGTACACCAGTTTTAAAATGGCTGTGCTACGCTCAATATTACAGTGACCCACTAAACTATACAGGGTGAGTCAAAAAAAAAGTTTACTCAACTTCAGCGATTTTTTTAGAAAAAAGTTTTCGTTTGTTTTCAAAACAATGTACTACGGTATAAAGACAAATCAATTAGCTTTAATATGAATTTTATCTGGTTTAGATTGGTTGAGGGAAACTTATTTTACGCTGTTTTGAATAAAAGTGACCAATTTAACGTCCGAACACGCTTCCAGATCTTGACCATTATATTTCATAAGATACGACCAATAAAAAATTACAATACCGACAGCGAAAGGATCAATTCCTTTGTTATGAAATGATTAAAGTGTGGTAATTGTGTCATAAATAGGCCTTAAAGCTGTCTATTGTTTTAATCTATTAGGAGACAATTTTGAACACGTCTATTGTCTACTTAATTCTTTTAATAAACAAGATGTGTAATGCTTTACATCATAATCCTAGTAAACTTTATTAAGCTCGTTAAGCTTGAAATTAAAAACCGTGTTTTTGGTGAAAAAACAGCTCCTGTACAGAAATAGTCATATTTACTTAACGGTAACATCAAATAGCGTGATTTTATACCAGATGGTAGCAAAGAAATGGCGCAATCATTTAAAGTTTTGTTTGCCTTGATTTTGTGGTCAGAAATATTTTTTTAGATTTTTTCAATTAGGGTAAACCTTTTTTGACTCACCCTGTACATTTGTATTCATCAGCCACAGGATTAACCAAGATCATTGACACAATCATATATAAACAAAGAACATGTGACCTTGCATTTGTCTTGTTTATGCGCGTGAAACCTCCGATTACTGCCATCCTTTTACCAATAACCCTCTCTCTTTTAACTACAACAGATACAGATAATATCCAACTTAAACAATATTAGCTGCCTGCTACTGCACCAATTAAATTTGTCAACAACAATAAAAAACCTCTTTTTAGTAAACATCAGTGTACAAACTATCAAACTATCTATTATAACAAAACATCGCTAACAATGTAACAGTCATCGAATCTGGTTCCCCTGGGATCCAAAAGTACCAACCACAAACCATGTCTACTGAAACCGCTCAACCAAAAACCATGCAACCCGAAACAGCAAAACCCGCGAACCGCGAAACTCGAGAACCGCTCTAGTTTTGTGCTTCCTTGTGCCTAAGCGCATTGGTACACGTTCCTTGGTTTTGGGGCTATATACATTTAAGTGATTCAGTGGCCATCGATTGATTGATAAATATAATCAAAGGTAACACGTTTTCTGTCATAAAAGGCCCGTATGTTATCTTATTATCCGGTGAATCTGAGAAATAAGAACATTATCACATTGTTTGCATACACATCCATGAAGTTTTTGTTTCCCCCAATAGGATTTAACAAATAAAACCAGAAATGGATTCAAGGTCATAAACACAGGAACTCTAGACCTTGGTTAAGCCAACGATATATCAAATCATGACTTTAGTATACGGGATTGTCATTACGGTCATAGCGAGATTGTATGATTATATGATTGATATGAACTTCAGGATAAGCTTTGCTGTGTACACCCGCGTAATGAACTTCAGAGTAATGCGGTAATATGGTATTACACAAACTTAAAAAGTGAACTTACCAACCATGGATTTCATGGTTGCATGGTACTGAAGTACACTTGGCTGGCGTTCTAACATTACAATATGTATTATAGGTTTGGTTGCTGTTGTTGCGTTAATGTTATATTAATTTCCTCAAGCAACTAGTTAGAATGTCATTTTTCGGGCTTTCAACCCAAAAGATTACCTTAAATCGGATACCCCGGCGATTAGGAGGATGAAATTACTTCAAAATTATCTGGAAAGTGGAAAGAGTAAAATATAAAGAAAACCAATAGATGACACGTGCTCATGCGGCGACTCATGGTTCTGGTCGGATGTATAACATACCTAAACATTAACCGCTATGGTTCCGTGCAACTTTTCTTTTGTAAAATTAGATACAAGGAAGAAAACTATATACTCCCTCAGATGGGGGGGGGGGGGGGGGGGGGGGGGGGGGCGGGGGGGGGGGGAAGGTATTTTGCGAGTTGCGAGTAGCGAGTTGCCAGTTGATAGTTGCGAGTTGCGAGTTCGAGTTGCGAGTGCGAGTTGCGAGTTCGAGTTGCGAGTTGCAAGTTGCGAGTTCAAATGTGCGAGTTGCGAGTTGGATTTTGCGAGTTCGAATTGCGAGTTGCGAGTTCAAATGTGCGAGTTGCGAGTTGGATTTTGCGAGTTCGAATTGCGAGTTGCGAGTTGCGAGTTCAAATGTGCGAGTTGCGAGTTGGATTTTGCGAGTTAATATTTGCGAGTTGTCCATTGCGAGTTGCGAGTTCTTCATATTTGCGAGTTGTGATTTATGTAAATGTGTTAATACTTTATTATGCTATCAACCTGTGGCCGACTCAATGTTTCTATATGCTACGTCGGTACTTTACTTACCATTGGAGTGGAGGCTAGTCTATTTATTTTAGCAGTAATTCACGCTTGTTATTAAAAGTGTTGGCAGATTTAAAGGTAGATGTTCTGATTGCTGGCCAGATTTTCAACTTAATGTTTTTTTTTAATTTTACATGAAAGGTCATCCTTAAAATTGTCACATTCAAAAGTTTGAAACTTAAATGGTTCTTATTTTAGAAGCACAAGGTCACACAAATTGTGCCTATTGAGTAGTACACAAACTGACGGGTAGTTAACCACCTTTAGCAGTAATTCACCACATTTTATACTATCATTTCTAAATGGAACATTTCTGGCCCCTAAGATTTTACAGACATAAGGGACCGTTCATTATTTCTACCGGAAAAGGGGGGCGGGGGGGGGGGGGGGGGGGGGGGTGGAGTGGCATGAAACAGGGGGTTATAACTTTTTTAGGAAATTAAAGGGTTAAATTAGACCAAAATTAACAATTTTAGCATGAAACAGCTATATTGTGTGCGCAAAGCGGTCATTTTAATACAAAATTAGTTCACATTGTACCAAATTTGACAATGTTGGCGTAAAATGGCAAAAAAAATCTTCTTTTCTTTATGCCCCACTAAAATAATTCTCAATCACAATTTATCTACAAGTGGCAAAAGAATGACAAATTGAGAAGAATCAGCACACACATTTAGCAAGAGCAGGACATGGGTACTGATTGAAGTGCATGGTGAATCTGACAGCGAAGTTGAAGATGCAAGGAGTTTACAAGACAGTGATTACACAAGTAGTGATGCAGATGATGACAGTGAAAACTTGGAGAGTAGTACTGCAAGAAGTGATATAGTTGGGATAGCGGCACCAACTCAACACGTTCAGGAAGAATATCAAACAGGAGAGAACTAGATGACTTCATTATTTATTGATCTTTTCAGCACTGTCTGAAATTATACACTACTCAAAAAATCAAAAGTGTGTTTTAATAATATAATTGTTGTTTATTTTTATAGTATTCTCCAAGATTCATAATTAAAAGGGTAAATGTGCTAAGTTAAAGTGCCAAGTTATTGCACCCACCCCTTCAATTGTGTATGCTTATTGTTTTGCAGGCCTATTTGTGTGTACAAAAATGGGGGGGGGGGGGTCATAACTTTTGCCCCCCCCCCCCCCTCCGGTAGAAATAATGAACGGTCCCTAATGAGAAAAATATCTTGATGTGAAAACAAAATCATAGCCCCGAACAGGTGATCGGAACATACACCTATAAAAAACAGGCAAAAAAGGGGAGTTTGTTTCACATACATTTGGCAAAGAAAGCTATAGTTATATAATGTATTATTTGCTTAAAAAATGTTGTTGTTGACAAGTATAAACAAATACAATTGGGCTGATCACATATGAATATGCGGCTCCACATACTTAGAAATACAGGTATGTGAGAGGCAGGGGTAGAGGTAAATGATATAAATATTGCAACAATATTATGTATTAATATTAAAAATGGTACCACATTTTAACAAGCTATACAAGGCAGCTATTCATAAAAGTAGGCTATGTCTCACACCATTCAAAATAACACATAGAGCAGCTATTATAGCTGCTCTATGTGTTATTTTTTCCCTTTTTCCTGAAGATTCTCATGCCTGGCAGCTAACCATGCAAAGCAGCTAATCCTTATACACTGCAAAATGCTATTATTACCTATAACATAACATATAGAGCAGCTTATACTGTTCTTTATACAAAATATTGTATAATAATATTATCAAAGCGCTTTAAATTATCAAAGCGCTTTAATTGAGCTTTAATTGAACTGAAATTGAAATGAAAGTAACTATCAATATAGGGAACTCGCAACTCGCATGTGTGTGACAACTCGCAAATATCAACTTGCATTTTTAACTCGCAACTTGCACATTTCAACTCGCAACTCGCAACTCGCAACTCGAACTCGCAACTCGCAACTCGAACTCGCAACTCGCAACTATCAACTCGCAACTCGCAACTCGCAACTCGCAACTCGCACATTATCCAAACCCCTCAGATGGGAGGGTATTGGTAAATTTGAGTAAATAGTGTGGGCTAAAACGAAAATAACTTGCAATCCTCGTATACCTGTAGTGCATAGCGTTTAGGAGAGGCCAGAGAGGTCACGCACCAATTACGAGCTCCCCGTGTGTGCAGTATAGTAAAACGGACAATAACTGCACGATGTACCGTATGTAACGGTAGATTTGTGGTTTGAGGTTCGTATTGCAGAAGAGCAGCTCCATCGGTCACTTAATTTTAGTATTATGGGTCAAGTTAGGCAGACTTGTAATTGTTGCAAGTTGTTTTGTATTATTTTAACCATGGCGGGCGACAATCGCTAAAGCAATCGATTATGTTCCATTTTATCATGGATGATTGCAATACGATTGGCCTTATTCCCGACAAGATGACTGTCAATACGAAACACGGATAGACTAATTAACCTATTGGTCGGCCAACATTATAGACGAGTCAAGTACATATCTAATAATCTAATATGGATACGACGCCCAACTCCACCACTGTCAATCCGGCAGTTCGTGTGATGCTATGGACTGTACCGCGATCCCTAGCAACTGTTCTCTGTAAATGTTTGAGCTTTGTTCCTGGTGCCCATATCGTTTACGAGCCCTTTCTCTCCGCTTGGGAGTTTGGTCCAGAGCGCAATGTCATTAGTAGCAAAGAATCGGGTATCAACCAGAAATTCCATTCTGCAATTGACAAGCTGGTACCAGAATTGGATGGATTGTTTCCAGACACCAACTGGTATGATTCTCACCTGTGCACATATGACTGGGCGAAGAATATATTAGCATCTCAGTTTGATCCAGATATCAAGATGGTGCTGTGTAAAGATATGGTATATGCTATGACTGGGCACTATGACAAGATACCACAGGGATACCAACATGTCTTCCTGATAAGAAATCCATGGAAACAGATGCCATCTTGGAAGCAGATGATGCTGAACTCACAGGGCATCAGCAAAGGAGAAGAAGCCAAAGACAAGCATGACAAGGACTCGCAGCAACTTCATCTTACATTCGATATCAAGTATGCTGAAATGTTGAAACTATATAAGTATATATCCAAACATCATCAGGAAAGACCACTAGTTATCGATGCAGATGATTTGCAGAACCACACCGTGTCGATTCTAAGCCAGCTTCTTGAAACCATCGGTGTTCCATATCAGGAGAGTTTATTGAATTGGGAACAAAGCGATGACTTCGCCAATCGATGGGTTTTAGCCAAGATAAATGCTTATGGCAATATCACCCGTGGAGAGAAAGGATGGTACTACAATGCCTTCAGCAGTACCTGTTTTAGACCAGCAAGGGATGTTCCAGATAAAGAGGCATTGCCGCAAGATATGGTAGACATGGTACGGTTTGCTATGCCAATTTACGAAGAGTTATATAAACTGAGACTTAAACCATAGGATACATTCCAGATCCAGACCATAAATGCATTACAAACTTCACTTCAAAATGTCTTTATTGGAACACTAAAAGACATTGACTCATTATGCTTTTTCTACGCGGAAACCATGGCCTTTATTAAGAGTTGTGAAGATATGCCTGGTTTAACACTAGGCAGAAGTTGTAATATACAGTGGAAACTTGGGCTTTTCCAGTACACCACGAGTGTCAAGGCTACTTGGCGCAGTATACTGCGCGAAGTTAAGGCTGGGTCCATTTTTTTAGCGAAAAACTTCCACGCCGGGTGATACGAACAAACTCTGTCATGGTATATTGTGGTATATAGGAGGGTTAGGGTTAATACGACTTGTACAGATATTAGTATTATTTTGTTTGTCTGCCTATATAGGTAGACGCTGTAATGCATGGACCGACTGCGGCATACTCAAAATGCAAAGACAACGACATTGCTTAGTACAATAACCAGTATCATTCATAATGTTTGTAAGCCAACACCAGCCTCTTACTTCCATGCAATCTTCCTTGTAACTCCAAATCGACGAGCAACTTCAGTTCAGTGGCGTAACTAGGTTATTGATATTGGGGAAAGAAATGAAAGTAAACCGACAAGAGTGTTGTGAGTCAAGAAATGCGCGCATAGCGCGCGAAAATTTTCGACTTTACACTTATTGTTGGCACGATTGAGTTACATTTTGGTTCTAAAAAAGGTTGTATTGAAGAATATTGCATTTTTGGGACACATATGCGTGCGTAGCGCGCGACCATTTTTCATCTGTGTACTCTTGACCATCATAATTCCATGATTCCTCTTGTCAAATGAACCGATAGTGCCAATCTCAACCGACACGACATCAATATTGGAGGCCCCCTGGTTACGCCACTGCTTCAGTTACAGAAACTCAAGAAACTTTACACCTTATTTGTCACAATAGCACCAATATTGATGAAGCAGTAGCCATTTGAATACAAAATGATGCAGTTTCCATGGTTGCACTAAACCCTATACCCATGAAAAGAGCGTAACCAAAACAGTAAATCTAAAGTGTACCACTTCTTTCTCTCCATGAACATGATGAACATGATGAACAGTTTCTGGAGCTTCTGTAACTGAAGTTGCTCGTCGATTCGGGGGGATATTTTGGTCGATTTTCCACGTTGAGGAAAAAATTCTGAAAAAAGTAGGGGTAGAGTTAGGGTTAATCCGACATATACCTTCAAAAGAAAATACCCACTTGTCCAAAGCCGTGTGGTTCAACGCACTACGTGGAGAAAATTAAAATGCTGTGTATTTCGCTTTTCATGACCTGGATGATCACTGGGCATACCGATCACACATTGCAACCGTTCTCACGGCCCATAGTTTGAATTAACATTGACCCTATAATTTCTTCTAGGGTAAATGATCATGGATATAAAGCCAGTTCGTACCGGGGACTTCCATTGGCTTCACGTGGAGGTGCAACAGCGGATTGATTATAATGCGGACCATGCTGACTGCACTAACGGGTCAGCTTAAAGACTCTTTTTGCCATTTGTTGGATGCGAATTTGTTAACCGTAAACAACATTTGGCCAAACACTGTATACATGTATTATCAGTCTCATCATGTGTACTACTATACGCTTTATTCCGTCAAGTTATCAAATGTTGTTTACGGTAAATAATGTCCGCCGGATCGTGGCACAAGATATACCGCGCGCGAGCATGTGGTACCAGGAGCTAGCATAGCCCGCCGGATGCGAATTTATTAACTGTAAGCAACATTTCGCCAAACATTGTATACATGTAAACATGGTAAATGTATTATCAGTCTTATGTGCTGTGTATGTCTATACGCTTTATTCCTTCAAGATATCAAATGTTGTTTACGGTAAATGATATCGCCCGCCGGATCGTGGCACAAGATAGACCGCGCGAGCATGTGGTACCAGCAGCTAGCAGCGTATGGATTTGTATTGCATGATGGTTAGGGTTAATATGTGAACACTCCTTATCAAGGAATATAGGCCAAAGCTGACAATGCGACCAGAAATTGATGGGATCTTGTTTTATATAATTGTGAAAGCAAATAATTATTTCGGTATTCAAATTGTTTCTGGACATGGTAAGAATTACCTAGTTCCTCTTAACTTCTACAACCAGGGTCGGTAGGGTAGGGTGGGAAGGTGTGGGGGAAACACCCCACTTTCATCAGGAAAAAAATTGTCATACATCATATATTTTGTTGAACAGTTGAAGGTGGACTAATGCTGGTAAAACCCAAATGATCCCCGAACTTCACCCCAAACGAGTTAGTAATATTGCACTCATTAAAAAGATGTGGAGTGATTTCCTCACGTTCATTACAAAGGTTACAAAGATTGTCGTTAACTATATTCACCTTAAAACTTTAGCTCGTTCGAGTCGTTCAGTTGAAAGAAAACCTAAAAATAACGTATTGCGATGTGTTATCTACTGCTCTGCTTATAGCATTATGATAGAAATGAAAGCTACATACTATATTGCATGTAGCAGAGCCACTCAATTTAATCATATCTCTCTAAATGTCAAAGAGATAAAACTCCCTCTTTGAGAGCTCTAGGAGTGACAGCTCAGTTTTAGGAGTGAGTTGGCTCTTATTGGAGTGATTTTCCACTATTTCAGAGTGATATTCACTCTTTTCAGCGTGATCTTTACTCTCAAAAGAGTTAGAAAACACTCTGAAAAAAGAACTGTCCCTCTCAGAGCTTGTAAAGAGTGCGCCATTGATTTTAATTTTAACCATAATTGCCAAATCAATTTGATTGACATTGTAATATTACTAATACGGCCATTATAATAACCATTTCATTACAATTACCTCCAAATAGTCAATAAAATTAGTCCAATTAGTCCAAAAAATTACCAAGGTGGCCACCAATTGATCAAATAATAGCCATAATGAAATAAATGGAGTATATATACAATTCAATCATACCTTGTCACTTACAAATACGTTTACTGGGATTAAAAGCTATAGATATAATACTTTGGTCATATCTCATGTAACACTAACAATAAACTAATACTGCTTTTCAGTTATTCTAACCTTTTTCAGCCATCTTGGATATTTGAAAATGCTCAAACTAGATCTACAGCCCCTAGGCCAGGCCTTCTCAATTAGATTTTGTGAAGCACCACTTTTGAGATGTTAGTGATCTAGAAGCGCCACTATTCCTGCGAGCGTAGCGAGCGGAGCGAATAACGGGTGGGGTAAGGCGGGCCCCTGGTTGGTGTCCAGGGGTTGAAGCCCCCTGGAAGCTCATAGGTTTACCCCCTTTTAAGAGGCTAAAGAGAGCTATATTTGCATGCAATATGGTACAAGAAATAAAGAGATGTTGATGGTAAAATGTACATAAAATGGTAGCAAATGTAGTGATAATCAATAGGCCTACTAATAATAATCATGATTTACCCCACTGCTGCAGTTTGTGGCTGAAGTGGCTCTTCATGCTTCTTGCGATCTGGTTGAAGTTGGGATATATTTCTTCTTCTTTTTTAATTTTTAATTTTTTTATTTATTTTAATTTTTTTATTTTTCATGCGTTCTTCCGCGCGCCACTCTGACTGATGCAATGCGCCACAAGTGGCGCGCGCGCCACCATTTGAGAAGGCCTGCCCTAGGCTTTATCATAGAAATATAGTGAATGTTGACCCATTCTATTTGGGGTACTGGTATTACATATTATGGTCATTTATAATACAAAACAAATGTTTTAGGTCATTTAAAGGGGCACTAAGAGATGTGTTGGAGACTGCGCTCTCAATTATGATAAAAACTGGGATTAGTATATTTTTATAATTGTATTACATGTATGAACTTACACCTATAACATGTATAAGGATTAAGAAAAATCAGCCCTCTTTGTACAAGAAAACGTCGATTCAAAAATGCTCGTACAGCCGCGACGAACATTTTACGTCCTACAGTATTCCCCTGCAGTACGCGTGATACATAACGCGAACCACATTTGCATAGAGGGCGTTTTTCAATAAATAGCGATGATATTGTTTTAATCAAGTTTTGCTGTGTTTTTGTTAGTAGAAACAACAATAATGGCAATTTTTAATGTTCATCTTGAATTCTGAAGTAAAATGTTAAACATTTAAAATTTTCAACACCACTTAATGTCCCTTTAACATCAACTTAGCCATTCTGGCAGCCATTTTTGAAAATAATAATCAATTATTGTCACAGAGGTGGGTCTAACGGGAAGCCCGAATACAAGTCGAGCGTGGAAAAAATAAAACGGCTTTGCTTTTCTTGGGTCGTCCGGGGTCAAAGGTCGTCTAGGGGTCGAATTTTCAAAGTTTGTCCGAGCGGGCTTAAACTCGGGGACGGGAAGCCCGAATGCGAGTCGAGCGTGGAAAAAATAGAGCATACGAGGTCAAAGGTCATCTAGGGGTCAACTTTTTGAAGTTGGTCAGATCGTGCTTAAACTCGGTGATCACAATGCTCGATACGAGGCGAGAGTAGCAAAAATAAAACGGGTTAGCGTTTGTCGGGTCTTCCGGGGTCAAAGGTCGTCTAGGGGTCGAATTTTCAAAGTGTGTCCGATCGGGCTTAAACTCGGTGACGGGAAGCCCGAATATGAGTCGAGCGTGGAAAAAATAAAACGGCTTTGCTTTTCTTGGGTCGTCCGGGGTCAAAGGTCGTCTAAGGGTCGAATTTTCAAAGTTTGTCCGATCGGGCTTTATGCATGCATTCTACAAACCACCAAACCCGAGAACCGACAAACTCCGGGTGACCGCCCAAACCCGAGAACCGACAAACCCCGGGTGACCGCCTAGTAATATATAAAAGCAATAGCTTAGCAGTTTAGAACATACTATAATATTTGGTGAATGTCATGCAATATACACCCTTAGAATATCTATTTCGGATTATCATACACTCTTGTAGACTATTTCTACATTTACAACGGCCGTTTTTTTAAAAGTATGTTATTTCAATGCAAAATACTGGATATGAATTACTAGTGATCTAATACATACACCCCATTGTTAAAACTATACTTTCATTATTATTATTATTAATATTATATATTATTATTTATATCATGATAGGCCTAATTTCAACCCTGTGATAGTTTTTACTATCATTATGGCTGGACAAGAATGATGTGATATCATGATATAAAACAAATATTGAATGCCTTTTGTTTGTGCAATAGTAAAAATATATCACTCGGTCCAATTTGGATTATTCCATTACACTCGGCTTCGCCTCGTGCAATGGAAAAATCCAAATATGACCTTGTGATATAGTTTTTACTATTACACGCTCAGGGCATTCAATATTTGTATACTATATTATTCATGGTATAGTTTATTGTCATCGCAGCCATCAGGCTGAATTGGCACAATATTACAAATTACAAGATACACAAAAATACATTAAAATACAAGATATACAATAATAGATTTTAAAAACAATAATTTCATAAAACCAAACACCCACCCCCTGCATACAACACACATTCCACCCTAAAGACCACAATTACCCCCCCCCCCCACACACACACACACGCACTGTTTCCAGATTTATAGTAAGATGCTATCAGCAGTTATAGATAGCATTTTATTACGACGCTATCAACAGTAGAGAGATAGCACATCATTACGATGCCATCAGCAGTAGACAGCACATCATTACGATGCTATCAGCAGTAGACAGCACATCATTACAATTGTTTATGTAACTGAAAACATTATTACAAAGCTATCGGCAGTAGATAACACATTATTACAATTTACAATGCTATCTGTACCGTAGCATATTATATTGAGGGCCTGATTCGGGATTCGAATTTCGGAACTTAACCTTTTATATGAAAAATGTTTCGGGATCTCTCTTGTCTGTCATCAAGTGAACACAAATGTATGGTAGTTCCTCTTTTGTCTTTGAAAAACTGGATATTTTTAAACATGTTGAATCCACACTCTAATTAACCCCGTAAAGCCTAACCGTTGTAATAGGGTGACACGGCAAAACACTAAAAATTGAAATGCTTAGATTTTGTAATAATATAAGTTAACAAAACGGATTCTATTTATTTCTTATTGATACAATGAGTTCAATAAACCTGGGTAACACCAGGGATTATATAATTATGGGATAGGTTACTCCTCAGACAAAATTTCGCCTACTAAAACCAAATTCACGGGTGAGGGTTTTATAGGGGGCGCACTATTATGGTCGTAACAAACCAGACGACATGAGACTTGGTTACTCTAGTTTTACAGTGCCAGAATGTACTTATAAAAAAACACCATGAATTTGAAAATCCGTATTTGGAGTTATAGAAATATGGACGACAAAAAGGGATAGAATACCTAATGTAAAATTTAGTTTTTAAACGACAGAAGCTGGAAGCATCCCACCGCTGCCACCAATTTGTAACGGACCGGTGTGTGCAATTGAAACACCGAATCCCCCTGGCAGCCGCTATTCCTCAGTCGAGGTTCCAAAAGATAAGGCCCGAGCGGACGGCATGGAACCCTCGACTAAGGACAGCAACTACCAGAGGTTGGGTAAGCTGCTCAACCAAAAGATCGAATAAACTTCTATCGTGAAAATTTTATAACCAATAAATGACAAAGTAAAAGGAAACATGGCAACAAAATTCATAACAAATCACATTTTAAACTTTAATTTGGCCTATACTTCAAAACTTCATTACAATGGCAATACTAGTAAACGAACTTGGAAATGAAAATATTTGTGTGAATATAGGCGAGGCAAATCCAGATAAGCGTTGCCCCCCCCCCCCCCATCATAACACTTTCCATGCGGTAGGTGTCTGCAATGCAGACACTAGTTCCAAAATGTCACAAAATGTTTCAAAAATGTAAACATTATTTAACCTTAACACCATATTTGGAATCACTATGACAAATGCATTAAAATAAGCACGAATATGCCTAGTATTGATTCACGGTAATTCATGGGATAAGAAAATTGGGAAAAGGTTTCTGAAAAATCTGTATTGTATAATATGATAAAACTAATAGACGCGTGGAAACTGATAGCTACGTACCACCAATGACACGACACGGGAAATGGAGGATGGTTGCTCAAAAATCAGGAAATCTTCATATTAACGGTATGAAAAGTCTGACTATCTCGGCAACTGTTATGTCCAGCGGGATGAGGTATGAGCAGGAACGCATACACTTTTCTGAAAATACCGACATTTCCTGAAGATTCTGTCACCAGTAGTAGGATTCAGTACCAACCATGGATCTCATGGTTGGTCCTGAAATTATACCTAAAAATCCTGTCTAAAATAGAAAAACACCACTCGAAAATCCTGTCTCCAATTTTTGTTTTTCGCTGAACAATCGTCATAAATCCACCAGTAGGCAGGCCTGCCAATAGAGTTACTTTTAAAAACCCTTAGGTTCGATTCGAGAACGAGCCACGTGCTGGTTATTTGGACAAATTATATAATCATTACAGCTGAAAATAGCGAACCAATACCAGATCATGACGATGGACACGACGATCAACTCCACTTAACTGTTAATCCGCCAGTTCGTGTGATGCTATGGACTGTACCGCGATCCCTAGCAACTGTTCTCTGCAAATGTTTGAGCTTTGTTCCTGGTGCACATATCGTTTATACGAGCCCTTTCTCTCCGCTTGGGAGCTTGGTCCAGAGCGCAGTGTCACTATTACTATTAGTAGCAAAGAATCGAGTATCAACCAGAAATTCCATTCTGCAATTGACAAGCTGGTACCAGAATTGGATGGATTGTTTCCAGATACCAACTGGTATGATTCTTACCTGTGCACATATGACTGGGTGAAGAATATATTAGAATCTCAGTTTGATCCAGATATCAATCTGGTACTGTGTAAATACCGTATGGTCTGTGCTGCATTGACTGATCATTATGACAAGATACCACAAGGATACCAGCATGTCTTCCTGATTATAAATCCATGGAAACAGATGCCATCTTGGAAGCAGATGATGCTGAACTCACAGGGCATCAGCAAAGGAGAAGAAGTCAAATACAAGCATGACAAGGACTCGAAGCGACTTCCTCTTACATTCGACATCAAGTATGCTAAAATGCTGAAACTCTATGAGTATGTATCCAAACACCAATGGGAAAGACCGCTAGTTATCGATGCAGCGCAGATGATTTGCAGAACCACACCGCGTCGATTCTAAGCCAGCTTCTTGAAACCATCGGTGTTCCATACCAGGAGAATTTCTTGAATTGGGAACAAAGCGATATGACTTCGCCAAGCGATGGGTTTTAGCCAAGATGAATGCTTATTGCAATATAATTCGTGGAGAGAAAGGATGGTACTACAATGCCTTCAGCAGTACCTGTTTTAGACCAGCAAGGAAAGCTCAAGATCAAGAGGCATTACCGCAAGATATGGTAGGCATGGTACGGTCTCCTATGCTAATTTATGAAGAGCTATATAAGCGAAACCACATGATACACTCCAGATCCACTACACATCAGAATGTCCTCATTGGAACATTGACTCATATGCTTTTGTGCGCAAACCAACGGGATGACCTCTAATACGACTTGTATTTATAGAGATATGCAATTGTTTGGCAGAAATGAACAAAAAATAATGACCAGACAACTCAATGAATCCCAATGGATATCTATATCTCCTATAAATAGGCGACGAAGACCCTCACTATTCTATGGGCCCGACTCATCCATTTATTCACATATCTTTGTCAAAAAGTGCATGGCAAAATAATAAAACCGATATTGTAAAAACAAATTATGGTCATTTTGAAAGTAAAAAAAACCCAAAACCATACCAACCGACCAACCTAAGCGGTCCGTTTGCATGCATGTAGAACAGGGTCTTTTTATGTCGCCAAGCGATTATAATATCTCATAAATGAGTTCAGCTGAAGCGCAGCATTTATACTGCTGATACTATTGCAATAATGTGTAATCTTATGCTGATATTATTGTAATAATGAACTCGTGATGACAGCATGGCGGTTATTATTAAGGTTTACAGGAAAGAATATCGAATCAAGAAAAAGGTTCAAAGGCTGCTTATGAAATGTATAACGATATTATTATTTACAAGTGTTTGTGTTTTGTAGTAGCCTAATTATTTCAAGGTAAGTATTGAACTTTTCCGTGAAATAGCGCTGCAACCTTCCGCAAGATACAATAACTAATTAGTAGAGTCAATGTTTCAAAGTATGAAGGTTTTAATCAGATCAGTTAATATTCAGACCCCATTTCACAATTTTGTCTCCAAAATTAATATCCATCGCAAATCAACCAACCATTGATTAAACCTCTTAGTAATATCTAAACGTGGCAATATACCAGGTTTGGATAATGTGCGAGTTGCGAGTTCGAGTTGCGAGTGCGAGTTGCGAGTTCGAGTTGCGAGTTGCGAGTTGAAATGTGCGAGTTGCGAGTTTGATTTTGCGAGTTCGAGTTGGGAGTTGCGAGTTGCGAGTGGAAATGTGCGAGTTGCGAGTTAAATTTTGCGAGTTCAAGTTGCGAGTTACGAGTTGCGAGTTGAAATGTGCGAGTTGCGAGTTAAAAATGCGAGTTGATATTTGCGAGTTGTTACATGCGAGTTGCGAGTTCCCTATATTGATAGTTAGGCCTACTTTCATTTCAATTTCAGTTCAATTAAAGTTCAAAGCTCAATTAAAGCTCAATTAAAGCACTTTGATAATTTAAAGCGCTTTGATAATATTATTATACAATATTTTGTATAAAGAACAGTATTAGCTGCTCTATATGTTATGTTATAGGTAATAATAGCATTTTGCAGTGTATAAGGATTAGCTGCTTTGCATGATTAGCTGCCAGGCATGAGAATCTTCAGGAAAAAGGAAAAAATAACACATAGAGGAGCTATAATAGCTGCTCTATTTGTTATTTTGAATGGTGTGAGACATGGCCGACTTTTATGAATAGCTGCCTTTTATATCTTGTATAATGAAATAATATCTGAGCAGGTTTAATGTGAGTTTGATTTGTCTTATTAATTAGCTATTATCCCGGGCTATTATGGACCATCCCCATGTATCCATTTGCTCCATAACCCTAACACCTTTTCCAAAGATTTTTTTCACGGCCAAAAGGGCCCTCACTCCCCGGGGCTCGAACCCTGGACCTCTGGGTTCAGAGGTAAACAATAGGCCACGGGGGTCAACCATATTTGGCTCAGTATACTTCGCCAAGTATATACCCTGGGCCTGAGGCCATTATTTCATTGAAAAACTGCCGAACCGGGTGACACAAGCACACCGCATCGTAGTAATTCGTAGTACTCGAGAGTGTTAGGGTTAATAATAATAGCATGCATCATTGAGTATGTATGATATTCAATATTTTGTTCTGTTTCAAAAATCCAGTCACTTTACCAAAATAGTCATACATGTATCTAGTAAACGGTATCATGACATGTCATGATTTTTTTGTTGCTTTTAATAGTATAAATGCATCTACAATCTACATGTACATTGTATTGCCCATACATCATACATTAGTTGCCTTCATGCTATTCTAGTAAGAAATAATTCACATTTTACTTTGAGTGGTTTTTTTTACTCACCCTATATATATCTAAGATATATCATGGAATCTCCTACTGATTCTGTGCCTATAAATACATCAACAGATGATAAATGAGCCACTTAAATCCTAATTATATCCTAAGAGGATAACTGGCATGTTGATGGAATCAGTGACAGTTTAACCACAGATGGTCACTGATTGAATTGACAAACTGTGCTTGTAGGAGAGCAACTCCATACGGTCACTTCATTTTAGTATTACGGGTCAAGTTAGGGGTATGATTGCAATACGATTGGCCTTATTCCCGACAAGATGACTGTCAATCCGAAACACGGATAGACTAAGATTAACCTATTGGTCGGTCAACATTATAGACGAGTAAATGTACGTTTCACACATACATCCTTGTATCTTCGTATATGATTCAAAGTTAATAACGAACCAATACAAGACGACAATATGGATACGACGCCCAACTCCACCACTGTCAATCCGCCAGTTCGTGTGATGCTATGGACTGTACCGCGATCCCTAGCAACTGTTCTCTGCAAATGTTTGAGCTTTGTTCCTGGTGCACATATCGTTTACGAGCCCTTTCTCTCCGCTTGGGAGTTTGGTCCAGAGCGCAGTGTCATTAGTAGCAAAGAATCGGGTATCAACCAGAAATTCCATTCTGCAATTGACAAGCTGGTACCAGAATTGGATGGATTGTTTCCAGACACCAACTGGTATGATTCTCACCTGTGCACATATGACTGGGTGAAGAATATATTAGCATCTCAGTTTGATCCAGATATCAAGATGGTGCTGTGTAAAGATATGGTATATGCTATGACTGGGCACTATGACAAGATACCACAGGGATACCAACATGTCTTCCTGATAAGAAATCCATGGAAACAGATGCCATCTTGGAAGCAGATGATGCTGAACTCACAGGGCATCAGCAAAGGAGAAGAAGCCAAAGACAAGCATGACAAGGACTCGCAGCAACTTCATCTTACATTCGATATCAAGTATGCTGAAATGTTTAAACTATATAAGTATATATCCAAACATCATCAGGAAAGACCACTAGTTATCGATGCAGATGATTTGCAGAACCACACCGTGTCGATTCTAAGCCAGCTTCTTGAAACCATCGGTGTTCCATACCAGGAGAGTTTATTGAATTGGGAACAAAGCGATGACTTCGCCAAGCGATGGGTTTTACCCAAGATAAATGCTTATTGCAATATCACCCGTGGAGAGAAAGGATGGTACTACAATGCCTTCAGCAGTACCTGTTTTAGACCAGCAAGGGAAGCCCCAGATAAAGATGCATTGTCGCAAGATATGGTAGACATGGTACGATTTGCTATGCCAATTTACGAAGAGCTATATAAGCTGAGACTTAAACCATGGGATACATTCAAGATCCAGACCATAAATGCATTACAAACTTCACGTCAAAATGTCTTTATTGGAACACTCAAAAGACATTGACTCATTATGCTTTTTCTACGCGGAAACCATGGCCTTTATTAAGATTGTGAAGATATGCCTGGTTTAACACTAGGCAGAAGTTGTAATATACAGTGGAAACTTGGGCTTTTCCAGTACACCAAGAGTGTCAAGGCTACTTGGCGCAGTATACTGCGCGAAGTTAAGGCTGGGTCCATTTTTTTAGCGAAAAACTTCCACGCCGGGTGATACGAACAAACTCTGTCATGGTATATTGTGGTATATAGGAGGGTTAGGGTTAATACGACTTGTACAGATATTAGTATTATTTTGTTTGTCTGCCTATATAGGTAGACGCTGTAATGCATGGACCGACTGCGGCATACTCAAAATGCAAAGACAACGACATTGCTTAGTACAATAACCAGTATCATTCATAATGTTTGTAAGCCAACACTAGCCTCTTACTTCCATGCAATCTTCCTTGTAACTCCAAATCGACGAGCAACTTCAGTTCAGTGGCGTAACTAGGTTATTGATATTGGGGCAAGAAATGAAAGTAAACCGACAAGAGTGTTGTGAGTCAAGAAATGCGCGCATAGCGCGCGAAAATTTTCGACTTTACACTTATTGTTGGCACGATTGAGTTACATTTTGGTTCTAAAAAGGGTTGTATTGAAGAATATTGCATTTTTGGGACACATATGCGTGCGTAGCGCGCGACCATTTTTCATCTGTGTACTCTTGACCATCATAATTCCATGATTCCTCTTGTCAAATGAACCGATAGTGCCAATCTCAACCGACACGACATCAATATTGGAGGCCCCCTGGTTACGCCACTGCTTCAGTTACAGAAACTCAAGAAACTTGACACCTTATTTGTCACAATAGCACCAATATTGATGAAGCAGTAGCCATTTGAATACAAAATGGTGCAGTTTCCATGGTTGCACTAAACCCTATACCCATGAAAAGAGCGTAACCAAAACAGTAAATCTAAAGTGTACCACTTCTTTCTCTCCATGAACATGATGAACATGATGAACAGTTTCTGGAGCTTCTGTAACTGAAGTTGCTCGTCGATTCGGGGGGATATTTTGGTCGATTTTCCACGTTGAGGAAAAAATTCTGAAAAAGTGGGGGTAGAGTTAGGGTTAATCCGACATATACCTTCAAAAGAAAATACCCACTTGTCCAAAGCCGTGTGGTTCAACGCACTACGTGGAGAGAATTAAAATGCTGTGTATTTCGCTTTTCATGACCTGGATGATCACTGGGCATATCGATCACACATTGCAACCGTTCTCACGGCCCATAGTTTGAATTAACATTGACCCTATAATTTCTTCTAGGGTTAATGATCATGGATATAAAGCCAGTTCGTATAGGTAATAGGGACTTCCATTGGCTTCACGTGGAGGTGCAACAGCGGATTGATTATAATGCGGACCATGCTGACTGCACTAACGGGTCAGCTTAAAGACTCTTTTTGCCATTTGATAGCCCGTTGGATGCGAATTTGTTAACCGTAAACAACATTTGGCCAAACACTGTATACATGTATTATCAGTCTCATCATGTGTACTACTATACGCTTTATTCCGTCAAGTTATCAAATGTTGTTTACGGTAAATAATGTCCGCCGGATCGTGGCACAAGATATACCGCGCGCGAGCATGTGGTACCAGGAGCTAGCATAGCCCGCCGGATGCGAATTTATTAACTGTAAGCAACATTTCGCCAAACATTGTATACATGTAAACATGGTAAATGTATTATCAGTCTTATGTGCTGTGTATGTCTATACGCTTTATTCCTTCAAGGTATCAAATGTTGTTTACGGTAAATGATATCGCCCGCCGGATCGTGGCACAAGATAGACCGCGCGAGCATGTGGTACCAGCAGCTAGCAGCGTATGGATTTGTATTGCATGATGGTTAGGGTTAATATGTGAACACTCCTTATCAAGGAATATAGGCCAAAGCTGACAATGCGACCAGAAATTGATGGGATCTTGTTTTATATAATTGTGAAAGCAAATAATTATTTCGGTATTCAAATTGTTTCTGGACATGGTAAGAATTACCTAGTTCCTCTTAACTTCTACAACCAGGGTCGGTAGGGTAGGGTGGGAAGGTGTGGGGGAAACACCCCACTTTCATCAGGAAAAAAATTGTCATACATCATATATTTTGTTGAACAGTTGAAGGTGGACTAATGCTGGTAAAACCCAAATGATCCCCGAACTTCACCCAAACGAGTTTGTAATATTGCACTCATTAAAAAGATGTGGAGTGATTTCCTCACGTTCATTACAAAGGTTACAAAGATTGTCGTTAACTATATTCACCTTAAAACTTTAGCTCGTTCGAGTCGTTCAGTTGAAAGAAAACCTTAAAATAACGTATTGCGATGTGTTATCTACTGCTCTGCTTATAGCATTATGATAGAAATGAAAGCTACATACTATATTGCATGTAGCAGAGCCACTCAATTTAATCATATCTCTCTAAATGTCAAAGAGATAAAACTCCCTCTTTGAGAGCTCTAGGAGTGACAGCTCAGTTTTAGGAGTGAGTTGGCTCTTATTGGAGTGATTTTCCACTATTTCAGAGTGATATTCACTCTTTTCAGCGTGATCTTTACTCTCAAAAGAGTTAGAAAACACTCTGAAAAAAGAACTGTCCCTCTCAGAGCTTGTAAAGAGTGCGCCATTGATTTTAATTTTAACCATAATTGCCAAATCAATTTGATTGACATTGTAATGTTACTAATACGGCCATTATAATAACCATTTCATTACAATTACCTCCAAATAGTCAATAAAATTAGTCCAATTAGTCCAAAAAATTACCAAGGTAGCCACCAATTGATCAAATAATAGCCATAATGAAATAAATGGAGTATATATACAATTCAATCATACCTTGTCACTTACAAATACGTTTACTGGGATTAAAAGCTATAGATATAATACTTTTGTCATATCTCATGTAACACTAACAATAAGCTAATACTGCTTTTCAGTTATTCTAACCTTTTTCAGCCATCTTGGATATTTGAAAATGCTCAAACTAGATCTACAGCCCCTAGGCTTTATCATAGCAATATAGTGAATGTTGACCCATTTTATTTGGGGTACTGGTAAGCCCTATTACATATTATGGTCAATTACAATACAAAACAAATGTTTTAGGTCATTTAAAGGGCACTAAGAGATGTGTTGGAGACTGCGCTCTCAATTATGATAAAAACTGGGATTAGTATATTTTTATAATTGTATTACATGTATGAACTTACACCTATAACATGTATAAGGATTAAGAAAAATCAGCCCTCTTTGTACAAGAAAACGTCGATTCAAAAATGTTCGTACAGCCGCGACGAACATTTTACGTCCTACAGTATTCCCCTGCAGTACGCGTGATACATAACGCGAACCATATTTGCATAGAGGGCGTTTTTCAATAAATAGCGATGATATTGTTTTAATCAAGTTTTGCTGTGTTTTTGTTAGTAGAAACAACAATAATGGCAATTTTTAATGTTCATCTTGAATTCTGAAGTAATATTTTAAACATTTAAAATTTTCAACACCACTTAATGTCCCTTTAACATCAACTTAGCCATTCTGGCAGCCATTTTTGAAAATAATAATCAATTATTGTCACAGAGGTGGGTCTAACTCGGTGACGGGAAGCCCGAATACAAGTCGAGCGTGGAAAAAATAAAACGGCTTTGCTTTTCTTGGGTCGTCCGGGGTCAAAGGTCGTCTAGGGGTCGAATTTTCAAAGTTTGTCCGATCGGGCTTAAACTCGGGGACGGGAAGCCCGAATGCGAGTCGAGCGTGGAAAAAATAGAGCATACGAGGTCAAAGGTCATCTAGGGGTCAACTTTTTGAAGTTGGTCAGATCGTGCTTAAACTCGGTGATCACAATGCTCGATACGAGGCGAGCGTAGCAAAAATAAAACGGGTTAGCGTTTGTCGGGTCTTCCGGGGTCAAATGTCGTCTAGGGGTCGAATTTTCAAAGTTTGTCCGATCGGGCTTAAACTCGGTGACGGGAAGCCCGAATATGAGTCGAGCGTGGAAAAAATAAACGGCTTTGCTTTTCTTGGGTCGTCCGGGGTCAAAGGTCGTCTAAGGGTCGAATTTTCAAAGTTTGTCCGATCGGGCTTTATGCATGCATTCTACAAACCACCAAACCCGAGAACCGACAAACTCCGGGTGACCAGTGGCGGATCCAGGAAAATTTTAGGGGGGGGCCCAACAACATGAATTTTTGCCGGTACCATCCAAGCGGTGCGCAGCACCGCCCTCCGAGCTATGCTCGGACAGGTGGGTGTCTGAGGGGGGATGTGCCCCCCTTTATAAGTAGAACAATTTTCAATTTCCGAACTCATTTGGTGCGATCTGGTGTATACTTTTGACCAACATTTTATCAAAAAGCCACCTCTTCATTTCCAATCAATATATATTTGTTATCAATGCAAGAAAGAAGTAGAGCATACGACGTATATACTGATTTTTTCTTAATTTAAGTATAGATTGTTTAAAAGCTCGAACAGGGGGAGTCTGAGGGGTGATGTCCCCCCCCCCCCCCTCTTCTTCCTCTTTTTTTTTTTTTTTTTCCCCTTTTTTTTCCCCCCTTTTTTTCCCCCTTTTTTTTTTTTTTTTTTGGTAGGGGGGGGGGGGGCACGGGCCCGTCGGCCCCCCCCCCCCTGTATCCGCGCCTGCGGGTGACCGCCCAAACCCGAGAACCGACAAACCCCGGGTGACCGCCTAGTAATATATAAAAGCAATAGCTTAGCAGTTTAGAACATACTATAATATTTGGTGAATGTGATGCAATATACACCCTTAGAATATCTATTTCGGATTATCATACACTCTTGTAGACTATTTCTACATTTACAACGGCCGTTTTTTTAAAAGTATGTTATTTCAATGCAAAATACTGGATATGAATTACTAGTGGTCTAATACATACAACCCATTGTTAAAACTATACTTTCATTATTATTATTATTATTATATATTATTATTTATATCATGATAGGCCTAATTTCAACCATGTGATAGTTTTTACTATCATTATGGCTGGACAAGAATGATGTGATATCATGATATAAAACAAATATTGAATGCCTTTTGTTTGTGCAATAGTAAAAATATATCACTCGGTCCAATTTGGATTATTCCATTACACTCGGCTTCGCCTCGTGCAATGGAAAAATCCAAATATGACCTTGTGATATAGTTTTTACTATTACACGCTCAGGGCATTCAATATTTGTATACTATATTATTCATGGTATAGTTTATTGTCATCGCAGCCATCAGGCTGAATTGGCACAATATTACAAATTACAAGATACACAAAAATACATTAAAATACAAGATATACAATAATAGACTTTAAAAACAATAATTTCATAAAACCAAACACCCACCCCCTGCATACAACACACATTCCACCCTAAAGACCACAATTACCCCCCCCCCCCACACACACACGCACTGTTTCCAGATTTATAGTAAGATGCTATCAGCAGTTATAGATAGCATTTTATTACATGTATTACGACGCTATCAACAGTAGAGAGATAGCACATCATTACGATGCCATCAGCAGTAGACAGCACATCATTACGATGCTATCAGCAGTAGACAGCACATCATTACAATTGTCTATGTAACTGAAAACATTATTACAAAGCTATCGGCAGTAGATAACACATTATTACAATGCTATCTGTACCGTAGCATATTATATTGAGGGCCTGATTCGGGATTCGAATTTCGGAACTTAACCTTTTATATGAAAAATGTTTCGGGATCTCTCTTGTCTGTCATCAAGTGAACACAAATGTATGGTAGTTCCTCTTTTGTCTTTGAAAAACTGGATATTTTTAAACATGTTGAATCCACACTCTAATTAACCCCGTAAAGCCTAACCGTTGTAATAGGGTGACACGGCAAAACACTAAAAATTGAAATGCTTAGATTTTGTAATAATATAAGTTAACAAAACGGATCCTATTTCTTTCTTATTGATACAATGAGTTCAATAAACCTGGGTAACACCAGGGATTATATAATTATGGGATAGGTTACTCCTCAGACAAAATTTCGCCTACTAAAACCAAATTCACGGGTGAGGGTTTTATAGGGGGCGCACTATTATGGTCGTAACAAACCAGACGACATGAGACTTGGTGGTTTTTATCGGCTCAAAACATGATTTGTGGCACAGAAATAGTACATCAATGGTAAAAACAAGCTGATTGCGATTTAGAGTAGAACTGATTTGCTTTGATGATGGCAGAATTTAGTTCTTATATGACACGAAACATTCAGAATTGGTTATTTGAAATTAATTTACGTAGAACAAAATACGGATTTTAAATTGTGGATGGCTTTGTCTGGCAGTGACAGAGGAGAGGCGTGACGTTATTTGCATTTTATGAATATTGTAATCAGATAAGTTGGGAAGGACGCCGGATCGCGACGACCACATCGTGTGAGGTCATGAATGGTCTTGGCTGAATATTCATTCACAACGAATGACTTGATGGTTTACGCTTAACTTCCGGGTGAAGCACTGATAGAGTGCGCTATACTGTGAACCAAATCTCAACAATGGGCAGATATGAGAGTCATAGCCCTGGTTACACTTGACGCCTCTGTCTAGCCGCCAACACACCTGGATAACACCAGTGCCACATCAAGCGTATAGTTGTATTTATTTGTTTTTGTATTATCCTGTAACCATGGTAACCATGACAATAAACAAAAAGGTATAGTCTGATGTTTGTATTTCCTTATGTTACACAACTAACACGGAAACGGATCTAAAAATGCACGCAGTGGTTTTTTATACAGGGATCATCCCACCCCACCACCTACCACCAACTGATCAGTGGAGCTTGAAATCACGGTATGACTCATTATCATGATTATAAAGATATCGTTTTTGCAAGCTGCATATGTTCAGGTGTTTGAACTGGCATAGACAGTTTTAACCATGATCAAACCTACCTGGGCAACGCAAATCAAAATTGATATTGACCCGGAACTTGTGTCATAGACCAATGATCGTAAGACCTGGAAAGTAATATAGTTGCGACCGAAATGACAACATAGCTGGAAAGCGTTGACGAGCGTTGTCATTGCATGTGCGGTGGCGTCATACCAAACGTGAATATTATACTACCTTCACCGTTACCTTAAACTGTATTGCAAACACTCCTGACTGACTCCTGACTACAAATCTTTATAAGGAATTGATTACATTAATTAATCATGGAGACCGTTTACAGCAATCGACTGTCTTTCACCAAATCATGGATATTTGCAGTAGCGTTCATCTGTGCATTGCCAATGTTGGCGTCATCCGTCACGGAAATCAGCGATCACTTCAGCGTGAGTTACACCGAATTCAAGTCTGATCTACCTTGTAAAATGATTAAATCGCTAGCTTCGTCCGGCCATTCTGCTGGCGAACACGACTATGAATATATGTGCGATCACCGACAATTGCGTAGTATTCCAACCCTTCCAAAGCAACGTTTCACGATACTGAATCTCAGTGCCAACAATCTGACAGCGATACCTGGAAAGAACTTCGTCAACAATACAGACCTAGTAGCTATCAAACTCAATGTGAACTCCATATCATCTATTGAGAGTACCGCCTTTGCAGGATTAAGACATTTGCAATATCTTCAACTGGCGCTCAACTTCTTGACTTCGTTGGATGCTAATATTTTCAAAGACACACCAAATCTTGTTGTACTTGATTTAAGATACAATACATTTGTCGCCATCCCATATTGCGCCTTACAAACCCTGCATTCTCTTCAATTCCTAGATATAGGATCGCAGCGACCACTTCACTTTACAATGCTGACCAGAGACCGTAATCTAACGTGTTTGCTAAATAAGAGCACTGCGCTACCAAAGTTATCTAATATCAACCTGGGAGGATATGACGTGAATGGATCATCGCTTCTACTGACAAATACGTCATTTCAATCACCCTTTGTCATGGATAATTTGCAACAATTAGACTTGCGATATTACGAACGAGTAATCATTGATGGTGAAAATGAAACGGTGTCTCTCCGAAACCTCAGCTCTCTCTTGATTAGCTGCTATCCATTTGACAGCTTCCAATACATAGATGCAAGCAGTTTGACATCTTTGGATATCGAATGTCGTATAAACCAGTCATGGATTGCCCTCAACTCAAGGACTCTACAGCAGCTTGAGCGATTCACACTATCGTCTTTGTCCATTGTAAGTCACTATATATATATTATTTATGACAATACATTTATCTGGACACCTTCACTGCGTTACCTTAAGCTTCGAAACAACGGTATTGGATCTATAAGGCAAAACGCATTCTCTAAGTTGGAACTGCTAGAGAAACTCGATCTTTCGTGCAACAGTCTTAAGGAATTGCCGTCTGGTGCTTTGCAGGTGTTCAATGAGTCTAGTTCCCTCAAGGAAATTGACTTATCCCATAACAAACTACGGCTTACCACCGCGGTGTCTATAATGCCATTTGGCACATCCAGGAAATTGCAACGAATAGACCTGAGCTCTAATGCCATCACAGGTATCCCGCATGGATATTTGAATATAACGTCTCTCAGATATCTGAATTTAGCTGATAACCAAATGGCAAACGTGATGCCTTGGTTGGATCAAATTCCAAACTTGGAGGTCCTGAATTTGGCGAAAAACAGATTTATCAGTCTGCCTCCTCCCGGTTGGCCGAACAGAATGCTAATACTAAAGAACTTGACATTATATGCAGAAAAGACAACTGGATACAGCTATTTGCGTGGTGATATATCGGCTTTGGTAAGATCGGCTCCAATGTTAGAGTTCTTGGACTTATCAAATAGTAACGCACAGTGTGACAACGTTGTCTTTAGAGGTTCATTCAAATCCAAGTCGGCGTCTTTCTTGAAGACTCTTGATCTGTCTAGCAACTGCCTCGACAGCAAAGATCTGAATACTATATACGCAGGGGATCATCCAAGGTTGACATCGCTGAGTTTAGCTCACAATAAGATTACCGAATTGAAAGAAAACACTTTCGCCATTTCCCCGGCAATTCAAAATCTTGATCTCAGTAACAATCAAATCAGCTATATACCGGCGAACACGTTCACATATCTCGGCAATCTGAGCAATCTTTATCTTCAACACAATGTCTTAGCATCAGTCGACTCCATAAAGCCTGTGATTTCCCAATTGGTGAATCTGAATATCGCAAAGAACAGTATCAATGGAATACCTACGGACTTTCTTCCAGAAAGTAGCGATGAAAACTCGGCTCTTAAAAGTATCGATATGAGTGGGAATCCATTTGATTGTTCGTGTGAAAATATATTATACTTTCAAAAATGGTTTCACAGAGATACCGTGGTGGAAATCCGTTTTGATGAAAAGCTCTCTTATCACTGTGCGAGTCCTCTTCAAGCCAAAGACATTGTCTTTACCGCAGTCAATCTGGATTGTCGTCCTCGCTGGCCTGATTATCTTGGTGTATCTTTAACAATATTTGGAATCATTTGCGCATCTACCGTCCTTGCATACAAGTATCGGTGGCGACTACGCTACAATTTCTTTATTCTCCGACACCGTTTGCGGCGTCGACGTTACCGTATTTTTGTGGATGAAGAAATTAACATGCCACCGATGTACGATGCATTCATTTCTTACTCACAAGACTCCGATGTGGACTTGGAATGGGTGCAAAGCGAACTGTTGAAAAACGTCGAAGAACGTGATCAACAACCGATGCGTCTTTATTTCGCCGGTAGAGACGAAATACTTGGTACGTCAAAATTTGATGTCATTTTGGAAAAAATGCAACAAAGTCGAAAGACACTGTTGATTTTATCGCCGAGTTACATGATGAATGAGTGGTGTTATTTTGAGATGCAGATGGCGCACATGAGATTGTTTGATGAAAGCCGTGACGTCATCATCCCCATACTTCTGGAGGAAATACCTGAAAATCAAATGACACTGCTCATGCGCAAAATACTTCTAAGAAAAACCTGTTTGAAATGGACAGACGATCGTATCGGGCAAGAACTGTTCTGGGGACAATTACGCGAAAATATGCAACAACCGAGTCTTGTCAATCGGCGTTTTCACGTGGACGAATATAATGAAAACAGAGAATAGTTGAGGCATCATCGCGTCTGAGATGAAACCGCCATTGGTGTAAAAATGAATGTGCATATAGTAATACGGGTTAATATTGCGGCATACAACTTGTATATTCAATGTAATGGAGCCCTCACATGTATCCGTGTGAGCTGGGCGGCCCCTTACCGTCTTATAGAAAAACAACAGAGTCCAACACGGTGAACAATCAGCAAAAAATGTCAACGGCCGCATTTTAATTTTTTTTGTCACCGGGTTCATACTGTTCTATACCGGGTCCTTATCGGCCTGGAACCGGGCTCATACCACCTCCCCACCAGGTCCTCACCGGCCGAAACGCTTGGGTACCGACCGAACCGCCTTGATAACGTCATCAAACTACCCTGTATAAGCTGAGCGCTCAAGCTCGCCGCTTCGCTCACATTCCGGGAATCTCTGTAAAATACATTTGCCCTCACATGTATCCGTGTGAGCTGGCCGGCCCATTACCGTGTGACAAATTAGTGCAGACGGCGGCACACGGTGATGTCACACGGTGGGCCGTTTCCCTTCCGTTGAACACGTTGCCGTGGACATTGACGGCCATCCGCGCCCGGCAGGACCCGGCAGGAATTTTGAACATGCTCAAAACTCCTGCCGGGTCCTGCCGGGTGAGCAAAAGCGGCGGCAAACGGTGAGAGCCCGGTTTGAGGACGGTATAAAGACGGCACACCCGGTTCGCGCCCGTTCGCAGGGCGGTAATGGTAGGCGGCCACCTTACCGTCTAATAGAAAAACAACAGAGTCCAAACAATCACTAAAAATGTCAACGGGCGCATTAATTTTTTGTTGTGGCCACCGGGTCTATAACGTTATATACAGGGTCTTTACCGGGTCCTCACCGGCCGTGTACCGGGCTCACCGTCCTCATACATTTCTAGCTTACCGTTCTCACCGGGTGGATAACACCTCCTCACCGGGTCCTCGGTCCATACCGTTCTACACCGGGTCTGTCCCGGGTTCTCACCGGCCTTGTCTCGGGATCACCGGCCTCATACAGTTCTAGCTTACCGTTCTCACCGTGTCCTCATCGTGTGCATACCACCTCCATACCGGTTCCTAACCGGTCGAAACGCCTGGGTACCGGCCGAAACGTCTGATTACATCATCAAATCGCCCTTTTCAAGCTGAGCGCTCAAGCTCGCCGCTTCATTTGTATTCCGGAATTCGTACGAACCACATTATAATACTCTCTAAATGTAAAAGAGCTAAACCTCACTCTTTCGAGAGCTTTAGGAGGCACGGCTCTTCTAAGAAGTGAAGTTCACTCTTTTCAGAGTGATTTGTCACTCTTTTAAGAGTGATTTCCACTCTTTTCAGAGTGATTTTAACTCTTTTTAGAGTGATTTTAACTCTTTTTAGAGTGAAAATCGCTCTTTTAAGAGTGAACTTCACTCCAAAAAAAATCTGTTCCTCCTAGAGCTCTCGAAAGAGTGAGTTTTAGCTCTTTTACATTTAGAGAGTTGCAACAAGCCTGCTGAGAGTCCGTTCCGCGAACGGTTACTAGGCTGCATGCGGCCATCCGCAGTCCGTCGCTAAGATGGCTAAGATGGTTGACGTCCACCACCGTCAATCACCGCCCTGCGAATGGGCGCGAAACGGGTGCGAAACGGGTGCGAAACGGATGTGAACGGGTGCGCCGTCTTTATACCGTCTTCATACCGGGCTCTCATCGTTCGCCGCCGCTTTTACTCACCCGCCCGGAGTTTTGAGCATGTTTAAAACTCCGGTGGCCGGCAAAGTCCCCTGAACGTGTTCAACGGACGGGAAACGGCCCACCGTGTGTGCCGCCGTCTGCACCCATTTTTCACACGGTAAGGGGCCGCTCAGCTCACACGGATACATGTGAGGGCCCCATAAGCTGAGCATATTATGCACTTGTCCCAAAGTGCACCCATGTGAATGTTACGACTACGGGAAACGGTAAAGAAGATCGATCCTGTATTCCAGGAGCGGAGATGAGGCAGGTCCCTAGATGAGACAATGGTGTAAAATAGTGAAACATGTGCGTGTATATGCTACGTGTTTTAACGCAGTATTGCATCACGCTACAAGGCCCGCTTAGCAGAGCTATACACGGTTGCCCTAAAAACCGGCACCAAATTTAAATATTCGCCTTCCATCAAAGCTGGTTGCTATATGACATAATTCTCGTGTGCAACCAACCGGCTGTATTGCAACGCCCATTGAGTAGTTTAAACGCATGATCGTGGATGCAACATAATGGAAACTCACCCATGCAGTAAGCAAGAAGTACCGCTCGAATTTAAATATACAATCCCCTCGTAGTAATTGATAACAATAGATTTACCAGACCGAATTAATAGCGCTCCTAAGCGGGCAATTTATGTCATGCGGCATACAACTCGTATATCCAATGTAAGCTGAGCATATTTACTTGCCCCCAAATGCCCCCATGTAAATATTACCAAATGGAAACGGTAAAGAAGATCGATCCTGTGTTCCCAGATTGTAATAAAACAAGACTAGGGACGCCAAGTAGTAGAGCTGGTCGGATATTTGAATGTTAAAAAAATGGTGTTGTCTTGTAATATGGCAAAATATAATTATGTAATTTGGAAAGTGGTGTTATGGTTCTAATTTTTTTTAACTGTGTTTATGTTTATACAAGATTGATTAGGATGAATATATGTTAGTGTATTTTGTGATCAGGTTAGTGAAAATATAAAATTAGCCTCTGATGCCGAGCATTATAACTTTATTTGGGCAATGGACGACCAAATAGCATGCCCTATTCTACGATCGAATACCCCTTTATTTGATCACACAAAGTTACTAACAAATATGTTATTGTTACATGGTTTGAAAAGGTACAACATTTTATTTTGTTTGAAAATCATAATGGGCCTCTTTTGACTATAAGTAAGTACATGTAGTATTTTTACTCTGGGGGGACTTATCCAGGAAACGAAATACTAATATAATGAAACGGAACACCGTTTTCGCCATGTATTCTAGCCCCGTGCAATCAGGCCTGTGTCAGCCTGTACACACTAAACTAAAGCATAGGGGAAAATAAGCTTATTAAAAAGTTAGCGTTATTTTTGGAGTTTGATGTTGAAACTTTCACTGATGGTCAAGTACGTGTTATTATATATAAATATGAAATTTGGGATAATTTGATTACATATTGTTGTTGTTATGAACCAAGCAAGTTACCGAGATTTGTGTCGAACATAATTTTAGGCGAATTGTTGTGGACAACAAGACAATGTTGACTGATTAGATCGCGTAATTCAACTTTATAATCTCACCTTTTTATGTTCCCATAGTAATCCTTAGTTACATTTAACAGTCAGGCAACTTATTATGGACTTCAAATGGTCACATTCTGTGTATTTTGTGTGTAAATGTGATCTGTAAACTAAATTGTCCCGATATTTTGTATGACCCCCGTCAAGAAGTGGGGTTCTCTATTCAACACCACTCCACGCCGGTAATGAATATTAATTAGCCAAACGCCAAGTCTTTCAACACAGAATTGCCGTGACAGTGCAAGATGAATTTTATGACGTATGCCTGATTAAATATTCATCACCGGCGTGGAGTGGTGTTGAATAGAGAACCCCTCAAGGGGGCGGGTTGCCATTTGCCATACTCATTGGGCTAATTGCACGCGAAGCCAGCCACCATAGACAACACGTATCATAAAGGTCGTGAGTGAGTAAGTGAGTCAGTGATTGAGACAGTCACAAATGCGACTAGGCTTTATATCGTGTACGACCAGCAAAAATAAATAACTTGACCAATAACAATGGTATTCACAGCTAAATAAATGCACCTTTCCCGGTATAGATAATTCTGGGACACCCTGTAGTGCCACCTGATTGATTGAAATATACTGATATGATAACATTGTAATAATGTGCTATCTACTGCTGATAACATTGTAATAATGTGCTATCTACTGCTGAAAGCATTGTAATAATGTGCTATCTACTGATGACAGCTTTGTAATAATGTGTTATCTACTCCTGATAGCATTGTAGTGATGTGCTTTATACTGCTGATAGCATTGTAATTATGTGTTATCTAATCCTGATAGCATTAAAGTGATGTGCTATCTACTGCTGATAGCATTGTAATGATGTGCTATCTACTGCTGATAGTATTGTAATGATGTGCTATTTACTGCTGATAGCATTGTAATGATGTGCTATTTACTTCTGATAGCATTGTAATGATGTGCTATGTACTGTTGATAGCATTGTATAAATGATATGCTATATATTGTTGATAGCATTGTTATGATGTGCTTTCTATACTGCTAATATTAAGTAAACTTCACTTTCAGGGCGTATTGTATAAATTATTTTATACATTTTCGATTGCAGTTTTATGTAGCATATTATATTATATTATTTAGATACATGTGTAGAGTATCATACTTCCCTAATATCTGAAAGTTCTATATTTGGATGTTTGTTACGTGTCGCAAACTATAATCAAAATAATACAAACAATGGCGGGTTTAATTTCACATCCAGTACAGGGTTTCTTTATGATCATGTAAATGCCTGTTGATGCATAATGAAGTTTATATTTGGAATACTCTGTATTTGGTTTTTTGTATGTTCTGTAGCTGTGATTGTTAATGTTTTCTGTTGTTGCAAAAAATAAATAAACGCCCATTCCGTGGGCGCTAAAATAGAAAACAAATCTACTGCTGATGATAGCATTTTAATAACATAACAATAACATAACAATGAGCATTTATATAGCGCTCTTACACATTATACAATGGTACCACAGCGCTTAACAAAATTAAAACATAAAATTAAAAATAACAGTGTTAAACATCACTCGCACTATGACGGTGAAATAAGTGAGTTTTTAACATCTTCTTAAATTGAGTCAGTGATGAGGCATGCCTGATGTGATGCGGTAAATTATTCCACAAAAATGGGCCGGAGGCATAAAATCCTTTTTTGGAGATAGTGAGATGAGTTTTAGGTACAGTGAGAATCCGAGTGTCAGAGGCAGAACGAAGACCACTTCTTTTAGGTACATAAGTACTAGTAAGGTACTAGTATAGTGTGCTATCTAAGGAATAACCGATGATAGCTTTGTAATAATATGATATCTAGCGTACACAAAAAAGGTACATTGGTCAAAAAGGAAAAAAATGATCTTTTACTACATTATTTGAGTAATTTGAGTGAACTCAAACGATTTGCTTTAGTAATACTTAAAATAAATTGCTCGTTATACTCAAATGTTCATCTGATCTTTTTGGTTGTAATCATTTATATTAAGTATAGGTCAAGTTATTATCTCGTTGACCTAACGTAATTTTATCGATTGCTGTAACTCAAAATATATATGTAGAAGATACTGGATATTTTTAGTAATAAAACACAAGTAATTTATTTGAGTTAGAAATGAGTAATAGCTACTCATAAATTACATTTATTTCAATGTTGCTTTTTGTCCTTGTTGGTTTTAGGAATTATTTTGCTGTTATAACTTGAATTTATTGAGTTTGATTAATTTTCATCGATTTCAGTCTGGTTTACTCAAAGGTATCAATAAATGCAACAAAACGGTTGAATTAAGTAACAGCAGCAATTCGTTAAATGAGTAATTTGTACTTATTTCTTGTCCTTTTTACCGGCACTTAATATCCATACGTTTGTGTTGTTAGCATTACTCGAATAAATTATGTTAGTCTCATTTTTGTCAATTTGAGTCAATGGTACTTATGTTTTTTGAGTAACATTAACAAATTATTGAATTGAGTATTTACAATAGTCACAATTACTTGACGCAAAAGATCATTTTTTTGAGTGTGTACTCTCAATCAACGATATAGAGTTCACAACAAGTTTGATAACTACTAGGTCTGTATTGTTGACGAAGCTCTTCCCAGGTATCGCTGTCAGGTTGTTGAAATTGAGATTCAGTATCGTGAAACGTTGCTTTGGAAGGGTCGGGATGCTACGCAGTTGTCTATAATTGCACATCCATTCATAGTCGGCGTCTTCGCCAGAATGACCGGATGAAGCTAGCGATTTAGTCATTTTGCAAGGGAGGTCAGACTTGAATTCCTCGTAACCCACGCGGTAATTACCGCTGATTTCCGTGTCGGTTGACGCCAACATTGCCGGCAATGCACAGATGAACGTCACTGCAAAGGTCCATGATTTGGTGAAAGAAAAGTCGACTGCTGTGAACGGTCTCCATATTGATGTAGAATCCAGTTCCTCAAAACCGGATCCCGGTTATGTTGTCATTGCGCGCGCAACTATATTGCTTTCCAGGTCTTACGATCATTGGTCTCCGTCACAAGTTCCGGGCCAACATTCTTTTGATTTGCGCTGCTTGCTGCTCAGGTTGGTTTTGGTTCATGAATGGTTAAAACTTGTCCGTCAGTTACCGTGATTTCATGCTCCACTGATCAATTTGGTTTGGTGAGTCGCGGGTAATTCCCGGGTGGGTAGGTGGGATGGTCCCTGTAAATCAACCATTGTGCATTTTTAGATCCGTTTCCGTGTTAAGTTGTGTAGCATGGATGGAAATACCCACTATCAGACTATTGATGGTTCACACAAATGTCACTGTTCTGGTTCTGTAGCCAGGGGTGAACATTGTGTGTAATATTATCTTTTCCTCTTTTTATGTTCAGTTTATGTGAGTAAAGGATACTTGTCTCTTGGCTGCGTGTGTTTTTGTGTGATGTATACAGAGAATATTAATTCGTCAAAAATGTGGTCTTATTTGACAAATCAAACATTTGTCATGGAAGGTTCGTCAGTTAAGAAATATTTCGTAATGCTAAACAATTATTTGTTAATAATACATGACCAATTAATTTGCAACATATTTTCACGACTCATAAATATTTGACTTTCAGTGACAAATGAATGAATGACAAATTAAATGACAAATTAAAAGAATACTTTTTAATCAATATTTAGTCATTTAATATGAATGACAAATTAAATGGAAAATTAAATGACTAATCTTAATTTGTCATTTCATAGATAATTAGTCATTTAATTTGTCATTTAATGTCATTAATTAATTAATTAATAAAAGTTAAATATATTTCAGTCAAGGAAATGTTTGTTACGATGAAAATTAACTAGAAACACTCAAAATTGTTCTTTTAGCATCACACATAAATGTGCACCATTACAGAATATTTCTTGAATCACAAACCTGCCATTTCTTATGACAAGTTTTTAATTTGTCATATAAGACCACATTTTTGACGAATTAATATTCTCTGTGTAGGCATATCAGAATACGAGTCGACTTGAGGACATAATTGGTCACAAAGAAACATACTGTATACGCGCAAGTGGTTTGGAGGTTTCTGCACCAAAGATCCTTTTCATTATCCTCTTTTCTAGATTTAGATTTATTTTAATGTGTAACTCAAAATATTTTCGACATTGTCGAACACTTTCCAAAAAGGGTTAGTGGTGATTAACAGCGACAACAACGGATTTTTAAGTCACGTTTGTCTACTGGGAAACAAACAACATATACTTCCATTAGGCGGCTAACATCAAGAGAATGCTGGGGCCGGGCAAACGGGGTGGGGCATAAGAAAAATAGGGGGAAGTACGCGAAAATGTTGGCTTTTTTAACAGTTTAATAATGTCAAAACTAGCTTAATGTTGTCGTCGTTGTTTTATGAATCATGACCGATTCTGTGTGACCCTATCAGTCCAACGGAGTTTTGGTCTGCCACGTTTCCGAATTCCTTCGTCAGCTCCTTGAGTAATCACCTTTTCTAGGTTGTCACCTTTTCGTCTAGAAATGTGTCCAGAGAATTGCAGTTTGTTGCGCATGATCTTATTACACGAAGAAGTTTGGTCCCCATCTGGCTTCTGACAAATTCATTGGTCTTATGCTCTTTCCATGATATTCCTAACACTCTTGCGCCAACACTACATTTCAAAAGCTGATATTTTCTTTGAATCAGCAATTTCCACCGACGCAGGTTTCAGCTCCATATGTAGCAACCGGAAAGATTAATGCCTTCATAATGCGTACAATTGTGGCCTTTGTGATTCCTCTATCCTTCCAAATGCTTGATAGGGTACTTGCTGATTGGTACATGTAGTAGAGACAACACTAAAAAACCCTGTTCAAAACATATCAAACTAGGGCGGTTCTCGGCTTTCGCGGTTGTTGGATTTGAATATTTGTATGATTTTGGACGAAACCTAACTGGGTCTAGTTTGTTGGTATATTATCATGGTTGTTTATGACTACGTTGACTTATTTGTTAATTGCCGCCTGTCTGTTGACATATTATTTGGAAAGATATATGTCATTATATATTTAAGCCACTACATTTAGGTTTCACAAAAGTGCAACAGATTTGTTTATTTTGGAAATATTGACTCTAAGCATTTGTATTTGAAGGATGGAAGTAGTATTATCCCTATTAAGCGCCCATGCCATTATACCTCCTGAGACTGTTAATCACAATGGCACGTTTGACAGGAAAATTTACAATATCAATTAAATTCTGATGGAATGCAGACGTGAATTGAGATGATTACAAACATGTCAAATGTGTGATTGTGATTAACTGCCTGGGTTCTAGGCAGTCGGATTTGTTTTGTAACTGTCACTTCATGACATAATTCATGATGTGGTTTTGACTGTGGATATAAAGGGAAGTCAAAATTTAATTAATATTGTCTACTTCTCAATGTGCCTTTCCCTATATTACATGATTATATACGTCATTTACCGCGTAGGCTGCGCCAACTTGGTATGATAACTATTATTTATCACACTAAGGCTATAAGTACTTTATTTTGAAATAGTAGTAGCATATCCATAATTTGTCTCCTGAGCAGTTATTGGTTAGTAGAGAACGCCCAGGAAAAACTGTTCAAAACAAATCATAAATTTAACAGTCTAGAGAAGACTATCCAAGACTTGAGACCGTTAATCATAATGTAAAGTTTAATAGGTAAATTTACAATCAGTCATCCCCCACCCCCACCCCCACCCCCACCCCCACCCCCACCCCCACCCCCACCCCAAATCTGAAAACAAAATCCTTTTTGTACCAATGTACCTTTTTTGTGTACAAATAAACGCCCCCACACCCCTATTTTCCGAAAACAAACCCTTTCCCATTGTGTAAAGCATTATTTTTTCGGGCCGTTTTGGACTAAAATATGTCCTAACTCCTAACCTCCCCACCCCCACCCCCCTCTTCCCCGCTCTCAAAATTTTCTGAGATGACTAAACAAAATTACCTTTTCCAAAAACACGCTAGATATCATATTATTTACAAAGCTATAATCAGTTATTCCTTTTAGATAGCACATTATTAAAATGCTATCCGCAGTAGATTTGTTTTCTATTTTAGCGCCCACGGAATGGGCATTTATTTATTTTTTGCAACAACAGAAAACATAAACAATCACAGCTACAGAACATACAAAAAACCAAATACAGAGTATTCCAAATATAAACTTCATTATATATTATTTTGATTATAGTTTGCGACACGTAACAAGCATCCAAATATAGAACTTTCAGATATTAGGGAAGTATGATATTCTACACATATCATATATAACATAATATAATATAATATAATATAATATAATATAATATAATATAATATAATATAATATAATATAATATAATATAATATAATATAATATAATATAATATAATATAATATAATATGATATGCTATATAAAACTGCAATCGAAAATGTATAACATAATTCATACAATACGCCCTGAAAGTGAAGTTTACTTAATATTATATGATAGGTGTTGCCTATGGTGGCTGGTTTGGCGTGCAATTATCCCAATGAGTATGGCAAATGCCCCCCCCCCCCCCCCCCCCCCCCCCCTTGAGGGGTTCCCTATTCAACACCACTCCACGCCGGTGGTGAATATTGACGGGGTCATACAAAATATCGGGACAATTTAGTTTACAAATCACATTTACACACAAAATACACAGAATGTGACCATTTGAAGACCATAATAAGTTGCCTGGCTGTTAAATGTAACTAAGGATTTGGTGAAAGACACTAGTCGATTACTCTGAATGGTCTTCATGATTAATTAATGTAATCCAGTTCCTTATAAAGATTTGTCAGGAGGGTTTGGCAAATACAGTTTAAGTAACGGTGAAGGAATAATAGGGTAAGGGTATGGTGTATAAGTCCCAAGTATGCAAATGAGGATTATGAGATTTATTCCGTTGTTGAGTACTGGGTAGATGTGTGGTAGAGCATGACATTGTATTCAGTGAGATCATTTGCATACTTGGGACTTCTACACCATACCGCTACCAATAATAGTGTAAACATTGCTCTCAGACACAAGTTCCGGGTCAATATTCTTTTGATTTGTGCTGGTTGGTGTTGGTCCATGAATGGTTAAAACCTTTCTGACAGTTTAAACACATGTACATTATAGCTTGTAATACAGAAAACGATATTTGTATGGTCATACCGTGATTTCAAGCTCCACTGATCAGTTTGGTTTGTCACGGGTAATTCCCGGGTGGGTAGGCAGGCGCGGATCCAGGATTTTTTTAGGAATGCTATCATGATCAGTTATTCTTTAGATAGCAAACTATAAAATGTATCAGCAGTAGATTTGTTTTCTATTTTAGCGCCAACAGAAAGGGCATTTATTTATTTTATGCAATAACAGAAAAAATAAACAACATACAGAAATACAAATACTATTAGTTATCCCCTGTTTGTTCATGCAATACGGCAAAATGTCTATGGTTTGTTTCCAATATTACATGAGGCGATAGCCGAATGTGATATTGGAAACAAACCATAGATATTTTCCGTATTGCATGAGAACAAACAGGGGGTAACGAATTTATCATTAAGTAGACATGAATGCATTTTAAAAAGTAAATGAGGAATAATTAAACTTAAACATCTCGAAACCTTAACACATGGAACAACTAAAAACGTTGTTGTCAATTCACCCCTATCTATTTCACCACACTGCCTCCTCACCCCAAGATATTAGCACTTAGATAACTTGGAGCCTTAAACACTTGAAACCACCAAAATGACATTGGGAACCACCAAAAAGAATATTTTTGCTCGCCGTCATTCACCACACCGCTCATCGAACCCCAACATACACTGAGCACAACTTAAACAACGTGGAACCCATAACACTGGGAACCACATAAATGATACCGGGAACCAACAAAAAGACAGGCCAACCCCTTATCCCCTATCACCTAAAACCCCCAACCAACATCCATCCCAACACCGCCACCCTTTCCACATCCAACCCCTAAAATTGATAATGGATCAATCCAAACCTTGATGTAACCCACATACATTAGAAGTATAAGTTGTGACCCATGCCCTCTATCGCCCATAATTTGTTTTCTGGATGTGTCCGAGAAATTGGATTGACCCCCAAGGTTATATAACTACTTACCAACGACATAACAACGAATGTCAGCCAGAGTTCACCTCTATCATGTCTATGGTCGTGTGCCACGAATTGGAACCCCGTATTTTGAGGAGGTGTGACATTTTTACACTGTTAATGATGTTTATATTATTTCTCGTCATAAAATAACCAATTTGGTGTCATTACAAAGCACAATAAATATTCTTTCCATACCATCCACAAAATAATGTCTTAATTATTTCAATTTTAATTGGGAGCAAATAATTGATCAACGGGTGCTTGGGGAGGAGGAGGAGGAACCGGAGGAGAATTCAGGAGCCATTCCCATACACACACACAGCGCCAATCTCTAGACAAGCTATGAAATACTTCATTCACTTCACTTAGGGGGCTATCATTTTCTTCGGCAGGGGGGGGGGGGGGGGGTCACAAATATGTCAATGGCCGTTGTTAATAAATTTATAACCCCCCCTATTCGATACAAAATAATTTTATGACCCCCCCCCCCCGGCCTATCGAAGTTAGATTTTTTAATGACTAAAATAGCAAATAATGAAAAATAAACAGGAAAGGTGTTGTAAATATGTACATTTATAAGGAATATGCTTAGATGAATGCGCGCGAAGCGCGAAAAAAATTGCCGTTTTGAAATTTTAGAATCTGAATTGCTACACCAAACTATAACCCCCCTATTTTAGATTTTACAAAGTTATGACCCCCCACCATATTTGTGGCCCCCCCCCCCCCCCCGAAGAAAATGACAGCCCCCTTATTGATTATCAATATACATGCTGCTAGGTGGAATGTAAGAGAGATCGGGCTGTGAGGAGTACTAAACAGGAGTGTTGGGGAGGAGGAGGAATCGTAGAAGATGAGAAGCTAATCTCACAGACACGCGATGAAATATTTCATTCACGTCACTCATTGACGATACATGCTAGATATAATGTCAGAGAGATTGGCTGTTGTGTACCGATTAGTAGTATACCGATTGATTTATTTATACTGATAAAACTTACACTTGTGCATAATATCTTAAAATAAATTAACAACCTCATGGAGTGAAACAGTATACATATTGTGATACCATGTACGTGTGGTATGTTTACTTTGCTATAACCAGACAAATGACAGCTTACAAATTAAAAGGTATGCATGCACGCTCTACTGCATGCATGCCGAGTGAGTTCAAATAGCCCGCGTGTACATCTCGTTCTTTAACGTATCGATACTATTCGGTGTGCATATTGCATGCGCGCAATCTTGAAATTTGTCCAGAATTTGTGATATCTTTTTCAATTTTGACAGATTTACGGCGCGTAGCGAGATGTGGATAGGGGTGGGGGCTTAAGTCCATCGGTGTCATTGTTGATAGTCTGTTGATCATTGTCGGACAAAAGTACTTACATTGCATCTTGCACAATTACCGAATACTAATTAATTTTACCCATGCTCAAACATTTATATGTCAGTAAAATTAAGAAAATAGATTGTATTCAAAAATAAGCGCTCCGTTAGATCGCATGTGCTTTATTTTGTAACACCCTGTATATGATGTTATTGGCCATATTAAATTTAGTATGTATATCAAAAAAGGCAACATTTCTAATTGTAACATGATCATTTCATGTGTGTTTTATTTCATTTCATTATCATTGCATTCATCAATATAAAATCAAAAAGTGAAGAAACGCGCGGATTGAGGACTCGATCATACATGTGCATTTCGCTTGTTGCACCCTGGATAATATGGTAATTATTGGTCATATGTTTTTGTTTGGTGCAATATTATTACAAAACGTCAATTTAAAATTTATTATGACACTAAATTATGATAACGGTTAACTTTATTTCAGAAATACGTTTTCACATACTTATATTGTTACAAATTTTCACCACCCTGTATAAGGTATCCTTCATAACTAAAGACAAAGGTGGCAACATTTTCCTTTGTAATACTAGTGTATACGTTCTAATTATGCAGCTTAATAAATTATAATTTTATCTTCAAGGTATGTAACTGACCAGTGAAAATTTTGTATTTTTAGTGCATTTCTTGATGTTTGCACCCTATATATTATCTACCCACCCTGTATAATGACCTTGATATTGTCTTTGTGAGATTTGGAAATTTGTATGATTTCAGGAAATGTAGGCCTATACTTTCCATATTATACTCCTATGTATAGTTTAAATGCTAAAAATGTTTTAAGCAAAATCCATGTGATTTTTCAATTTTTAGCATATGTCACACAAAGGGGTCCCAACTCAAGGCACACGACCCTATGTTAATGAGTTGAGCACAGAAAATATTGATTCTGTAAGATTCTTTAAATACTAAACTTAGATCGCCTATAGAAGGTTGTTTGGCTGCGCGTAGAAATAGTCTCAAAAGCCGGGCTGAAAAGGCTTTGGATTTCCCGCTTTTGCTCATATCTCGGTCAATTCTGTACGGTTTTCAGCCATTTATAGCTTATAACACTCACATTATAATCATCTTTTATCAGTGTAACGTTCACGACGTTTAGTTGCAAACTGAGAGAGCCTTTTATGGATACATACTCACAACATACGGTGAATTATAGTAAGACTAGCGGCTCGCCCGTCCTTCGGACGGGCTCTCCCGCTAGGGAGTAGGGCCTACCAGATAGAACACCTACAAAATGTATGACGAAACACATAGAACAATATTTAAAACATTTTTGTTTTAATTCAAAAGTTTAAAAGTTTTCAAATTTCAATTAAAAGACCCCCGCCGCCCACCCCGTGGCATATTTCAACTCCAAGGTCTAGACCTTAACCATCTCCCGTACCCCATCCATCCCTCCCCCACCCTGTCCCCGCCCGCCCGCCCCCACCCCGTAGCATATCCGTTACGCAATTTAGTATCACATTTCCTCATTAACCCCCTGTCTCCACACCACATTACATCATTACACACAACCCCCATTCGTCACCGCCCCGCCCGCCCCGCCCCGTGGCATATCTCAACCCAAGGCCAAAAGTTCCCCGCCCGCTACTTATCTCAACGCCAAGGCCTAACTTTAACCATCTCCCGTAGCGCGGCGTATTTCTCCAATATGTGTCCGCCCGCGTCTTACATACAGTATCAAATCCCACATCCGACACCATCGTTACGCAATTTAATAATACATTTCTTTATTAACCCCATCCCAAACCACATAACCCTAATAAACGCTAGGCCCTAAGGGTATCATTACACACAACCCCTAACCGTCACCGCTCCCGCCCCGTGGCTTATGCAACCCCAAGGCCTAAACCGTAACCAACTCCCGTGGCGCAGCGTATTTCTCCAATATTTGTCCGCCCGCGTGTGTAGGGTGCGTGGGTGTAGTGCGAGTGCGCGTTTATTTTGCATGGCGCAATGCGACGCGTTATGTGCTACGCGCCGACTGCATGGTTACAGTGTACGCAGAGAAAAACAAACATGAAATAGTCTCAAAAGCCGGGCTGAAAAGGCCCTAAATTGCCATAATTGTGCTCATATCTCGGTCAATTCTGTACGGTTTTCGGCCATTTATAGCTTATAACCCGTGTCCGGTCATTATTTAGTATCAGTGAAATATTCACGGCTTTAAAATGCAAAATGAGAAAGCCTTTTCAGGATACACACATACATACACACACCCATACATACACCCCTACATACATACATACATACATACAACATACGGTGAATTATAGTAAGACTAGCGGAACGCCCGTCCTACGGACGGGCTCTCCCGCTAGGGAGTAGGGCCTACCAGATAGAACACCTACAAATGAAACAACACAAAAGTGTTGGAAAATTTATAACGAAACACATAGGAATAGAACAATATCTAAAACATTTTTGTTTTAATTCAAAGACCCCCGCCCGCCCACGCCCCGTGGCATATTTTAACTTCAAGGCCTAAACCTTAACCACCTCCCGTTCCCCAACCGTCACCATCCCGCCCCGCCCGCCCCCGCCCCGTGACATATCCGTTACGCAATTTAGCATCACAACCCCCATTCGTCACCGCCCCCGCCCCGCCCGTGGCATATTTCAACTCCAAGGCCTAAACCTTAACCATCTCCCGTAGCCCACCAGTCACTCCCCCGCCTGCCCCTGCCACGTCACGCCTCCCAAACCACATTACATCATTACACCCCCCCCCCATTCGTCACCGCCCCGCCCCACCTGTGTCATATCTCAACCCCAAAGTTCCCCGCCCAGCGGCTTATCTCAACGCCAAGGCCTAACCTTAACCATCTCCCGTAGCGCGGCGTATTTCTCCAATATTTGTCCGCCAGCGTGTCGCATACAGTATCAAATCCCACATCTAGTGACACCATGTTACGTAATTTAGATTCACCATATCATGTTTTGTTTTATCAGAAACCACATTATTTCGTTACCTTATGACCCGCTGCCCCCCACCCCGCCCCCCCCCCCCCCACCCGCCCTGCCGTCCCCTGCCGTCCCCGTCTCCGCCCACGCTCCGTGGCTTATCTCAAGGCCCCAAGGCCTAAACCATAACCAACCCCGTGTGGCGCAGCGTATTTCTCCAATATTTACCCGCCCGCGTGTGTAGGGGTGCGTGGGTGTAGTGCGTGTGCGCGTTTATTTTGCATGTCGCACTGCGACGCGTTATGTGCTACGCGCCGACTGCATGGTTACAGTGTACGCAGAGAAAAACAAACATGGCCCGTACGGAAATAGTCTCAAAAGCCGGGCTGAAAAGGCCTAAATTGGACATCATTTTGCTCATATCTCGGTCAATTCTGTACGGTTTTCGGCCATTTATAGCTTATAACACTCACATTATAATCATCTTTCATCAGTTCAACGTTCACGGCGTTTAGGCGTAAAATGAGGGAGCCTTTTATGGATACACACATACAAACATACAAACATACAAACATACAACATACGGTGAATTATAGTAAGACTAGCGGCACGCCCGTCCTGCGGACGGGCTCTCCCGCTAGGGAGTAGGGCCTACCAGATAGACATCTACAAAAATAAAGTGTTGAAAATTTATAACGAAACACATAGGAATAGAACAATATTTAAAACATTTTTCAAATTCAAAATTCAAAAGTTTTTAAATTTTTTGTTTTTTTTGTTTTGAAAATTACCCCCCGCCCGCACACGCCCCGTGGCATATTTCAACACCAAGGCCTAAACCTTAACCATCTCCCGTACCCCACCCGTCCCTCCCCCTCCCTGTCCCCTCCCGGCCCGCCCCCGTCCAGTGGCATATCCGTTACGCAATTTAGCATCACATTTTTTAATTAACCCCCCTGTCTCCCAAACCACATTACATCATTACACACAACCCCCATTCGTCACCGCCCCGCCCGCCCCTCCCCGTGGCATACCTCAACTTCAAAGCCCAAAGTTCCCCGCCCGCAATTTATCTCAACGCCAAGGCCTAACCTTAACTATCTCCCGTAGCGCGGCGTACTTCTCCAATATTTGTCCGCCCGCGTGTCACATACAGTATCAAATCCCACATCTGACACCATCGTTACGCAATTTAATAATACATTTCTTTATTAACCCCATCCCAAACTACATAACCATAACATAACCTAGGCTCTAAAGGGATCATTACACACAACCCCTAACCGCCCCGCCCCCGCCCCGTGGCTTATGCAACCCCAAGGCCTAAACCGAAACCAACTCCCGTGGCGCAGCGTATTTCTCCAATATTTGCCCGCCCGCGTGTGTAGGGGTGCGTGGGTGTAGTGCGCGTGCGCGTTTATTTTGCATGGCGCACTGCTGCGCGCTATGTGTAACACGCGCCGACTGCATGGTTACAGTGTACGCAGAGAAAAACAAACATGAAATAGTCTCAAAAGCCGGGCTGAAAAGGCCCTAAATTGCCATAATTTTGCTCATATCTCGGTTAATTCTGTACGGTTTTCGGCCATTTATAGCTTATAACCCGTGTCCGGTCATTATTTAGTATCAGTGAAATATTTACGGCTTTAAAATGCAAAATGAGAAAGCCTTTTCAGGATACACACATACACACATACATACATACAACATACGGTGAATTATAGTAAGACTAGCGGCACGCCCGTCCTGCGGACGGGCTTTCCCGCTAGGGAGTAGGGCCTACCAGATAGACACCTACAAAAATAAAGTGTTGAAAATTTATAACGAAACACAAAAGGTTTTGTAGCCTATTCAAAAGTTTTTAAATTTCAATTATTGTTGTTGTTGAAAATTACCCCCCGCCCGCACACGCCCCGTGGCATATTTCAACACCAAGGCCTAAACCTTAACCATCTCCCGTACCCCACCCGTCCCTCCCCCTCCCTGTCCCCTCCCGGCCCGCCCCCGTCCAGTGGCATATCCGTTACGCAATTTAGCATCACATTTTTTCATTAACCCCCTGTCTCCCAAACCACATTACATCATTACACACAACCCCCATTCGTCACCGCCCCGCCCGCCCCTCCCCGTGGCATACCTCAAGCCCAAAGCCCAAAGTTCCCCGCCCGCAATTTATCTCAACGCCAAGGCCTAACCTTAACTATCTCCCGTAGCGCGGCGTACTTCTCCAATATTTGTCCGCCCGCGTGTCACATACAGTATCAAATCCCACATCTGACACCATCGTTACGCAATTTAATAATACATTTCTTTATTAACCCCATCCCAAACTACATAACCATAACATAACCTAGGCCCTAAAGGGATCATTACACACAACCCCAAACCGCCCCGCTACCGCCCCGTGGCTTATGCAACCCCAAGGCCTAAACCGAAACCAACTCCCGTAGCGCAGCGTATTTCTCCAATATTTGCCCACCCGCGTGTGTAGGGGTGCGTGGGTGTAGTGCGTGTGCGCGTTTATTTTGCATGGCGCACTGCTGCGCGCTATGTGTAACGCGCGCCGACTGCATGGTTACTGTGTACGCAGAGAAAAACAAACATGGCCCGTAGAAATTAGTCTCAAAAGCCGGGCTGAAAAGGCCTAAATTGGACATCATTTTGCTCATATCTCGGTCAATTCTGTACGGTTTTCGGCCATTTATAGCTTATAACCCGTGTCAAGTCATCATCTAGTATCAGTGAAATATTCACGGCTTTAAAATGCAAAATGAGAAAGCCTTTTCAGGATACATACATACACACATACATACATACAACATACAGTGAATTATAGTAAGATATCGTTTTTGCAAGCTGCATGTACATGTGTTTGAACTGAGTTTTAACCATGATCAAACCAACCTGGGCAACGCAAATTAAAAATGATGTTGACCCGGAACTTGTGTCATAGACCAGGGAACAGGGAGGTGTCAAATTGACACCTCTCTGGTGGAAGCATGAATATAGTTGCGACCGTAATGACAACATAGCTGAAAAGCGTTGACATCGCATGTATGGTGGCGTCATACCAAACGTGTATATTATGCTACCCTCACCGTTACTTAAACTGTATTGCAAACACTCCTGACAAATCTTTATAAGGAATCGATAACATTAATTAATCATGGAGACCGTTCACAGCAATCGACTGTCTTTCACCAAATCATGGATATTTGCAGTGGCGTTCATCTGTGCATTGCCAATGTTGGCATCATCTATCACGGAAGACAGCGATCACTTCAGCGTGAGTTACCCCGAACAGTCTGATCTACCTTGCAAAATTATTAAATCGCTAGCTTCGTTCGGCCATTTTGCTGGCGAACACGACTATGAATATATGTGCGATCACCGACAATTGCGTGGTATTCCAACACTTCCAAAGCAACGTTTCACGATACTGAATCTCAGTGCCAACAATCTGACAGCGATACCTGGAAAGAGTTTTATCAACAATACAGATCTAGTAGCTATCCAACTCAATGTGAACTCCATATCATCTATTGAGAGTACCGCCTTCGCAGGATTAAGACATTTGCAATATCTGCAACTGGCGCTCAACTTCTTGTCTTCGTTGGATGCTAATATTTTCAAAGACACACCAAATCTTGTTGAACTTGATTTAAGGTACAATACATTTGTCGCCATCCCATATTGCGCCTTACAAACCCTGCATTCTCTTCAATTCCTAGATATAGGATCGCAGAGACCACCTCACTTTACAATGCTGACCAGAGACCGTAATCTAACGTGTTTGCTAAATAAGAGCACAGCGCTACCATGGCTACCAAAGTTATCTAATATCAACATGGGGGGACTTGACGTGGAGGGATCATCGCTTCTACTGACAAATACGTCATTTCAATCACCATTTGTCATGGATAATTTGCAAAATTTAGACTTGCGATATTACGAACGAGTAATCATTGACGGTGAAAATGAAACGGTGGCCCTCCGAAACCTCAGTTCTCTCTTGATAAGCTGCTTTCCATTTGATCGCTTCCAATACATAGATGCAGGCAGTTTGACATCTTTGAATATCGAATGTCGTATAAAGCAGTCATGGATTGACCTCAACTCAAGGACTCTACAGCAGCTTGAGCGATTCCCACTAGTGTCTCTGTCCATTGTAAGTCACTATGCATATATGTTATTTATGACAATACATTTATCTGGACACCTTTACTGCGTTACCTTAATGAAAACGGTATTGGATTTATATGGCAAAACGCATTCCATAAGTTGAAACTGCTAGAGAAACTCGATCTTTCGTTCAACAGTCTTGAGAAATTGCCGTCGGGTGCTTTTAAGGTGTTCAATGAGTTTAGTTCCCTGAAGGAAATTGACTTATCCCATAACAAACTACGGTTTACCGCCGCGGAGTATAAAATGCCATTTGGCACATCCAGGAAATTACAACGAATAGACCTGAGCTCTAACGCCATCACGGGTATCCCGCATGGATATTTGAATATAACGTCTCTCAAATATCTAAATTTAGCTGATAATCAAATGGCTAACGTGATACCTTGGTTGGGGCAAATTCCAAACTTGGAGGTCCTGAATTTAGCGAGAAATAGATTTATCAGCCTGCCTCCTCCCGGTTGGCCGAACAGTATGCTAATACTAAAGAACTTGACATTATCGGCAGTTAAGACAACGGATACAGCTATTTGCGTGGTGATATATCGGCTTTGGTAAGATCGGCTCAAATCTTAGAGTTCTTGGACTTATCAAATAGTAACGCACAGTGTGACAACGTTGTCTTAGAGGTTCATTAAAATCCAAGTCGGGGTCTTTCTTGAAGACTCTTGATCTGTCTAGCAACTGCCTCGACAGCAAAGATCTGACTACTACATACGCAGGGTATCATCCAAGGTTGACATCGCTGAGTTTAGCTCACAATAAGATTACCGAATTGAAAGAAAACACTTTCGCCATTTCCCCGGCAATTCAAAATCTTGATCTCAGTAACAATCAAATCAGCTATATACCGGCGAACACGTTCACATATCTCGGCAATCTGAGCAATCTTTATCTTCAATACAACGTCTTAGCATATCAGTCGACTCCATAAAGCCTGTGATATCACAATTGGTGAATCTGAATATCGCAAAGAACAGTATCAATGGAATACCTACGGACTTTCTTCCAGAAAGTAGCGATGAAAACTCGGCTCTTAAAAGTATCGATATGAGTGGGAATCCATTTGATTGTTCGTGTGAAAATATATTATACTTTCAAAAATGGTTTCAGAAAGATATTGTGGTGGAAATCCGTTTTGAAATGCTCTCTTATCACTGTGTGAGTTCTCTTCAAGCCAAAGACATCGTCTTTACCGAAGTCCATCTGGATTGTCGTCCTCGCTGGCCTGATTATCTTGGTATATCGTTAATAATATTTGGAATCATTTGCGCATCTACCGTCCTTGCATACAAGTATCGGTGGCGAATACGCTATCATTTGTTTATTCTCCGACACCGTTTACGGCGTCGACGTTACCGCATTTTTGTGGATGAAGAAATTAACATGCCACCGATGTACGATGCATTCATTTCTTACTCACAAGACTGCGATCTTGACTTGGAATGGGTGCAAAGCGAACTGTTGAAAAACGTCGAAGAACGTGATGAACAACCGATGCGTCTTTACTTCGCCGGTAGAGACGAAATACTTGGTACGTCAAAATTTGATGTCATTTTGGAAAAAATGCAACAAAGTCGAAAGACTCTTTTGATTTTATCGCCGAGTTACATGATGAATGAGTGGTGTTACTTTGAGATGCAGATGGCGCACATGAGATTGTTTGATGAAAGCCGTGACGTCATCATCCCCATACTTCTGGAAGAAATACCTGAAAATCAAATCACACTGCTCATGCGCAAAATACTTCTAAGAAAAACCTGTTTGAAATGGACAGACGATCCTATCGGGCAAGAACTGTTCTGGGGACAATTACGCGAAAATATGCAACAACCGAGTCTTGTCAATCGGCGTTTTCACGTGGACGAATATAATGAAAATAGAGAATAGTTGAGGCATGATCGCTTCTGAGATGAAGCCGCCACTAGTGTAAAAAACCCGAATGTGCATATAATACGCGTTAATATTGCGGCATACAACTCGTATAGTCAATGTAAGCTGAGCATATACACGTGTCCCAAAGTGCCCCCATTACAATGTTACGACTATGGGAAACGGTAAAGAAGATCGGTCCTGTGTTATAGGAGCGGAGATGAGACAGATTTCTGGACGAGGCAATGGTGTAAAATAATTGAAATATGTGCGTGCATATGCTACGTGCTTTAACACGTATATTGCGGCATACAACTCGTCAATGTACAGATGTAGGCTGAGCATATGCACTTGCCCCCAAATGCACCCATGTAAATAATATTACCAAATGGAAACGGTAAAGAAGATCGATCCTGTGTTCCCAGATTGCAATAAAAAAATAAATGACTTGACCAATAACAATGGTATTCACAGCTAAACAAATCACCACCTTTCCCGGTATAGAAAATTCTGGGACACCCTGTAGTGTCACCTGATTTATTGAAATCTACTGATGATAGCATTGTAATAATGTGCTATCTACTGCTGATAGCATTGTAGTGATGTGTTATCTACTAACTGCTGATAACATTGTAATGTGCTATCTACTGCTGATAGCATTGTTAAATGTGCCATCTACTGATGATGATAGCATTGTAATGATGCGCTACTCACTGCTGATAGTATTGTAATAATGTGCTATCTACTGATGTTAGCATTGTAACGATATGCTATCTACTGCTGATAGCATTGTAATAATGTGCTATCTATAACTGATGATAGCATTGTATAAATTATATGCTATACAGTCATCAAAAAAGTAACTATACAGGTAATGAATGGACTTTTAACTCTAAAAAGATATATCTCACCTAAAAATATTAAACTATAAAGTTGTTGAGGAATTTATCTTCTTTAATATATGATATTGAGCACCCAATCCTAGCGTGCAATATCTCATATTAAAGAAGATAAATTCTTCAACAACATTTCAACATATTTAAAGAGTGTGGATTCAGCATGTTTAAAGAGTGTGGATTCAACATGTTTAAAGAGTGTGGATTCAACATGTTTAAAGAGTGTGGATTCAGCATGTTTAAAGAGTGTGGATTCAACACTCTTTAAGCATGTTGAATCCACACACACTCTTTTAAATATGTTGAATCCACACTCTTTAAATATGTTGAATTTACACTCTTTAAACATGTTGAATCCACACTCTTTAACCCTAACCAGTAAAGCTAGTTTTTTGTGCGTATCGGGGGGAGGGGGGAAAAAGTTCTATTTTTTTTACCCGAAAAATCACCCAGCACCCCCCGGGATTTGATCGCCGGACCATCCGCACCCAAGTCTGTCCCTCTACCGACTGAGCTAACTCCCTAGGTCATATGCGGCCACAAACTCCGTGGCCACATATGCCTGCGGTAGGTGACGTCATCGCGGCAATGCAGCAGCACGTGCCTGGAGATAGTTTCTGGCAGTGAGATTTAGTGAGATTCAGTGCGGTTAGGGTTATGCATGTTGAATCCACACTCTTTAAATATGCTGAATCCACACTCTTTAAACATGTTGAATCCACACTCTTTAAATATGTTGAATCCACACTCTTTAAGCATGTTGAATCCACACTCTTTAAACATGTTGAATCAACACTCTTTAAACATGTTGAATCAACACTCTTTAATCATGTTGAATCCACACTCTAATTAACCCTGTAAAGCCTAACCGTTGTAATAGGATGACACGGAAAAATATTAAACATTGAAATGCTTAGATTTTGTAATGATATAAGTTAACAATACTGATCGTATTCATTTCTTATTGATACAATGAGTTCAATAAACCTGGGTTACACTAGACGCCTCTGTCCAGCCGCCAACACACCTGGATAACACCAGTGCCACATCAAGCGTATAGTTGTATTTATTTGTTTTCGTATTATCCTGTAACCATCGTAACCATGACAATAAACAAAAAGGTATAGTCTGATAGTGTATATTTCCTTATGTTACACAACTAACATGGAAACGGATCTAAAAATGCACGCAGTGGTTTTTATACAGGGACCATCCCACTACCTACCACCAACTGATCAGTGGAGCTTGAAATCACGGTATGACTCATTATCATGATTATAAAGATATCGTGTTTGCAAGCTGCATGTTCAGGTGTTTGAACTGGCATAGACAGTTTTAACCATGATCTAACCGACCTGGGCAATGCAAATCAAAATAGATGTTGACCCGGAACTTGTGTCATATACCAATGATCGTATTAAGACCTGGAAAGCAATATAGTTGCGACCGTAATGACAACATAGCTGGAAAGCGTTGACGGGTGTAGTTGTCATGCATGTGTGGTGGCGTCATACCAAACGTGAATATTATACTACCTTCACCGTTACTTAAACTGTGTTGCAAACACTCCTGAAAAATCTTTTTAAGGAATTGATTACATTAAATAACCATGGAGACCGTTTACAGCAATCGACTGTGTTTCACCAAATCATGGATATTTGCAGTGGCGTTCATCTGTGCATTGCCAATGTTGGCGTCATCCATGACGGAAATCAGCGATCACGTCAGCGTGAGTTACGCCGAATTTAAGTCTGATCTACCTTGCAAAATGATTAAATCGCTAGTTTCGTCCGGCCATTCTGCTGGCGAACACGATTATGAATATAAGTGCGATCACCGACAATTGCGTAGTATTCCAACCCTTCCAAAGCAACGTTTCACGATACTGAATCTCAGTGCCAACAATCTGACAGCGATACCTGGAAAGAGCTTCGTCAACAATACAGACCTAGAATCTTTCCAATTCAATGTGAACTCCATATCATCTATTGAGAGTACCGCCTTTGCAGGATTAAGACATTTGCAATATCTTCAACTAGCGCTCAACTTCTTGACTTCGTTGGATGTTAATATTTTCAAAGACACACCAAATCTTGTTGAACTTGATTTAAGGTACAATAAATTTGTCGCCATCCCATATTGCGCCTTACAAACCCTGCATTCTCTTCAATTCCTAGATATAGGATTGCAGAGACCACTTCACTTTACAATGCTGACCAGAGACCGTAATCTAACGTGTTTGCTAAATAAGAGCGCTGCGCTACCAAAGTTATCTAATATCAACCTGGGGGGATATGACGTGAATGGATCATCGCTTCTACTGACAAATACGTCATTTCAATCACCCTTTGTCATGGATAATTTGCAACGATTAGACTTGCGATATTACGAACGAGTAATCATTGATGGTGAAAATGAAACGGTGGCTCTCCGAAACCTCAGCTCTCTCTTGATAAGCTGCTTTCCATTTGACAGCTTCCAATACATAGATGCAGGTAGTTTGACATCTTTGGATATCGAATGTCGTATAAAGCAGTCAAGGATTGCCCTCAACTCAAGGACTCTACAGCAGCTAGAGCGATTCCCACTATCTTCTCTGTCCATTGTATGTCACTCTGTATACGTTATCTATGACAATACATTTATCTGGACACCTTTACTGCGTTATCTTAATCTTCGGGAAAACGATATTGGATTTATATGGCAAAACGCATTCCATAAGTTGAAACTGCTAGAGAAACTCGATCTTTCGTTCAACAGTCTTAAGGAATTGCCTTCTGGTGCTTTTCGGGTGTTCAATGAGTCTAGTTCCCTAGAGGAAATTGACTTATCCCATAACAAACTACGGCTTACCACCGCGGTGTCTAAAATGCCATTTGGCACATCCAGGAAATTGCAACGAATAGACCTGAGCTCTAATGCCATCACAGGTATCCCGCATGGATATTTGAATATAACGTCTCTCAGACATCTCAATTTAGCTGATAACCAAATGGCTAACGTGATGCCTTGGTTGGGGCAAATTCCAAACTTAGAGGTCCTGAATTTAGCGAGAAACAGATTTATCAGCCTGCCTCCTCCCGGTTGGCCGAACAGTATGCTAATACTAAAGCACTTGACATTATCGGCAGTAACGACAACTGGATACAGCTATTTGCGTGGTGATATATCGGCTTTGGTAAGATCGGCTCCAATGTTGGAGTTCTTGGACTTATCAAATAGTAACGCGCAGTGTGACAACGTTGTCTTTAGAGGTTCATTTACATCCAAGTCGGCGTCTTTCTTGAAGACTCTTGATCTGTCCAGCAACTGCCTCGACAGCAAAGATCTGACTACTATATACGCAGGGTATCATCCAAGGTTGACATCGCTGAGTTTAGCTCACAATAAGATTACCGAATTGAAAGAAAACACTTTCGCCATTTCCCCGGCAATTCAAAATCTTGATCTCAGTAACAATCAAATCAGCTATATACCGGCGAACACGTTCACATATCTCGGCAATCTGAGCAACCTTTATCTTCAATACAACGTCTTAGCATCAGTCGACTCCATAAAGTCTGTGATATCACAATTGGTGAATCTGAATATCGCAAAGAACAGTATCAATGGAATACCTATGGACTTTCTTCCAGAAAGTAGCGATGAAAACTCGGCTCTTAAAAGTATCGATATGAGTGGGAATCCATTTGATTGTTCGTGTGAAAATATATTATACTTTCAAAAATGGTTTCAGAGAGATATTGTGGTGGAAATCCGTTTTTTTGAAAAGCTCTCTTATCACTGTGTGAGTCCTCTTCAAGCCAAAGACATCGTCTTTACCGAAGTCCATCTGGATTGTCGTCCTCGCTGGCCCGATTTTCTTGGTGTATCTTTAACAATATTTGGATTAATTTGCGCATCTATGGTCCTTGCATACAAGTATCGGTGGCGAATACGCTACAATTTCTTTATTCTCCGACACCGTTTGCGGCGTCGACGTTACCGTATTTTTGTGGATGAAGAAATTAACATGCCACCGATGTACGATGCATTCGTCTCCTACTCACAAGACTCCGATGTGGACTTGGAATGGGTGCAAAGCGAACTGTTGAAAAACGTCGAAGAACGTGATCAACAACCAATGCGTCTTTACTTCGCCGGTAGAGACGAAATACTTGGTACGTCAAAATTTGATGTCATTTTGGGAAAAATGCAACAAAGTCGAAAGACACTTTTGATTTTATCGCCGAGTTACATGATGAATGAGTGGTGTTACTTTGAGATGCAGATGGCGCACATGAGATTGTTTGATGAAAGCCGTGACGTCATCATCCCCATACTTCTGGAGGAAATACCTGAAAATCAAATGACACTGCTCATGCGCAAAATACTTCTAAGGAAAACCTGTTTGAAATGGACAGACGATCGTATCGGGCAAGAACTGTTCTGGGGACAATTACGCGAAAATATGCAACAACCGAGTCTTGTCAATCGGCGTTTTCACGTGGACGAATATAATGAAAACAGAGAATAGTTGAGGCATGACATAAATTGCCCGCTTAGGAGCGCTATTAATTCGGTCTGGTAAACCTATTGTTATCAATTACTACTAGAGGATTTCCTGGTTGTATATTTAAATTCGGGGCGTGTATAGCGGTACTTCTTGCTAACTGCATGGGTGAGTTTCCATTATGTTGCAAATTACATCCACGCTCATGCGTTTAAACTACTCAATGGGCGTTGCAATACAGCCGGTTGGTTGCACACGAGAATTATGTCATATATAGCAACCAGCTTTGATGGAAGGCGAATATTTAAATTTGTTGCCGGTTTTTAGGACAGCAATTTATAGCGCTGCTAAGCGGGCCTTGTAGCGTAATGATCATCGCGTCTGAGATGAAACCACCAATGGTGTAAAAATGAATGTGCATATAGTAATACGCGTTAATATTGCGGCACACAACTCGTATATTCAATCTAAGCTGAGCATATTATGCACTTGTCCCAAAGTGCACCCATGTGAATGTTACGACTACGGGAAACGGTAAAGAAGATCGATCCTGTGTTTCCAAGAACGGAGAGTGAGGCAGGTTCCTGGGTGAGGCAATGGTGTAAAATAATTGAAATATGTGCGTGCATATGCTACGTGTTTTAACGCATGTATTGCGGCATGTATATCCAATGTAAGCTGAGCATATTCACTGCCCCCAAATGCACCCATGTAAATATTACCAAAGGGAAACGGTAAAGAAGATCGATCCTTTGTTCCCAGATTGTAATAAAGAATAAATGACTTACAATGGCATTCACAGCTAATTACATGCACCTTTCCCGGTATAGATAATTCTGGGACACCCTGCCACCTAATTGATTGAAATATACTGATATGATTACAAAAATGTGCTATCTACTGATGACAGCTTTGTAAGTAATGTATTATCTACTGCTGATAGCATCGTAGTGATGTGCCATCTACTGCTGATAGCATTATAAAATGTGCCATCTACTGCTGATAGCATTGTAATGATGTGCTATCTACTGTTGATAGCATTGTAATAATGTGCTATCTACTGCTGATAGCATTGTAATAATGTGCTATATACTAATGAAAGCATTGTATAAACCTGCTATGAAATGTTTTCATTTAATGATTGTAAGTTTTGTTTTCTACCAGTTAAGACAATTCCTCCTCTCTTAATACACCCTGCATATATGATGATACAAAGCCAATCCTTTCAATTACTGCAAACAAACTTGTTATCCTCAAAAACATGAATGGTGAGTGAAATGGCCACATAGCCTCTTATTAAATGGGACATGAATGTTAAACAAAGGCAATAATAAACCCCAACTAAAGTGCTTTAAGTGGTAAAACAAATATTATTTTGCACTAGGAAACACAAACACGACCTTGCACTTACACGCGTTTATTCTTTTCTGTGGAGACATATGCATGTAATTGTCTGTGTGTTAACCTCCTGTATGTTGCAATGTGTTACATAGGTTGACAACATAACTCATGTTACCATATAGGGGTGGGAATTTCGGGTAATTGTATACCCGAAATATTTTCGAAAAAAAAAAGGTAAAAAAAAAGGTGCTTTTTTATTAATGTAAATTTGCCATTTCCTGGATGCCAACCTAAGACGACAAACGGTATGTAATGTACACTTACAACTCCTGCATCCCCAATTAAGATCGTTGAATTAAGATGTTGCTTTTGAAAATAATTGTATTTTTACATAGAAAACGGTGTTGAAAAAATCATACTTTTGATAGGAATGAATTAAATAATTAAGTATAAGATCCTAGGTTAAGAGTTACTATCCCTAATGGTGTGGGTTAAGGGGTATTTAGTGGGTTATTAAGAGTCAAATACTTGTCATCTAAGGTCCTGCTTTTGACTTTTAAAAAAAGAAATCGGGTATCCTGGTAGCGATTTTTTTTTACTAGTCAACATTTGTATGGTCTCACAGGTAAAATCAATTGACTTTTTAAAAAAAAAATCATTTTATTCAGTGAGTTTTGCTTTATTCCGTATTAAAAACGAAATAAATAAATTTTACAAATGTTGACTAGTAAAAAAAAATCGCATCCGGGTACCCGGCTATCGAAATATCGGGCGGGTATGGTGAAAGTTATTGCCCATAGGGCTTTTGTTGCCCAGGATCTCCACTGATGGGGCTTAGTCCCAGCCTTTGTTACCAATGTTATAATATCAATAATAAATCATATTATTTTTGGAGCCAATCGAGGCGCGTAGTATTACATTTTTTTAGGTAGGTGTTTTGTTTTTTAAATCTTGCAATCGAGATTATTGCCCTTCTTATGCCGAGGCAGCTAGCTGAACCGTCCAATCACAAATATGGTACAGGCCTACTGTCATTTTAACAACACGTTAGATAACAGCACTCCAAAATACACGATGAAGTTGATTTAACCCGGAAAGAACTTTGGTTTATATCCCCGATATTGAATCTCAAGCTTCACACGATTTCAAAACGGTTGCTGAATTAATAAAATTTTAGATCCATTTCCGTGTATATTTTAGATTTTATAGTATAAGGAAATACTTAGTCATATTACATGACATTGTCATAGCTTAATGTTCTTTGTATAATGGTTACCCGGGCATGGTTGCCTTGGTTATAGGATAATAGGCCTAGTACAAAATGTATAAATAAGTAAAACTATACGCTTGATGTGGCTCGGTCCGGTGTCATCCACGGTTGTAGAGTATACAGGGTGTCCCAGCATGATTTATACCGTGTCTGAAAATATAATAGAAATATAAAAACAACATCCGTTCCGATATGGCATGGCATTATTGAAAATCGGTAAAAACCTGTTTTTCACTTTCAGTGTATTTCAATTGATAAACTCACACCAAACTTGAAAACTGCCGCTTAGAAAGTATGATATAAATCACTCAAGTAGAACAATTTCCTCTACCAATCAAATATTGCTTTATAAAACATCACCAACAGTTGATATAAATTTATATTAATTTTGTTGCGGAAATAACAAAAAAGGACACAATAAATTACCTGCATATCATTAAAAACGAGCTTTGTGCTGAACATGGTCAATGATTTTATGAATTTTAAAATATGTAATTTTAGTCAAACTTGGAATTTACCATTTTCACAAAACAAAAAAGTCCATATTTTCTGTTAGAAACGTCCGATTTTTAAAATTAAAAATTCCTACGAAAGCTAAATATATATGTAATATGTTAGAATCATAAGCATTTTGACTTGACCAATAACAATGGTATTCATAGATAAATAAATTCCCCTTTCATTCTAGGACACCCTGTAGTGCAAGCTGATTTATTGAACCATTGAACAAAGCCTGATTTATTATTCTCTTTTTAATGAAGGAATAGATAATACACATTATTTTGAACCATGTCAACCAAAAAATCAGATGTCAATAATGAATGTGACCTAACATTTGATTTCCCTCGACCATTAAGACTGTGGTATCTAACTGCTGATAGCATTGTAATAGTGTGCTATACTCTACTGCTGACAGCATTGTAATAAGGGGGTATACTCTACTGCTGATAGCAATAATGTGCTATCTATAACTGCTGATAGCGTTGTAATAATGTGATATCTACTGTTGATAGCATTGTAATGATGTGTTATCTATACTGCTGATAGTATTGTTATGAGGTGCTATCTTCTGCTGATTGCATTGTAATAATGTGATATCTGCTGCTGATAGTATTGTAATAATGTGCTATCTACTGCTGATAGTATTGTAATAATGTGCTATCTTCTGCTAATAGCTATGTAATAATGCGCTATTTACTGCTGATAGCATTGCATTAATGTTCTATATACTGCTCACATCATTGTAATGATGTGCTATCTACTGTTTATAGCATCGTAATGATATGCTATCTACTGCTGATAGCATTGTAATGATGTGCTATCTACTGTTTATAGCATCGTAATGATATGCTATCTACTGCTGATAGCATTGTAATGATGTGCTATCTACTGTTTATAGCATCGTAATGATATGCTATCTACTACTGATAGCATCTATATACTAATTTTCGGTCCCTCGCCTGATTAGATAGTTCAATAATAATTTTACACTCGCGTCCCTCTTCAACTGAAAAAGCGTGGGAATTGCGCCTCTAATACACGAGCTAATTAGATAGTTCAATGCCCGTTTTTCCCCGTTTTCAGACATGCGCAGAAAGGATCACAAATGATAATCCGAAATGTTGAATTTATTTTACTCGGTGGGCAAAAATTGTGGTTTTCGGAGTGAGTGATGACATATGGTCTTCACCCAAAATATTTTCATCAGGGATATAGCTACATTTCTGTATATGCGGCTGTTTGTTATTCTTAAAGATCGCATGAGTACAAGCATTTATACGTGACTATACGTCCGACAAATAAAAATATTTTACGACATTTTCTAAATGTAAATAAAACTCTTACACAGATCTTAAAGTGACACTTTCGCATTAGTAACATAGATGAACGCGTAGTTTGCTAACGATAAAGAAACTGTGGCGGTACCATAACAACCGCTCCTATGTTGAAGCTGCGCAACCGCGTTTAACATGGCGCGCGCGATTCGGCGCACACGCCGAATGACGCATACAAAGTGTATACGCGTTTGTGGCGCAAACTGCACATTGTAACGTGGCAGGGTGAAAGCAGGCAGTCCGTACACTCTTAGAAAAAGGATGCTTCAGGCTTCAGGGGTTCTTGGCTGTCCCGTATATGGAACCCTTTATATCACCTTAAAAGGTTCCAAAAAGAACCATTTTAAGGTTCAAAATGGGCAAAATATGGGCAAACATTGGTCTTTAGAACCTCTAGACCTTTTAAAATCAAAGAACCTTTAAACCATATACGGGACAGCCAAGAACCCCTCTGAAGCACCCTTTTTCTAATAGTGCACCCTAAAGCCACCTCCTCCTCTCCGCACTTCCCTTACTTGATAATCTGGATATAAGGCGGGATATAAGGGCACATGGGGCATCTGGATAAACGGAACGTGTGGTACATTATCATGATTACTATAGAGTGTCTAGATTATTAAGGGCATCCGTGGTATCTGGATTACGGGGTTCACTATAAAACGAGTCTCAAATTACCTGGATACTATGCGCAGGTGGGCCACCTGTGATAACTGGATTTTAAGGGTGTATCAGGTAGTATCTCGGGAGGCTTTATAGAACATAGCAAACATGACAAAGGGACTACATACTATACGTTAAGACCCCACATGCCTATTGGAGGAATAATGTATTTAATGTAAATAGGCCAAACAAAACCCGGATGGCACACATTGTGCTCAAATACAAGCGTGGAATGGTATACAAGTGATCTTGATGATAGACTCCGCCGACCATAAAACTAAACGACCGACTATAAAACTATGGAACCCACTATAACGCTCAGAACGTAGGCCTACTGAATTACCTGGATACAGTATGTGCACATGGGCAGTAGCGACACCCGCACCAAAATGTTAAAAGAGGAAAACGGGGTGGCGGGGCAATAAAAGAATCGGGGGAGACATTTAAAAGCTAATTTTAAGTAACTTTCAATTTTGACATTAAAATTCAACTTTTTTATTATTTGGGGTACAAAATAGGTAGAGACATGCGCTGACAGGAGGTAATAACTGGGGGGTGGGGGGGGGGGGGGGGGGGGTATTAAGAACACGTTGATGGAGTAGGCCTACTTGGATTAGGAACATGGGTATCTGTATTATTTCAAGAGCCCTCCCATGAGACCTGAAATGCAGGTACCCGTTGTTCCATTATATCCAGGGACCCCATAGGCATAAGCCCTACCCCCCAATCCAGTTACCCAGGTGCCCTTAATAATGCACCGGATACCACATAATCAAGGTAGGCCTATACTGCAGTGTGCCGTTAACTCGAGATACCCAGGTGCCCTTATTTTATCATATTCAAGTAAATAAACGCGGGTGCCGAAGATAGCGGGCAGTAAAAGTCATATCACAATAGGCAGAGGTGAGTAATATCAAAGCGTTATAAATGTTTATATAAATATCAAGAGTATGTCCTTAAATAATTCAGGTACTAAAGTGCCCTTGATATAATGTAAGTGACATGGTGCCCTTAATACACCATGAGCCTAGGCCCAATGTCCTATCTGGAAACACAATAGGCCTACCTAGATTAAGGCACATGTATACCTGGATTATCAAAAGCACCTGCGATATTCGGATTATTTAGGGCCCCGTTTGGATTATGTATACATGTAGGACATGTTCTTGATATTGTATCAAATTTTCTTACGCTTTGTTTACTTATTCCCCGTGAAATCTTCTAGCGGGTCCAGCGCGAAGCGCTGGTGGTGCCCGCTAGTTGTAATAATGTGCTATCTACTGTTGATAGCATCGAAATGATATGCTATCTACTGCTAATAGTATTGTTATAATGTGCTACTGATAGCATTGTAATGATGTGCTATCTGCTGCTGATAACATTGTATAAATGATATGCTATATATTGCTGATATCATTGTAATAATATGCTCTCTACTATTGTAATAATTGTCGATCTACTGATGATAGCATTGTAATAATGTGCTATCTACTGATGATAGTATTGTAATAATGTGCTATCTTCTGCTAATAGCTATGTAATAATGCGCTATTTACTGCTGATAGCATTGCATTAATGTGCTATATACTGCTCACAGCATTGTAATGATGTGCTATCTACTGTTTATAGCATCGTAATGATATGCTATCTACTGCTGATAGCATTGTAATGATGTGCTATCTACTGTTTATAGCATCGTAATGATATGCTATCTACTGCTGATAGCATTGTAATGACGTGCTATCTACTGTTTATAGCATCGTAATGATATGCTATCTACTGCTGAAAGCATTGTAATAATGTGCTATCTACTGTTGATAGCATCGAAATGATATGCTATCTACTGCTAATAGTATTGTTATAATGTGCTACTGATAGCATTGTAATGATGTGCTATCTGCTGCTGATAACATTGTATAAATGATATGCTATATATTGCTGATAGCATTGTAATAATATGCTCTCTACTATTGTAATAATGTGCTATCTACTGATGATAGCATTGTAATAATGTGCTATCTACTGATGATAGCATTGTAATAATGTGCTATCTACTGATGATAGCATTGTAATAATGTTAGTACATGGTGTATCAGGAAGAACGGTACCGTGTTTCTAAAATGCATAAAAATTACAAAATGATTATTGTTATAAATGTAAACACCTGCAATATAAAGGTGAACATGTGTCCTACATTATTATGTTGATTTCATTGAGATATCTCTTTTTGTTCTCCTGTGGCAAGAAATAATCGAAAATCGATGAAAAACGTGTTTTCAATTTCAATCAATCCTCTCTACCACTACCCCCCAACATTTCAAACAATGTAGCCCACACCACAAGCAATATTCAAAACTCCTGCCAAAGAAAGGAAAGTTAAAACCACTCAAGCAGAACAAATCCCGGTTTATTTGCGGATTAAAAATCAAAATTTATCTCAAATTTCACCCACAAAAGGATGCAAATAATAAATAGTTATACAAGTGATGTGAAAAGTTGAAATATGGCGACCAAAAATAAACTCTGTCCTATGGACGGATGGATATCTCAGGTAGGGTTAGTAATTTCACAGGGTTTTTTAAATTGATCATTTCGACCAAATTTCGAAATCTACTATCTTTACCAGAAAGTCTGTATTTTCCATCAGAAATGTCCGATTTTCAAAATTTAAAATTCTTATGAAAGCTGGGCGTTTGCGCAAGATATATGTGAAAACGGTTTGAACAATATCAATCCAATTCATACCGTAATACATCATATTGCCTCGGTACAGTTCATTCTGATACACCCTGTATTGTAATGATATGCTATCTACTGATCTTACATCAACATAATATTGAGGGTTAAGCGCCAGAAGGCCGTAACTCAAGAAATGCTATTTTGAGATAATTCAAATATTTGGGACTCATTACAATACACCTTAACACCCAACTATCTAATTATAGTCAAATTCAATGTGTTTATGAGTTATCTCGCTATGGTTCTGAAAATCTAGGTTATATATGGATTATTTTTGTACCAAAATATTAATTTGCCCGAAAGTTGAGTTACGGCCTTCTGGCGCTCAACCCTCGATATATATTTTTTTTGTATAATTTATTTTGCTTTGTATTAATGTTATCCATTTATATATGTAATTGATGTAAAGCGCAATGATCAATTTTTGGAATTGCGCTATATAAGCACCGTTATTATTATTATATGCAACTTAGAGAAGATGTATTATAAAATGTGTTATCTAACTGCTGATAGCATGCTAATAATGTGCTATCTACTGCTGATTGTAATAATGTAATATTTACTGCTGATAGCATTGTAATAATACATTATCTAGATTATACAATTGCATTGCAATAATAGCATTGCATATAATATGTATTGTAATGCCGTGGTAGGGGGGGCCTAAGTGATATTCACTCCACAGAGAATGGCCTAAGTAACTCACACGATACTAAAGAAATTGGTACACACACACGTCAATAGCTTAATTTCTCAGAATGACCTAAAAACATGTTATTCATATCAATCAAGCAAATTATAATTTAGGGCACACAAAATCCACCCAAACCCATAGGCTATACACGTAATGGTACGATAGATCAACGTTTATCAAATGAACACAAATAAAAAATATGGCACCTTTTCAGAGGAATCTTATAAGTTATAGGGTCATAATTAATTTGGAATAAAGAAAAAGCCAGAAGATGTCTAGGAAGGGAAACCGGTACAAAATTCAACCAGCGTTAAGGATAAATTTGGATGATGAATGGCTAGGCCTGAATAGGCTAGCCTAGAACTAGATTGACGGGGATAGGTACCTTAGCCTATACTGACTCTGTATTGTTATTCAGTAGATCACGGTAGCCTTCCCTCATAAAAGTCTCAAACAAGTTAAAAGGTGTCAACAACTATATATAAACGGTTCCTTTAAAAAAGCTTACAAACAAGGCCTACTACCAATGACTGTGTAGGCAACCTTACAGAAAAATACCCTACAATAAACTTAAATTACTACATTTATCTTACTCTACACTTACGCTACAAATTCCCCTCGCTACCTCGGTATGCACAGCATTTTTGTCCTGTGTCAGTAAGCATTAGTGATAAGGATTGTGATTAGAAGTGGAAATTCTTGTGAGATCTGCCTAAAGGTCAATTAAATTAGATGTCTGCTTTCAGCCTAGGCTAGTGTTCTGTTCTCTTACTATAATGTGTAGTCGTGTAAACCGAACCAGAACCTATTCCATAAGCTTACAGCTAGAACTTGTCAGAGACAACACTACACACTGTAGCGCCGTGTCGTCTGCTATCGTAAAAGTCAATCAGAAAGTCATTAAAAGTCACTAAAAGTCTCCAATCGTAATTAAAACACACAAGAATCCCACTCACTATCTATCCTTTACCCTATGCCTTACCTCGCAGCATCAACATAATTTGGTGCCGGCTACAAAGTGGTTTTAGCGGTCACAATAATCAGAATATTTTACACTCAACAATCATATTGAGAGACTCCAATAATTCTGCCCAACATATAAATTTACACAATCGGGTGCGCGATATTTCTGGATACAATTATCCTCTGATTGGTTAAGAAAATGTTATTCATAACAATTAGAAAATCATCCAATCACCTTACACCTATGCTAATTAGGCAAAACCGTTAGCCAATTACTTTACGCCATTTAGTGCCATGCTGTGTGATTGCATAATTAGATCAAAATAAATTAGGTTAAACTACAAGGCTGACATTACTATGTAATGGAAAAATGATCTAAGTGATGGACAAATTGAGGGCAGGGCGCACAACAGTACCTATATAAAACACAATGCAATTTATGAGTACAATTTGAAATAAGGGGGGGGGGGTCAAAATCGCGCATCATTACAGTATTGTAATAATGTGTCATCTAACTGCTGATAGCATTGTATTAATGGGCTATAGACTGCTGATGTTTACTGCTTATAGCATTGCAATAATATGTTATGTTTACTGCTATTAGCATTGCAATAATATGTTATCTAATGAGTATAGCATTGTAATGTGCTATCTACTGTTGATAGCATTGTAATGATGTGCTATCTACTGCTGATAGCATTTTAATCATCACATGATTCAGTGCTCAGTGAACAAGCTGAAGCCGCCTCCAGACAGAAGGACAATTACAACAAGATCTTTTAAGGATTTGGACATGGCGACGTTTACGTCGGATCTTCGTGAAGCAACGCAGTGTGTTCTTGCGACTAGCGACCCTTCTCTGCAGACAGAATTATACAATAATAGTGTTCGCGAAGTATTGGATAAGCATTGCTCTGAGCACACGCGATCACAAAAACTTATCCGTAGCCCTAAGTGGTATTCTAAAGAGGTAAGGGTTGCGCGTCGAGAACGTAGAAAACTTGAACGCAAATGGCGAAAGACTCATTCTGTTGAAGATCGTGATATATATGTTGCCCAAAATGCAAAAGTAAACCATTTGATTCTTATGAATAAGACTGAACACTTTCAAAGCACGTTAGCTAACGCCAATTCTAAATCAATGTACAGTACTATTAATTCTCTTTTGAATGCATCTGTCCGTAAGATGCCTGCCTGTGGCTCACATTCCGCTCTTAGTGAACAATTTTCGAAATATTTTTGTGATAAGGTGTGTAAAATAAGATCTGACATGGATAACCAGGCTGGTTCTGTGAATATCCACGATAACTGTATTAGTTCATGTTGTAATGACGCTGATCATATTAATGAAGTGCAATATCATGTTCCTTCTCTTGACAAGTTTGTTGGTGTTGGTGAGGAGGAGATACGTAGAGTGATTTCAAAACTTCCTAATAAAACATCTCCTCTAGATCCAATTCCAACATGGTTGTTAAAACAGTGTATTAATGTATTTTTACCCATCATAATGTCCATTGTCAATAATTCATTTAGAACTGGGATTTTTCCACCTGTTCTCCGTGAGGCTGTTATCGCGCCCCTGCTCAAGAAGCCCACTCTTGACCCGGACTTGCTTAAAAATTACCGTCCTGTGTCTAACCTGCCCACCCTTGGTAAGATCTTAGAGTATCCTGCAGTGTCGAGGTTCAACGAACACATGCTTGAGAACAGCCTCACGGAGACCTTTCAGAGTGCTTATAAATCACATCACAGCACAGAGACTGCCCTCCTCAGAGTGAAAGATGACATGCTGAATGAGCTGGACAGAGGTAATGCAATCATGTTGGTGCTTTTAGACCTTTCCTCCGCATTTGATACAATTGACCATGACATCCTTGTTCAGCGAATGCAGAGGGAGTCAGTTTGGTATCACAGGGTTAGCTCAGGGTTGGTTTGAAAGCTATTTAAGAAATCGTTCTAGTAAAGTATGTGTCCTTGGTGAGTATTCAAATAATCGTGTATTGCAATATGGTGTTCCACAGGGTTCTGTTGCTGGTCCACCAATTTTCACGGCATACGCTCAGCCAGTTGCGGAAATCATCAGGCGTCATCAGGTTCCGTATCATGTATATGCTGATGATACTCAGCTTTATGTTAGCTTTAATCCTAAGTCTGATGAGGATATGGCTGCTGCACAGCTGAGGCTCAACAGATGCATCGCTGAGATTCGGTCATGGATGTTTAAGAACAAGTTAAAACTGAACGACTCAAAAACTGAGCTTTTCTTGATTTCCTCTCCTCGATGTGCAGCTGGTATATCCCATCTTACCTTGAAGATTGGTGGATCCGCAGTCAGGCCTTCTGCTTCAATTAAGAACCTTGGTATTGTATTTGACAATAGCCTCACCATGAATAGCCATGTAAGTTCCTTATGTCGGAGTGTAAATTTCCATATTCGTAACATTGCAAGAATACGTCGTTTCATTGACCAAACTACTTGTGCACATGCAGCAAGATCTCTGATCCTATCTCGGCTGGACTATGGCAACTCGCTTTTATGCGGTCTTCCAAAACAGGCAGTGCAACGTCTCCAAAAGCTTCAAAATCGCGCGGCGCGTCTAATTTTTCAAGTTAGTAAGCGTACTAGTGCCGCGCCGCTCTTGCGCGAGTTGCATTGGTTGCCTGTCCAGCAGAGGATAGATTTCAAGATCTTGGTGCATGTGTACAACTGTCTTCATGACTCATCTCCTTCATATTTACAGGATCGGCTTCACAAATACAAGTGTAACCGTACTGGCCTTAGGTCCATGAATGATCTTTCCCGACTAGAAATCCCCAAAACAAAAAGAGCTTATTATTATTATTATTACAGAGCATTTATAAGGCGCTTTTCCAAAAAAGATCAAAGCGCCGTACACAGTACAAATAACAACATTATAAAATATTAAAAAGATACAGTCAAAGTATATACACAGTTAAAGTATTATAAAAATACAACAAGTATATAGAATACAAATACCAAGAATATAGATACATTAATATAAAAACGGGCAATAATAGAGCCAATAGGCCATGTAAAGTGATGAAAAACAAATTACTCTGATGGAAACAGGTGAGTTTTTAGCATCTTTTTAAAAGTATGAACGCTACAAGCATTGCGAATAAAAATGGGGAGGTCATTCCATAGCTTAGGGCCTAAGTGCGAAAATGCTGTTTTGCCTATTGCACGTTTGTTAGCATTAACAACGAGACGAGTTGTGTCCTTAGAAGACCTAAAGACCAGCGCGAGCACATTGATAAAAAGACACAACATCAGACAAATATGAGGGGCCTAATAAATTTACACAGTTGTATACATGCAGTAAGATCTTGAAGTCGATTCTCTGCTGGACGGGTAGCCAATGAAGTTCACGCAATAGTGGCGCGGCGCTGGTTCGTCTGTTAACACAGAAAATAAGACGCGCAGCACGATTTTGAAGTATTTGCAGGCGCTTGACATTATAATTTGAAATACCGCCTAAAAGAGAATTACCGTAGTCCAGCCTAGAAAGGACCAAAGACCTCACTACATGTGCACATGTATTATGATCCATAAAACAACGAATACGAGCAATATTTCTGAGATATGGAAATTAATAGTACGACACATAGAATTAACCTGTAAATCCATTTTCATATGGGGATCAAATTTAACACCTAAGTTCTTAATTGACGAGGAGGAATCAATCTCAGATCCACCGATCCTTAAACCAACACCAGAGACCAGATGGAGTTGTCTTGGAGAAGAAATGAGGAAAAACTCAGTTTTTGTGTCATTTAACCTCAGCTTATTTTTCAACATCCATACTTTGACTTCAGCAATACAATCCATAAGCCTGCGCTGCGCTGCCTCAAAATCGCCAGGCACCTTAGGATCATAGCTCACATACATTTGGGTGTCATCGGCGTACACGTGATATGGAACGTTGAAGCGCCTCATGATAGCAGCGACTGGTTTGGAATATAAAGTAAAGATCGGTGGACCCGCGACAGATCCCTGAGGCACACCATATTTTAGTGGATGAACAGATGAGTATTTACCTAACACACTTACTTTACTTGTACGACCTCTAAGATACGAATTAAACCAGTTTAAAACACAACCTCCGATACCATACTCATTTTGAAGCCTATTTACAAGAATATCATGGTCAATGGTATCGAAGGCTGCTGACAAATCTAATAAAACAAGCATAACAATTTCCCCATGATCAAGTTCACATACAATGTCATTTTTAACACGAAGCAGGGCTGTTTCAGTACTATGAGCTGTTTTATACGCCGATTGGAAGTCTTCAGTGAGGTTTTGAGAATGGAGGTGTTTATTCAGTCTTGAAACAGCAGGGTACTCAAGGATTTTGCCAAGTGTAGGGAGGTTTGAGACTGGGCGGTAGTTTTTTAAAACATCAGGGTTTAGGGATGATTTTTTGATTATGGGTGTTATGACAGCCTTACGAAGAGTAGAGGGGGAAAGGCCTGTTTGGAACGAGCTATTAACAAACGATGTTACAAAGGGAACCATGATGTCAACACATTTCTTTAGAAGCCATGTGGGCATGGGATCCAGGGAACTAGATTTGTTTGGAATTTTCGAGAGTACCTTACGGATCTCAGTTTCATCAGCAGGTGTAAAAACATCATACATTTCAAAATCATTATTGCACACAGTAAGCACATTAGCACATTTAATATTTGAGTTGTTGGTACACATGTTATTGGTACACACACCCCTACACGTACAGGAATTTACATTCAAAACACTACTATCAAGTTCGGATCTAATCTTGTCAACTTTTTCGGTGAAATACATAGCAAAGTTATTACTGAGAGTTTCATTTGAAGATGTTGACGGTAAAACAACAGTAGAATTATTTAATAATGTGTTCACTGTACGATACATTGTATTTGAGTCTGCATCAGTAAAAGTGTTTTTGTAGTACACGGTTTTTGACTGGACAATCAGATTACCAACAACTTTATTTTGCTCAATGTAACTATCATGATCTTGTTCAGATAGAGTCTTTCGCCATTTTCGTTCGCGCCTACGACGTTCCCTCCTGGCATCTCTAACCTTCTCGTCATACCACATAGGATTTCGAATGACTTTCTGCGATCGAGTCTGTTCAGGGCAGTGTTTATCCAGGATACCACGCACCCTGAAGTTATATTGTTCAGATTGCTTTTCAGGGTCACATAGGAGAGTTAGATCACTGAGTTCATGTGATAAGTCAGCTTTGAACGCTTCTAAATCCATATCTTTAAAGTTTCTCGTCTTGATGATCTTTCTTTCCTGTCTTGGCTTTTATTTATTTATCTTGCATTCGATCATGTGGTGGTCTGAGCCGTACCTATTAGGCGACACGTTGCAACATATCAACAGATTATCATTTGGGTGACAAATGACATGATCAAGCGTGTGACCAGCTTTATGCGTCGGTCTGTCAACAACCTGACAAAGATCGTGTTGCGAAAGTATAGCAAGATATTTAGAAACTTCAGGCTTCGAAGGTACATCGACATGAAGATTGATATCACCTACAATTAGGGGTTTGCCAGGTAATTGTGCGATATCACACAAAAAGTGGTCAAATTCTTCCAGAAAAGTAGAAGTTGTGAACCCATTCTCCTTCGAGGGTGGTGGCCGGTATATAGCGATAAGACGAAAAGACTTTGAAATGTCAGTAACACAGGCATATTCGAAAGTTACATACATGTTCACATCACGAGATATTTGCTGGATGCTTAGCTTCAGATTAGACTTAGAAATTATTGCAAGGCCACCATGCTTGTCACCGATTCTTGGACAATTGAAAAGGGAGTATCCTGATGGTGTGCTCTCCCCGATTACAACCGGGTCATCCTCCCCAAGCCAAGACTCGGTGATTACAAGAATGTCAACATCATTATCAAGAATGTAGTCGTATATTGTTATTGTTTTATTGCACATTGAACGGGCGTTCCAGACTTTGATGTCAAGTTTTCTTTTCGGTCGGTATTTAACATGAACAAGATTATTATGATTTACTGCATTGTTACGTCGTATATTAATTTGTTTAGATGACAGTTGTTGTGGATTGTATTTGATTTGTTGTCTATTACCTAGCACCGTGGAAATAGGCAAAGCTATTTTAGTGCAATTTATGCGTGGATGAGGGCATCTATGATTTATACCAGCAACCGTCCCTCTTCTAGTGGGTTTCGTAGAAGAAATGCCAAGTGACTTTAGCTTATACCAGACCGAGGGTGCTAGTCTAGATCCAAGTTGGTTAAGACTCAAAAGTTGATCACGACCATGTGGTATCATGGGATTGGGTTTCTTAATTGTACAAGACTGGTGTGGCGTTTGATCACCATCATTTGGCTGGTACTGGTAGGTGTTAGGTCCAGGGTTAGACTGTACATCACCGGCAATAAGTAAATTCAATTGGAAGGTTGAACTTGAATTGTTATAATAGGAGATTCTTGTTCTGAGAAAGTGACCACGTCGTATAGGCTGTGTTACGTGATGCGATTGAGTTACTGTAAATACTGTACTTGGCTCAATTCTACACAGCCCCAGAACAGCACCAATGCCGATTTGTCTTATTGTGTGAAGGGATATCATATTGATAAACACCATTATCAAAGTTGCAGAAATCCAGGGACAGTTGATTGTTTAAATAATGTGCTTGGTTGCATGGCACAAAGCTGGAGGAAAGTGCATAAGTCACAGATAAACACTATTATCAAAGTTGCCAATCAAATCGATTGATGATAGATAGAAATGGCGTGCTTGGTTGCATGGCTTAAAGCTGTTGAGAGTGTAACAGTCACAGATGTAGATACAGTAGATATTTCAACACATATCAAGATGAGAAATTCACTTAATTTTTATGGGGATAGATCATTTTCGGCTTATGGTCCTAAGTTGTGGAACAGCTTACCAAATAATGTACGCGATGCTCCCAATGTGAAAGCTTTTAAAAAGCTCTTAAAAACCTACCTTTTCCCAAATTAATTGCTAGTCATTGTGCTTATTTTTTTGGTTTCTTAATTGTATATTTATATATATCTGTTTTTATTATAATTGCTGATGTAATAAGTAGGTCATGTATTTTATCATGTGTCATTATTTTGTTGCATGCTGTAACTATATTGTATTTTAGATTGTGTTTTAATGTACAGCGCATTGGTCCATGGGAAATGCGCTTTATAAGTATCCTTAATAATAATATTGTGCTTTCTACTGCTGATAGCATTGCAATAATGTGCCATCTACTGATGATAGCATTGTAATAATGTGGTACACTCTATGATGATAGCATTGTAATAGTGTACTATATATTGCTGATAATGTAGCGTTGTAATGATGTGTCATCTAACTGCTGATAGCATTGTAATGATATGCTATCTACTGCTGATAGCATTGTAATGATATGCTATCTCCTGCTGATAGCATTGCAATAATGTGCCATCTACTGATGATAGCATTGTACTAATGTGCTACTGGTGATTGTATTGTGATATTGTGCTATTGCTGGTAGCATAGGATATTTCCAACGTAGGCCTACTATATTAGCATAATAATAGTATGCACTCTTACTAATATGCTTTTTACAACAGATGGCATTGGAATAATAAGCTGCTGAAAGAATTGTGATAATATGTATATTTACCATTGTTGGCATGCAATACCTAGTCTACTTTTTGATGTTTCTCAAACAGTTATCCACACTCATTATGTATTCTATTTGATTTGTAATCATGTATTACCTGTATATTTGGTTTGTCATAGTCATAGCGGATGGAGAAAAAAATAACAATAATATGTCGATTGTCATTTTTGTATCCAGTACATTTTTAGATATTCATAATACCCAGAATTAATAGTTTTGTACTTTTTTCATTTGGAATGAAAAAAGGTCGACATTTGGCACGCTTAGATGATTTGCAGATCAGCCAGCATTGAGATAATTGGTTGTGTACTGTTGATAGAAATATAGATATGTGTTTATCACTCTTTGAGAGCTCTAGGAGTGACAGATCAGTTTTAGGAGTGCGTTGGCTCTTTTTGAGTGATTTTCCACTATTTCAGAGTGATATTCACTCTTTTCGGCGTGATCTTTACTCTCAAAGAGTTGGAAACACTCTGAAAATAATGATCTTCACTTTAAAAAAGAACTGTCCCTCTCAGAGCTTGCAAAGAGTGAGTTTTAGCTCTTTTACATTTTAGAGAGAGAGAGGGGTTGAATTTGTTTCGGTCACTTCATCAAATTCAGGCATGACACCAAAAAAAGAGCAATGACAATTCAATGAATATACCACGCCATACCATGTCATCATCCATGACATGACCTTGTAACTGTCGCCATTGTTTTTCAATTTAACCATAATTGCTAATGCGATATTAATATTGACATTGTAATGTTACTAAGATGGCCATTATAATGACCATTTATAGGTCAATAAATGCGTATGTTTTGTTTCGAGAGAAATTAGACAAATCAATGCACGCGCGCTGATGTTGATGTGTGAATAATGGCACGACCCCGAAGGGGAGTGCTATTGTGAGCATATCAACATTTGCGCAAGTGCATTGATTTTTCTAATTTTTCGAGAAACAAAACATACGCATGCATTGACCTAATTCATACACGACACTATACAAATAAAAATTCACAATTTAAGCATAATTTTGATCTATGTAAAACGACTAAAAACACTTAAACAAGTTTGCTAACACCCGCAGTGAAATTCGGCGACACCGCGATCTTGAACAACGAATCAAAACAAAACGCGCACTGCGTGATTTGATCGGCGCACACGCGGAGTGCAGGTGGACACTTTCAATGCACTCCGCGTATTTGTAATTCCTGCTTCCTGATTGGTTCAACACTACACAGAGTGTATGAATTCATTACAGTTACCTCATAAATAGTCAATACAATTACCTCCAATTAGTCGAAAACAAATTACCAAGGTGGCCACCAATTGATCAAAATAATAGCCAGAATGAAATAAATGGAGTCTATATCAATTCATTCATACCTTGTCACTTTCAAATACGTTTACTGGGTGGATTAAAAGCTATAGATATAATAATGTGGTCAAATTTTATGTAACATTAACAACAAACTAATACTACTTTTCAGTTATTCTAACCTTTTTCAACCATCTTGGATATTTGAAAATACTCAAACTAGATCTACAGCCCCTAGGCTTTATCATAGAAATAATTATAGTGAATGTTGACCCATTATATTTGGGGTACTGGTAGGCCCTATTACATATTATGGTAATTTACAATACAAAACAATTATTTTAGGTCATTTAACATCAACTTAGCCATTCTGGCAGCCATTTTGGAAAGTGATACAGAATCAAAATTTCTCACAGAGGTGGGTCTTATATCTAGCTTAGCAGTTTAGAACATATTTGGTGAATGTGATGCAATATACACTCTTAGAATATCTATTTCGGATTATCATACACGCTTGTAGACTTTTCTTTTTTTAGGCGCCACTTTGACCACAACTAACGGAGTACTAAGGATAACAAACAAACAAACACACACACACATACACCCCACTGTTTCCAGATGTATAAGATGTAAGATGCTATCAGCAGTTATAGATAGCACATTATTATGACGCTATCAGCAGTAAATAGCAGATCATTTAACGATGCCATCAGCAGTAGACATGAGCACATCATTACGATGCTATATCAGCAGTAGACAGCACATCATTACAATTGTATCTGTAACTGAGCACATTATTACAAAGCTATCGGCAGTAGATAATACAATATTACAATGCTATATTTACCGTAGCATATTATATTGAGGGCCTGATTCGGGATTCGAATTTCGAAACTTAACCTTTTATATGAAAGATGGTTCGGGATCGCGGTTCGGGATCGCCGCCACATCAAGCGTATAGTTGTATTTATTTGCTTTCGTATTATCCTGTAACCATGGTAACCATGACAATAAACAAAAAGGTATAGTCTGATAGTGTATATTTGAATATTTCCTTATGCTACACAACACGGAAACGGGTCTAAAATGCACGCAGTGGTTGCTTTACACGGACCATCCCACTACCTACCACCAACTGATCAGTGGAGCTTGAAATCATGGTATGACTCATTATAAAGATATCGTTTTTGCAAGCTGCATGTACAGGTGTTTGAACTGAGTTTTAACCATGATCAAACCAACCTTGGCAACGCAAATTAAAAATGATGTTGACCCGGAACTTGTGTCATAGACCAGGGAACAGGGAGGTGTCAAATTGACACCTCCCTTGTGGGAAGCAATATAGTTGCGACCGTAATGACAACATAGCTGAAAAGCGTTGACGAGTATAATTGTCATTGCATGTATGGTGGCGTCATACCAAACGTGTATATTATACTACCCTCACCGTTACTTAAACTGTATGGCAAACACTCCTGACAAATCTTTATAAAGAATCGATAACATTAATTAATCATGGAGACCGTTTACAGCAATCGACTGTCTTTCACCAAATCATGGATATTTGCAGTGGCGTTCATCTGTGCATTGCCAATGTTGGCGTTATCCATCACGGAAATCAGCGATCACTTTAGCGTGAGTTACCCCGAACAGTCTGATCTACCTTGCAAAATGATTAAATCGCTAGCTTCGTCCGGCCATTCTGGCGAAGACGACTATGAATATATGTGCGACAGACAATTGCGTAGTATTCCAACCCTTCCAAAGCAACGTTTCACGATACTGAATCTCAGTGCCAACAATCTGACAGCGATACCTGGGAAGAGTTTTATCAACAATACAGATCTAGTAGTTATCAAACTCAATGTGAACGCCATATCATCTATTGAGAGTACCGCCTTTGCAGGATTAATACATTTGCAATATCTTCAACTGGCGCTCAACTTCTTGACTTCGTTGGATGCTAATATTTTCAAAGACACACCAAATCTTGTTGGACTTGATTTAAGGTATAATAAATTTGTCGCCATCCCATATTGCGCCTTACAAACCCTGCATTCTCTTCAATTCTTAGATACAGGATCGCAGAGACTAATTCACTTTACAATGCTGACCAGAGACCGTAATCTAACGTGTTTGCTAAATAAGAGCACTGCGCTACCAAAGTTATCTAATATCAACCTGGGGGGACTTGACGTGGAGGGATCATCGCTTCTACTGACAAATACGTCATTTCAATCACCCTTTGTCATGGATAATTTGCAACATTTAGACTTGCGATATTACGAACGAGTAATCATTGATGGTGAAAATGAAACAGTGTCTCTCCGAAACCTCAGCTCTCTCTTGATAAGCTGCTTTCCATTTGAGAGCTTCCAATACATAGATGCAGGCAGTTTGACATCTTTGAATATCGAATGTCGTATAAAGCAGTCATCGATTGACCTCAACTCCAGGACTCTACAGCAGCTTGAGCGATTCCCACTAGTATCTCTGTCCATTGTAAGTCACTATATAAACGTTATTTCTGACAATACATTTACCTGGACACCTTCACTGCGTTACCTTAATCTTCGGGACAACGGTATTCGATTAATATGGCAAAACGCATTCCATAAGTTGAAACTGCTAGAGAAACTCGATCTTTCGTTCAATAGTCTTGAGAAATTGCCGTTTGGTGCTTTTAAGGTGTTCAACGAGTTTAGTTCCCTGAAGGAAATTGACTTATCCCATAACAAACTACGGCTTACCGCCGCGGTGTATAAAATGCCATTTGGAACGTCTAGGAAATTACAAAGAATAGACCTGAGCTCTAATGCCATCACGGGTATTCCGCGTGGATATTTGAATTATATAACGTCTCTCAGATATCTAAATTTAGCTGATAACCAAATAGCTAAAGTGGTACCTTGGTTGGGGCAAATTCCAAACTTGGAGGTCCTAAATTTGTCGAAAAACAGATTTGTCAGTCTGCCTCCTCCCGGTTGGCCGAACAGAATGCTAATACTAAGGAACTTGACATTAGCGGCAGTAAAGACAACTAATGGATACAGCTATTTACGTGGTGATATATCGGCTTTGGTAAGATCGGCTCCAATGTTAGAGTTCTTGGACTTATCAAATAGTAACGCACAGTGTGACAACGTTGTCTTTAGAGGTTCAATAAAATCGGCGTCTTTCTTGAAGACGCTTGATCTGTCTAAAAACTGCCTCGACAGCAACGATCTGAATGATATATACGCAGGGTATCATCCAAGGTTGACATCGTTAAGTTTAGCTCACAATGAGATTACCGAATTGAAAGACAACACTTTCGCCATTTCCCTGGCAATTCAAAATCTTGATCTCAGTAACAATCAAATCAGCTACATACCGGCGAACACGTTCACATATCTCGGCAATCTGAGCCATCTTTATCTTCAATACAATGTCTTATCATCAGTCAACTCCATAAAGCCTGTGATATCCCAATTGGTGATTCTGAATATCGCAAAGAACCTTATCAATGGATTACCTACGGACTTTCTTCCTGAAAGTAGCGATGAAAACTCGGCTCTTAAAAGTATCGATATGAGTGGGAATCCATTTGATTGTTCGTGTGAAAATATGTTATACTTACAAAAATGGTTTCAGAGAGATAATGTGGTGGAAATCCGTTTTGATGAAAAGCTCTCTTATCACTGTGTGAGTCCTCTTCAAGCCAAAGACATCGTCTTTACCGCAGTCAATCTGGATTGTCGTCCTCGCTGGCCTGATTATCTTGGTGTATCTTTAACAATATTTGGATTCATTTGCGCATCTACGGTCCTTGCATACAAGTATCGGTGGCGAATACACTACAATTTCTTTATTCTCCGACACCGTTTGCGGCGTCGACGTTACAGTATTTTTGTGGATGAAGAAAATAACGTTCAGTACGATGCATTCGTCTCTTACTCACAAGACTCCGATATGGACTTGGAATGGATGCAAAGCGAACTGTTGAAAAATGTCGAAGAGTGTGAACAACCGATGCGTCTTTACTTCGCCGGTAGAGACGAAATACCTGGTACGTCTAAATTTGATGTAATTTTGGAAAAAATGCAACAAAGTCGAAAGACTCTTTTGATTTTATCGCCGAGTTACATGCTGAATGAGTGGTGTTACTTTGAGATGCAGATGGCGCACATGAGATTGTTTGATGAAAGCCGTGACGTCATCATCCCCATACTTCTGGAGGAAATACCTGACAATCAAATCACACTGCTAATGCGCAAAATACTTCTAAGAAAAAACTATTTGAAATGGACAGACGATCCTATCGGGCAAGAATTGTTCTGGGGACAATTACGCGAAAATATGCAACAACCGAGTCTTGTCGATCGGCGTTTTCACGTGGACGAATATAATGAAAACAGAGAATAGCTGAGGCATCGTCATCGCGTTTGAGATGAGGCACGTTCCTGGTTGAGGCAATGGTGTAAAACAATTGAAAATTATGTGCATAATAGTACGCATTTGACAAGTATATTGCGGCATACATCTTAGTGGCGGATTTAGGGTCACTTGTCAGGGGAGGTGGGGGACAAGTATTTTTCCCGGTGGACTTTCCCCGCGTGAAAAAAAATGACCAGAAAAAAATTGGCGCCCAAAAGGTTATATTTGGGCAAAAATGTAAAAATCACTATTATTTTGTGAAATTTGATACCAAAAATGAATTCTCCGACTTATTTCATTTCCAAAAAAGTGTATTTATAATGTACATTACATTATTAGCTTAAAAGTTACAGTGCTTGATAAATTTCATAAAAAAAGGGTTGACACCTCCCTTAAACAAAGGCTATGATATTATTATAAACCCCAACTAAATTGCTTTTGGTATTGGTATAACCAGGGAGGTGTATATTTTGCACTATAAAACTCGACCTTGCCGCTTTTATTCTTTTCTGTGGAGGCATGTAATTGTAATAAAGTGCTCAACAAAAGAAAGTTGTACACTTTATTTTGGTCATTTGAAGTAACTTTCGATTAATTTTTTTACCAAACAGACTAGATAGACATTTGGATGAATCTTGTCGGCACATTTTGATACCAAACATAACAACAAAGATAAACCATGATTGGCACCTTTATAGAAAATTAGTCACTTTTCAAAAGTCACATTTTTAAAACACTACGCGGAAGAAAAAACCATTTGTTAACAAGCACTAAGCCGTATCAGTTACGTGTTGATCGCTGCGCATTTCCCCTCAATGCGCGGGCAAATTCAAATTCAAATATCATGCATGGGTGAGGGATATGAATGAGGGATATGGAAAGGAGAAACGTTTGCACTGTGTGTGATCGATTGCCCGCCGGTCAACCCTGGTTATAACAGTGTCACACACGGGGTGTTTGGTAAACAAATAATCGAAAGTTACTTTAAATGACCTAAACAAAGTGTACGACTTTCTTTTGTTGAGCACTTTATTTGTTTGTTACAGTCTGTATGTTGCAATGAGTGGACCACTACTCTTACAACACATGGTTGACATATATTACTTATGTTACCAATATTTATGATAAATCATGTTTTGTTTGGAGCCAATCGATAAGAACACGCGTAGTATTACATTTTTAGTAGGTGTTTTTTTTAAATTTTAAATCTTGCAATCGAGAGTATTACCCTTATTATGCCGAGGCACTACGTCCAACAGTTTAATTCAAGCATGTATGAAAATATTCGGCTATGTGATGTTTAATCACAAAAATGGTACAGGCCTCACTGTCATTTTGACAACATCTACAGGGTGTCCCAAAAGTCTATGCACGTTTTTGAAGACTCATATCTCATAAAATAGAAATCATATGGTATAAATTTGTCCATATTTTGATAGACGAGATTTGGGAAATTATTTTGATACCAAACACAACCCTATTGGTGAACCCACAACATTATAAAACTGCTTGAAAGTTTTTAGCCGTGTGAGAACCATTCATACCAAGTACCACACATTGTTGCTAAAACAGGTGCGCATAAATTAACGGTATGAAAGCAACGTTGCGCATTAGTCACAGTTCACTGCTTACCTTGCAACATTAATGTTATTACCAAACTCATAAATAGGCGTAGTAGACAACATTGCACAGCAAAAGTCTTCATTCAAGATGGTTTTACAGCATAGAGCAAATACAAATTGTATGGTTCTACGCTGAAACAAATTCAGTTCAACTTACTCAACAAAAGTTCAGATTTTTTGTGAAATGCGCACCAGGAAGAATATCCATTCTTAAGTTGGTGGATACATTTTTGAACACAGGAACTGTGCATGATTTGTCTCGATGTGGTAGAAAAAAGACTGGTAGATCAACAAGTCACATTGATGTCATAAGACATGCAGTAGCCAACAGTGATGTGTGTGTTCACTTTTCTGTTACGTTTTTCAATTGTTTAGGTCTGTGTTTTTGCATTAGCACACGTCTCTGTATAAATGGAAACCATTTAAACTAGATTTCACTATAGAAACGAAAACTATGTGTGATATAGTTTGTTATTATGATGGGATCACTGTAATGTAAAATTTTAAATATAACAATTGACGGATCACTTTCCGTGTAACCAACTCTATCCGTCTTTTTGTTAATCTCAATAGGTATGGATTTATGAACTTTATTTTCCTCCGAAGTATAAAATTACATTTTTGCAGTAATTCATATTTTACTTCTAGGGTGGCATTACAAACAGATGTTTCTCTAATGTTTGGTACCGAAATTATTTCCCACATCTCCTCTTTCTAAATATGTATTCATATTTTCAATACGACTTATATTTTGTGAACAACAATGCTTCAAAGTCATGCATAGACTTTTGGGACACCCTGTATATTATAATACGCTACTCTCTGTCTGTTTGTTTGTCTGTCTGTGCGCGCTTTTTCGTCGCCTTCCCGGGGTCGGGCGGCGTTCAAACTTGGTGGGTGGGTGAAGCTCGGTCCCCGAAAGAGCAAGTTTGCATTCGCTAGAGCGTACGAGGTCAAAGGTCATCTAGGGGTCAACTTTTTGAAGTTGGTCGGATCGTGCTTAAACTCGGTGATCGCAATGCTAGATGCGAGGCGAGCGTGGCAAAAATAAAACGGGTTGGCGTTTGTCGGGTCTTCCGGGGTCAAAGGTCGTCTAGGGGTCGAATTTTCAAAGTTTGTCCGATCGGGCTTAAACTCGGTGACGGGAAGCCCGAGTACGAGTCGAGCGTGGAAAAAATAAAAGGCTTTGCTTTTCTTGGGTCGTCCGGGGTCAAAGGTCATCTAGGGGTCAACTTTTTGAAGTTAGTCGGATCGTGCTTAAACTCGGTGATCACAATGCTCGATGCGAGGCGAGCGTGGCAAAAATAAAACGGGTTAGTGTTTGTCGGGTCGTCCGGGGTCAAAGGTCATCTAGGGTCGAATTTTTAAAGTTTGTCCAATCGGGCTTAAACTCGGTGATGGGAAGCCCGAATATGAGTCGAGCGTGGAAAAAATAAAACGGCTTTGCTTTTCTTGGGTCGTCCGGGGTCAAAGGTCGTCTAAGGGTCGAATTTTCAAAGTTTGTCCGATCGGGCTTAAACTCGGGGACGGGAAGCCCGAATGCGAGTCGAGCGTGGAAAAAATAGAGCATACGAGGTCAAAGGTCATCTAGGGGTCAACTTTTTGAAGTTGGTCGGATCGTGCTTAAACTCGGTGATCACAATGCTCGAGGCGAGGCGAGCGTGGCAAAAATAAAACGGCTTTGCTTTTCTTGGGTCGTCCGGGGTCAAAGGTCGTCTAAGGGTCAAATTTTCAAATTTTGTCCGATCGGGCTTTATGCATGCATTCTACAAACCACCAAACCCGAGAACCGACAAACCCCGGGTGACCGCCCAAACCCGAGAACCGACAAACCCCGGGTGACCGCCTAGTGTATATATAACGGTGCTATTGGGGCTGACGAAAGGCAAGCGAGTTGCTGCCAGAAAGCTATCCCAGAGGTAAGCTTATTTACTGTTGTGAGAAACGATAATCTCAAAAATATGTTAGATAATACTATAGCACTCTAAAATACACGATGAAGTTGATTTGACCCGGAAAGAATTTTATCCCCGATATTGAATCTCAAGCTCCACACGATTTCAAAAAGGTTGCTGTATTATAGAATTTTAGATCCGTGTCCGGGTATATTTTAGATTGTATAGTAATAAGGAAACACTTAGTACTAATTTGTATATATAATGGTTACCCGGGCATGGTTGCCTTGGTTATAGGATAATAATACAAAATGTACAATTATACGCTTGATGTGGCTCGGTCCATGTCATCCACGGTTGTAGAGTAAACAGGGTGTCCCAGAATGATTTATACCTTGTTTGAAAAAATAATAAAAATATAAAAACAACATTGCAGTCTAAGTATACCTGCGATATATTGGGGAACTTGTTTTCTACTTACTCTGTTAATTCCATCAAGATATCCGTTCCGATATGGCATGGCATTATTGAAAATCGGTGAAAACCTGTTTTTCACTTTCAGCAATATTCAGTTTCACTTTCAGCGTATTTCAATCAATGATAAACTCACACCAAACTTGAAAACGGCGGCTTAGAAAGTATGATATAAATCACTCTCAAGTAGAACAATTTCCTCGTACCATTCAAATATTGCTTCATAAAACATCACCAACAGTTGATATATATTTCTTTTGTTGTGGAAATAACAAAAAGGACTCAACAAATTACCTGCATATCATATCGACATGATCGAGCTTTGTGCTGTTGGTCAATGATTTTATGAACTTCAAAAGAGGTAATTCTGGTCAAACTTGGAATTTACCAATTTTACAAAAGAGTCCATATATATTTTCTGTCAGAAACGTCCGATTTTTAAAATTAAAATGTCTACGAAAGCTAAATATATATGTATATGTTAGAATCATAAGCACTCTGACTTGACCAATAACAATGGTATTCATAGTTAAATAAATTCCCCTTTCATTCTGGGACACCTTGTAGTGCAAGCTGATTTATTGAACTAAGCATGATTTATTATTCTCTTTTTAATGAAGGAATAGATAATACGCATTATTTTGAACCAATTAAACGTGTCAACCAAAAATTCAGATGTCAATAATTAATGTGACCTATTATTATTTGATTTCCCTCGACCATTAAGACTGTGGTATCTACTGCTGATAGCATTGTAATAGTGTGCTATACTCTACTGCTGACAGCATTATAATAAGGGGGTATACTCTACTGCTGATAGCAATGTGCTATCTATAACTGCTGATAGCGTTGTAATAATGTGATATCTACTGTTGATAGCATTGTAATGATGTGTTATCTATACTGCTGATAGTATTGTTATGAGGTGCTATCTTCTGCTGATTGCATTGTAATAATGTGATATCTGCTGCTGATAGTATTGTAATAATGTGCTATCTACTGCTGATAGTATTGTAATAATGTGCTATCTTCTGCTAATAGCTTTGTAATAATGCGCTATTTACTGCTGATAGCATTGCATTAATGTGCTATATACTGCTCACAGCATTGTAATGATGTGCTATCTACTGTTTATAGCATCGTAATGATATGCTATCTACTGCTGATAGCAGTGTAATGATGTGCTATCTACTGTTTATAGCATCGTAATGATATGCTATCTACTGCTGATAGCATTGTAATGATGTGCTATCTACTGTTTATAGCATCGTAATGATATGCTATCTACTGCTGATAGCATTGTAATGATGTGCTATCTACTGTTTATAGCATCGTAATGATATGCTATCTACTGCTGATAGCATTGTAATAATGTGCTATCTACTGTTGATAGCATCGAAATGATATGATATCTACTGCTAATAGTATTGTTATAATGTGCTACTGATAGCATTGTAATGATGTGCTATCTGCTGCTGATAACATTGTATAAAATGATATGCTATATATTGCTGATAGCATTGTAATAATATGCTCTCTGCTATTGTAATAATGTGCTATCTACTGATGATAGCATTGTAATAATGTGCTATCTACTGATGATAGCATTGTAATAATGTGCTATCTACTGATGATAGCATTGTAATAATGTGCTATCTACTGATGATAGCATTGTAATAATGTTAGTACATGGTTTATCAGGAAGAACGGTACCGTGTTTCTAAAATGCATAAAAATTACAAAATGATTATAGTTATAAATGTAAACACCTGCAATATAAAGGTGAACATGTGTCCTACATTATTATGTTGATTTCATTGAGATATCTCTTTTTGTTCTCCTGTGGCAAGAAATAATCGAAAATCGATGAAAAACGTGTTTTCAATTTCAATCAATCCTCTCTACCACTACCCCCAACATTTCAAACAATGTAGCCCACACCACATAAGCAATATTCAAAACTCCCGCCAAAGAAAGGAAAGTTAAAACCACTCAAGCAGAACAAATCCCGGTTTATTTGCGGATTAAAAATCAAAATTTATCTCAAATTTCACCCACAAAAGTATGCAAATAATAAATAGTTATACAAGTGATGTGAAAAGTTGAAATATGGCGACCAAAAATAAACTCTGTCCTATGGACGGATGGATATCTCAGGTAGGGTTAGTAATTTCACAGGTTTTTTTTAATTGATCATTTCGACCAAATTTCGAAATCTACTATCTTTACCAGAAAGTCTGTATTTTCCATCAGAAATGTCCGATTTTCACAATTTAAAATTCTTATGAAAGCTGGGCGTTTGCGCAAGATATATGTGAAAACGGTTTGAACAATATCAATCCAATTCATACCGTAATACATCATATTGCCTCGGTACAGTTCATTCTGATACACCCTGTATTGTAATGATATGCTATCTACTGATCTTACATCAACATAATATTGAGGGTTAAGCGCCAGAAGGCCGTAACTCAAGAAATGCTATTTTGAGATAATTCAAATATTTGGGACTCATTACAATACACCGTAACACCCAACTATCTAATTATAGTCAAATTCAAAGTGTTTATGAGTTATCTCGCTATGGTTCTGAAAATCTAGGTTATACGAGGGTCGTTCAATAAATAATGAAAGTGGTCATGGTATGGGATGCATGAGTGGTTCTATTGAAGGATAATGTGATCAATACAAAGTTTGAACCTTTGTCTTTCAAACAATACCCTTTTGGATTGTTAGATACCTTTGGTTATGTAACGTCATTAACATAAACACAATAGGTTTCAGACACTGACTGAAATCTGTCAATTATTTGGCTGGATATGTAATATGTTGAATATGGGTTGATTGATTCATTTGCGTATATCTCGGCAATGCAAGCATAAAAACAGATAACACTTGGCACATAGTTAGAACACACACACTTATCTCTGTTTGACACTCTTTTTTAGATCTGAATTCCTTAATACAAACAAGAAGGGACCATCTCAAATACGCTTTTATTTAGGAAAATCCGCAATAATATACCTTAGAAAACAACAAAGGATAAAGAACAATGGAGGGATTATAATTTAGTAAATTGTTGTGGGATGTAAAGCAATACTAATACTAGTGGGGATTTCAAGAGGAGTTGTTCATAAAATTTCCTCAAACCATTGAAATTATGTGACGATTACTTTTACAATACATATCTAGTAGCTCTAAAGATAACAGTAATAAGAGACGTTGTGGCAGCCATCTTTGATTGATACATTCATGCATATCTTCATTTTGACTATCACAATATTTTTACACATTGATTTAAGCATTTTTCATTATTTTTGATTAGAATTTGAAGGCACAGTAAGCTTTTATCTGGTAAATTTCATGATTTTAGCCATTTTTGGCCCAGTTCAGAAAGATCTGCCGTCTGCGCATGCGCATATTTTCTGTAGGTTTCGTGCGAATAAGTTCAGAAAATTAGTTAACTATCATACGGAATTTCCCAAACTGGTTAATTGCTTGGATTTTTCCTAAATGGTTTGATTTTCCGCAATATTAGTGATTCACTGACTGGGCATTTTTCAATGAAAATTGGCTATTTGAAATACTGATATTTGTATACTTTTTATTCGATTGCCTCTCCTTACTTTTTCCTCTTATACTACATATATCAAATTACACAGGGATTAAAGTTATTGTCTTTTTTATCATACTTACGCGAAAAAAAATGGGATTTACCTGCTTCTGGTGTCATGTTATGCAATCTTCTTACCACATGTTTCATACAAACAATTCAAATTTCCCGCCAAATAACTGATTTAGTAGTGTCCAAGTGTACTTAATTTGAGACAATGCTATGACGTCATAGTTCACACTTATAAATCCAAAACTGTATTGTTTGAAAGACAAAGGTTCATACTTTGTACTGATCACACTATCCCTCAATAGAATCACTCATGTATCCCATACCATGATCACTTTCATATGCATAACTTACTGAATGACCCTCGTATATGGATTATTTTTGTACCAAAATATTAATTTGCCCGAAAGTTGAGTTACGGCCTTCTGGCGCTCAACCCTCGATATATATATTTTTTGTATAATTTATTTTGCTTTGTAGTTATCCATTTATATATGTAATTGATGTAAAGCGCAATGATCAATTTTTGGAATTGCGTTATATAAGCACCGTTATTATTATTATATGCAACTTAGAGAAGATGTATTATAAAATGTGTTATCTAACTGCTGATAGCATGCTAATAATGTGCTATCTACTGCTGATTGTAATAATGTAATATTTACTGCTGATAGCATTGTAATAATACATTATCTAGAATCTAGATTATACCATTGCATTGTAATAATAGCATTGCATATAATGTATTGTAATAATGTGTCATCTAACTGCTGATAGCATTGTATTAATGGGCTATAGACTGCTGATGTTTACTGCTAATAGCATTGCAATCATATTTAATCTAATTATTATAGCATTGTAATGTGCTATCTACTGTTGATAGCATTGTAATGATGTGCTATCTACTGCTGATAGCATTTTAATACTGTGCTTTCTACTGCTGATAGCACTGCAATAATGTGCCATCTACTGATGATAGCATTGTAATAATGTGGTACACTCTATGATGATAGCATTGTAATAGTGTACTATATATTGCTGATAATGTAGCGTTGTAATGATGTGTCATCTAACTGCTGATAGCATTGTAATGATATGCTATCTACTGCTGATAGCATTGTAATGATATGCTATCTACTGCTGATAGCATTGTAATGATGTGCTATCTACTGATGATAGCATTGCAATGATGTGCTATCTACTGATGATTGCATTGTAATTATGTGCTATCTACTGATGATAGCATTGTATAATGTGGTACACTCTATGATGATAGCATTGTAATAGTGTACTATATATTGCTGATAATGTAGCGTTGTAATGATGTGTCATCTAACTGCTGATAGCATTGTAATGATATGCTATCTACTGCTGATAGCATTGTAATGATATGCTATCTCCTGCTGATAGCATTGCAATAATGTGCCATCTACTGATGATAGCATTGTACTAATGTGCTACTGGTGATTGTATTGTGATATTGTGCTATTGCTGGTAGCATAGGATATTTCCAACGTAGGCCTACTATATTAGCATAATAATAGTATGTGTAGTGTTTAAGATCTGGCAACACTGGATAGCTCTCGCGATCGAGACACCAACAAATAAAGACGTGCATTTAACAAACTCTTATCTGTGTTCTGTATCCTATTGTTATAACCACTCGGACACTACATTGGCGACGAGGATGGGATTCAACAGACCATGCGTATCGAAATATTCTGAAATCTCGATGTATTCGGTAAGCTCTATCCATCATACTCAAGTAAGCTTACTTAATCTATAGCACATCGAAAAGACCCCCTAGCTCGGTAAAATATCAGCGTAGTCATACGGGCTGTTTCTAAGCAACGGATTCTTGTTAATTTCACAAGCGGTTGGTCCCCGCACGACTTCTCCTGTTTACTCCAGCAGATTATGAGATTATATAGATCAGTAATTGACTTCAAACCGATTGACTTAAATTAGCATAATATAATCACTTGAGTGCCCTGGACCGCGCGACTTTGACAACCATCACGATCACGATGCAATCGATCGATCTGTTTGGGGTAAATTGTTTGAGCAGTGGTTTGAGCACGCACTCCCACAAGGCAAGGGTTGAGTGTGTGGTTGTAAATTGGATTTTGACATCACGCACGAGATTCTTTCAAGAATTTCGCTGGTGCTGAAATACTGGGTTCTCGTCTGAAAATCGGTACGACATATAGAGTAAAAACAAGACAATTGAAGAAAGAAATTCAATCAACTTATTCAAGATGTAGAAGAAAGTTCAAAGAGTTTGTTTAAAACCACAACAGTGTCCCTATCTGAAGATTATAGCATAAATAATAAATAAATAAATAAATAAATACACCTATAATATGAATAAAAGCAGTTTACCAACCCACGGTGTTTACAATTAAATTAGACAATAACAACAAATACGCCCCCCACCCCGACAAATATCTACTACATAAACTAAACACGATCAAATATAAATATGCCGACACTTTACTGCATGAATGAAATATACCTCGATCAATCAATAATCAAAAACGGCTAAATGTGAGCATGACCGCTGTATGCAGATTAATTGCGCTACTCTATTTGCTTCTATAAGTCGATATAATCTCATAATCTGTTGGAGTAAACAGGAGAAGTCGTGCGGGGACCAACCGCTTGTTTAATTTCAATGCTTCCGAGATTTTATCATCATGGCTATGCCTCAGATTGATAACTTTGACCCGCACAGTGAACAAAGCTCTCTTTCCATCAGATGGAAGAAATGGATTTCCAGGTTTCAATCAGCAATGATTGGATTTGACATCAATTCCCCAAAACGTCAACGGGCATTGCTTTTACACTACGGTGGGCAAGAATTACAGGATTTGTTTGAAACCCTTCCAAACACAGGAACTGCTAATGAAATTGAACCAGCGATTGCAGCTCTTACACAATACTTCACACCCAAACGTAATGTTATTTACGAGAGCATTATATTTCAACAGCTCAAGCAGGAAGATCATGAAACAATTGAACAGTTTGCTACTAGACTTAGACAGGGCGCTGCACGTTGCGATTTTCCAAATACAGATCGCGCAATACAAACACAGCTACTTGCTGGTTGCAACTCAGAGATTTTGCGCACACGCTCATTTGAAAAAGAAAGATCCCTTGCAAATCTCCTTGAACTAGCACGTACACTTGAAATATCAAAGGGTCGCGCTCAAGGGGTCACACAGGTGAAAGACTCGTTGGTCAACAAATTCCAAAGTAGTACACACACAGGAGGACAACGAGGTAGAGGAAGCATACACACAGGTGAACAACGAGGTAGAGGAAGCATACACACAGGTGAACAGGGGTGTAGAGGAAGCATACACACAGGTGAACAACGAGGTCGTGGACCTCGACGGTATTCAAACCGTGGCCCTAGGGTTTGCTATTTTTGTGCTGGTGCATACCCTCATGAGGGTGAATGCCCAGCGTTTGGCAAAGAATGTGCATCATGCGGCAAAATGAACCACTTTGCACGATGTTGCCGGTCAACTCCGTTTAATTCATATCCTAGTACACAAACAGGTGCATATGGTACTCACACAGGTGCGTATAATAGTACTCACACAGGAGCGAGGCCTAAGACGAATAGGCCTACCAGTAACACAAGAGAAAGAGGTAGAAACTATCAGCAAGTTAAATCAGTTGGTTTTGAGCATGCTGAACAGAATGATCACTTTCACCCAAATACAACATACATGGATAATCCATTTGACGAAGCTGATGACAGCTATGCGTTTTGTGTAGAACAAGAAATCAAATCGCTTCAAGATACAATTACAACAACGGTTCACATACAAGGTGTACAGGTTAAAATGTGTGTGGACTCCGGATGTCCACAAAATATCATTGATGAACACACACTGGAGAAAATAACACAATACAATAACACAATTCAACTGGTCCCAACCAACATCAAACTAACCCCATTCTGCAGCAAAACACCACTCCCCATTCTCGGTAAATTCAGAGCAGTCATCCGTACAGAAAAGCATGAAACGATCGCCGATATCTATGTGATCAAACAAAAAGCACAATGCCTACTAGGTTTAGCAACATCCAAAGCACTAAATCTTATCCAATTTTCCCCATCAATTAATGCAGTTTCTGAGAACTCACACATTTTGGAGCAATATCCCAAAGCATTCCAGGGTATCGGTAAGCTTAAAGATGTACAGGTAGATTTACACATCGACCAATCAGTACCCCCTGTTGCACAGCGTTACCGCAAAACACCAATTGCATTACGCAAGAAGATTGAACACCGACTCTTAGAGTTGGAAAATGAAGGTATCATTGAGGATGCTGATGGTCCAACACCGTGGGCAGGGGCGGATCTAGGGGGGTGCTGCGGTGGCTGCAGCACCCCGGGTTATGAAGAAGAAAAAAGAAAAAAGGGGGAGAAAGAAAAAGGAAAGGGGGAAAAGGAAAGGAGACAAAAAAGGAAAGATAAGAGAAGAAAAGGAAACGGAAAAGAAAGGCAATATTGGGGCTATAGAACAAGAAAAGGGCCTGATCAATAGCATTTTGAGGGGGATCGTCTTTTCACAGCACCTCGGAGTGCGACCATCCTGTATGCGCCCCTGACCGTGGGTGTCCCCATTGTTGGCGGTCCCTAAACCCCGAAATCCGGAAGATATCAGACTTTGCGTCGACATGAGGGCAGCAAACAAGGCCATTCTTCGTGAGAGGCATCGTACTCCATCCATTGACGAGATCATCGCAGAGCTCAATGGATCACGCATCGTGCAGGTTACCATCAAATTGAAATAAGTCCAAAGAGCCGATATATTACTACGTTCGCAACACACGTGGGTTTGAAACGTTTCAAACGTTTGAGTTTTGGTATATCTTCAGCAAGCGAAGTTTTTCAAGATGTGATCCGTCAAGCCCTAGAAGGTATTCCTGGGGTTATCAATCTGTCAGATGACATCCTCCTTCATGCACCTACACAGGCAGAGCATGATAGGCGTTTAAAGCTACTTCTACAACGCATAATTGATAAAGGACTCACACTTGCGCCAGAAAAATGTGAATTCAATCAAACTCAACTAGAATTCTTTGGATTGATCTTTGGGGAACATGGCATATCTCCAGATCCCAGGAAGGTTGACGCAATACAGAAAGCATCCCCTCCAAAGAATGCAGGGGAGGTCAGAAGTCTTTTGGGTATAGTAACATTCAGTTCACGTTTTATCCCAAATTTGGCATCTATAACTGAACCACTTAGACAACTTACTCAGAAAAATGCACCATTCCACTGGAACGAAAGCCATGACATAGCTCTTCAACAAGTGAAGGACTCTCTATCAAGTGATTCGGTAATGACCTATTTTGATATTAGCAAGCAAACAGAGATCTGGGTGGATGCTAGTCCTGTCGGGCTTGGAGCGATATTATCTGTTATTCCAGCAGAGCGCTGACAGCAGTGGAATGTCGTTATAGTCAGATAGAACGGGAAGCTTTAGCAATCACCTGGGCTGTACAAAGATTTCACATCTACACATACGGTCATCATATCACCGTTGTTACAGATCACAAACCACTAGTTCCCATATTCAACCAAACAAAATCTAACCCATCGTCACGCATATGCAATTGGCTCATGAAAATACAAGGGTATGATATGACTGTCATCCACCGCCCGGGCAAGGACAACCCGGCTGACTACATGTCGCGACACCCGGGTTACATATCACCACGTCTTAGAACAGACAACACAGAAGAGTATATCAACTTTGTCAAGATAAACGCCATTCCACACGCGATGACACTGGAAGAAATACAGCGCGAAACAGTCAAAGACATCAAATTACAAACAATCATACACCACCATACTACAGATACATGGTACAAGATCAAGGATACACACAGGAGCTATTGGGACATACGGAACGAGATAACAATCACCTCGGACAACATCGTTCTCAAACATAACACTATTGTAATCCCAGAATCATTGCAAGAAAAGGTCATTGCGCTAGCACACCAAGGTCATCAAGGCATAACAAAGACAAAATCACTGCTGAGAACCAAGGTGTGGTTCCCACAACTAGCAGAGAAGACAGAGTCAGCCATAAAGCACTGCATATCTTGCCAAGCATCAACTCTTGAAATCCACAGAAATCCTCTTAAAATGTCAAAAATGCCTGACTACCCATGGCAAAACGTGAGTGTTGATTTTTGTGGTCCCTACCCTTCTGGTCAATATTTGCTGGTTGTTGTGGACGAATACTCACGATACCCTGCAGTTGAAATAATCACATCAACATCTGCCAAGACTACAATACCTCGTTTGGACAAGATTTTTGCAGATCACGGAATCCCAGAGACTTTAAAAGGTGACAATGGCAGCCCATTCCAGTCTGAGGAGTTTGCTCAATTTGCAAAGTACGCAGGTTTTCATCATCATCGCATCACTCCAGTTTGGCCAGAGGCAAATGGCATAGCTGAGAGATTCATGAGAACCCTTAAAAAAAGCCACGTCAACATCTGAAACTGATGGTCGTCCATGGCAACAAACATTGTGGTCATTTCTGCGCAATTATCGGGCAACACCCCACAGTAGTACTGGAATATCACCAGCAGAAGCACTGCATGGACGACAGATTCGTACCACATTACCACAATTGCCATCACAATTGCCATCACATGAAATAGACAGACAAGCTCGTCAGAATGACGTTCATGCTAAAGCAACAATGAAAGCGTACGCAGATGAGCGGCGTCGCACTAAGCCTTCAGAGATAAAGGAGGGAGACACCGTCTTGAAAAAGAATGAGACCAAAGGAAAGTTGATTCCTTGTTACGATCCCACTCCATACACAGTAGCGAGAAAACATGGATCACAAGTGACGGTTGAACGTCCTGGGCACAAGGTAACCAGGGACGTGTCTTTCTTCAAGAAATTCCAAACAGCACAGACACACAACACACACATTGATAAAACAGTCGCGAGGATGAAGAATACATACAGGGGATGGATCATAACAATGAAGAATACATACAGGGGATGGATCATAACAATCCTCCAGCAGAATACGCGCAGAACAATCCTCCAGCAGAATACGCGCAGAACAACCCTCCAGCAGAATATGCGCGTCCACAGCGTATCCGCAAGCCCCCTACATACTTACATGATTATACAATGTAGCAGATGTTTGCTACGTGGACAAGTCAAACATGTGTTGTCGTTTTAGCCAACACATTTTAAATAGTTATAGTTTTCAAAGTTCGTGTTACTAAAGTTACCGCACCGCAAATGTTTGTTCCATTATACCCCTACAAATCTGTTCTAAAAGGAAAGGAGGGATGTAGTGTTTAAGATCTGGCAACACTGGATAGCTCTCGCGATCGAGACACCAACAAATAAAGACGTGCATTTAACAAACTCTTATCTGTGTTCTGTATCCTATTGTTATAACCACTCGGACACCACAGTATGCACTCTTACTAATATGCTTTTTACAACAGATGGCATTGGAATAATAAGCTGCTGAAAGAATTGTGATAATATGTATATTTACCATTGTTGGCATGCAATATCTAGTCTACTTTTTGATGTTTCTCAAACAGTTATCCACACTCATTATGTATTCTATTTGATTTGTAATCATGTATTACCTGTATATTTGGTTTGTCATAGCGGATGGAGAAAAAAATAACAATAATATGTCGATTGTCATTTTTGTATCCAGTACATTTTTAGATATTCATAATACCCAGAATTAATAGTTTTGTACTTTTTCATTTGGAATGAAAGAAGGTCGACATTTGGCACGCTTAGATGATTTGCAGATCAGCCAGCATTGAGATAATTGGTTGTGTACTGTTGATAGAAATATAGATATGTGTTTATCACTCTTTGAGAGCTCTAGGAGTGACAGCTCAGTTTTAGGAGTGCGTTGGCTCTTTTTGAGTGATTTTCCACTATTTCAGAGTGATATTCACTCTTTTCAGCGTGATCTTTACTCTCAAAGAGTTGGAAACACTCTGAAAATAATGATCTTCACTTTAAAAAAGAACTGTCCCTCTCAGAGCTTGCAAAGAGTGAGTTTTAGCTCTTTTACATTTTAGAGAGAGAGAGGGGGTTGAATTTGTTTCGGTCACTTCATCAAATTCAGGCATGACACCAAAAAAAGAGCAATGACAATTCAATGAATATACCACGCCATACAATGTCATCATCCATGACATGACCTTGTAACTGTCGCCATTGTTTTTCAATTTAACCATAATTGGTAATGCGATATTAATATTGACATTGTAATGTTACTAAGATGGCCATTATAATGACCATTTATAGGTCAATAAATGCGTATGTTTTGTTTCGAGAGAAATTAGACAAATCAATGCACGCGCGCTGATGTTGATGTGTGAATAATGGCACGACCCCGAAGGGGGAGTGCTATTGTGAGCATATCAACATTTGCGCAAGTGCATTGATTTTTCTAATTTTTCGAGAAACAAAACATACGCATGCATTGACCTAATTCATACACGACACTATACAAATAAAAATTCACAATTTAAGCATAATTTTGATCTATGTAAAACGACTAAAAACACTTAAACAAGTTTGCTAACACCCGCAGTGAAATTCGGCGAAACCGCGATCTTGAACAACGAATCAAAACAAAACGCGCACTGCGTGATTTGATCGGCGCACACGCGGAGTGCAGGTGGACACTTTCAATGCACTCCGCGTATTTGTAATTCCTGCTTCCTGATTGGTTCAACACTACACAGAGTGTATGAATTCATTACAGTTACCTCATAAATAGTCAATACAATTACCTCCAATTAGTCGAGAAAAAAAATTACCAAGGTGGCCACCAATTGATCAAAATAATAGCCAGAATGAAATAAATGGAGTCTATATCAATTCATTCATACCTTGTCACTTTCAAATACGTTTACTGGGTGGATTAAAAGCTATAGATATAATAATGTGGTCAAATCTTATGTAACATTAACAATAAACTAATACTACTTTTCAGTTATTCTAACCTTTTTCAACCATCTTGGATATTTGAAAATACTCAAACTAGATCTACAGCCCCTAGGCTTTATCATAGCAATATAGTGAATGTTGACCCATTATATTTGGGGTACTGGTAGGCCCTATTACATATTATTATTATTATTTTAGGTCATTTAACATCAACTTAGCCATTCTGGCAGCCATTTTGGAAAGTGATACAGAATCAAAATTTCTCACAGAGGTGGGTCTTATATCTAGCTTAGCAGTTTAGAACATATTTGGTGAATGTGATGCAATATACACTCTTAGAATATCTATTTCGGATTATCATACACGCTTGTAGACTTTTCTTTTTTTAGTCTTTTTTAGGCGCCACTTTGACCACAACTAACGGAGTACTAAGGATAACAAACAAACAAACACACACACACATACACCCCCACTGTTTCCAGATGTATAAGATGTAAGATGCTATCAGCAGTTATAGATAGCACATTATTATGACGCTATCAGCAGTAAATAGCAGATCATTTAACGATGCCATCAGCAGTAGACATGAGCACATCATTACGATGCTATATCAGCAGTAGACAGCACATCATTACAATTGTATCTGTAACTGAGCACATTATTACAAAGCTATCGGCAGTAGATAATACAATATTACAATGCTATATTTACCGTAGCATATTATATTGAGGGCCTGATTCGGGATTCGAATTTCGAAACTTAACCTTTTATATGAAAGATGGTTCGGGATCGCCGTTCGGGATCGCCGCCACATCAAGCGTATAGTTGTATTTATTTGCTTTCGTATTATCCTGTAACCATGGTAACCATGACAATAAACAAAAAGGTATAGTCTGATAGTGTATATTTGAGTATTTCCTTATGCTACACAACACGGAAACGGGTCTAAAATGCACGCAGTGGTTGCTTTACACGGACCATCCCACTACCTACCACCAACTGATCAGTGGAGCTTGAAATCATGGTATGACTCATTATAAAGATATCGTTTTTGCAAGCTGCATGTACAGGTGTTTGAACTGAGTTTTAACCATGATCAAACCAACCTTGGCAACGCAAATTAAAAATGATGTTGACCCGGAACTTGTGTCATAGACCAGGGAACAGGGAGGTGTCAAATTGACACCTCCCTTGTGGGAAGCAATATAGTTGTGACCGTAATGACAACATAGCTGAAAAGCGTTGACGAGTATAATTGTCATTGCATGTATGGTGGCGTCATACCAAACGTGTATATTATACTACCCTCACCGTTACTTAAACTGTATTGCAAACACTCCTGACAAATCTTTATAAAGAATCGATAACATTAATTAATCATGGAGACCGTTTACAGCAATCGACTGTCTTTCACCAAATCATGGATATTTGCAGTGGCGTTCATCTGTGCATTGCCAATGTTGGCGTTATCCATCACGGAAATCAGCGATCACTTTAGCGTGAGTTACCCCGAACAGTCTGATCTACCTTGCAAAATGATTAAATCGCTAGCTTCGTCCGGCCATTCTGGCGAAGACGACTATGAATATATATGCGACAGACAATTGCGTAGTATTCCAACCCTTCCAAAGCAACGTTTCACGATACTGAATCTCAGTGCCAACAATCTGACAGCGATACCTGGGAAGAGTTTTATCAACAATACAGATCTAGTAGTTATCAAACTCAATGTGAACTCCATATCATCTATTGAGAGTACCGCCTTTGCAGGATTAATACATTTGCAATATCTTCAACTGGCGCTCAACTTCTTGACTTCGTTGGATGCTAATATTTTCAAAGACACACCAAATCTTGTTGGACTTGATTTAAGGTATAATAAATTTGTCGCCATCCCATATTGCGCCTTACAAACCCTGCATTCTCTTCAATTCTTAGATACAGGATCGCAGAGACTAATTCACTTTACAATGCTGACCAGAGACCGTAATCTAACGTGTTTGCTAAATAAGAGCACTGCGCTACCAAAGTTATCTAATATCAACCTGGGGGGACTTGACGCGGAGGGATCATCGCTTCTACTGACAAATACGTCATTTCAATCACCCTTTGTCATGGATAATTTGCAACATTTAGACTTGCGATATTACGAACGAGTAATCATTGATGGTGAAAATGAAACAGTGTCTCTCCGAAACCTCAGCTCTCTCTTGATAAGCTGCTTTCCATTTGAGAGCTTCCAATACATAGATGCAGGCAGTTTGACATCTTTGAATATCGAATGTCGTATAAAGCAGTCATCGATTGACCTCAACTCCAGGACTCTACAGCAGCTTGAGCGATTCCCACTAGTATCTCTGTCCATTGTAAGTCACTATATAAACGTTATTTCTGACAATACATTTACCTGGACACCTTCACTGCGTTACCTTAATCTTCGGGGGAACGGTATTCGATTAATATGGCAAAACGCATTCCATAAGTTGAAACTGCTAGAGAAACTCGATCTTTCGTTCAATAGTCTTGAGAAATTGCCGTTTGGTGCTTTTAAGGTGTTCAACGAGTTTAGTTCCCTGAAGGAAATTGACTTATCCCATAACAAACTACGGCTTACCGCCGCGGTGTATAAAATGCCATTTGGAACGTCTAGGAAATTACAAAGAATAGACCTGAGCTCTAATGCCATCACGGGTATTCCGCGTGGATATTTGAATTATATAACGTCTCTCAGATATCTAAATTTAGCTGATAACCAAATAGCTAAAGTGGTACCTTGGTTGGGGCAAATTCCAAACTTGGAGGTCCTAAATTTGTCGAAAAACAGATTTGACAGTCTGCCTCCTCCCGGTTGGCCGAACAGAATGCTAATACTAAGGAACTTGACATTAGCGGCAGTAAAGACAACTAATGGATACAGCTATTTACGTGGTGATATATCGGCTTTGGTAAGATCGGCTCCAATGTTAGAGTTCTTGGACTTATCAAATAGTAACGCACAGTGTGACAACGTTGTCTTTAGAGGTTCAATAAAATCGGCGTCTTTCTTGAAGACGCTTGATCTGTCTAAAAACTGCCTCGACAGCAACGATCTGAATGATATATACGCAGGGTATCATCCAAGGTTGACATCGTTAAGTTTAGCTCACAATGAGATTACCGAATTGAAAGACAACACTTTCGCCATTTCCCTGGCAATTCAAAATCTTGATCTCAGTAACAATCAAATCAGCTACATACCGGCGAACACGTTCACATATCTCGGCAATCTGAGCCATCTTTATCTTCAATACAATGTCTTATCATCAGTCAACTCCATAAAGCCTGTGATATCCCAATTGGTGATTCTGAATATCGCAAAGAACCTTATCAATGGATTACCTACGGACTTTCTTCCTGAAAGTAGCGATGAAAACTCGGCTCTTAAAAGTATCGATATGAGTTGGAATCCATTTGATTGTTCGTGTGAAAATATGTTATACTTACAAAAATGGTTTCAGAGAGATAATGTGGTGGAAATCCGTTTTGATGAAAAGCTCTCTTATCACTGTGTGAGTCCTCTTCAAGCCAAAGACATCGTCTTTACCGCAGTCAATCTGGATTGTCGTCCTCGCTGGCCTGATTATCTTGGTGTATCTTTAACAATATTTGGATTCATTTGCGCATCTATGGTCCTTGCATACAAGTATCGGTGGCGAATACACTACAATTTCTTTATTCTCCGACACCGTTTGCGGCGTCGACGTTACAGTATTTTTGTGGATGAAGAAAATAACGTTCAGTACGATGCATTCGTCTCTTACTCACAAGACTCCGATATGGACTTGGAATGGATGCAAAGCGAACTGTTGAAAAATGTCGAAGAGTGTGAACAACCGATGCGTCTTTACTTCGCCGGTAGAGACGAAATACCTGGTACGTCTAAATTTGATGTAATTTTGGAAAAAATGCAACAAAGTCGAAAGACTCTTTTGATTTTATCGCCGAGTTACATGCTGAATGAGTGGTGTTACTTTGAGATGCAGATGGCGCACATGAGATTGTTTGATGAAAGCCGTGACGTCATCATCCCCATACTTCTGGAGGAAATACCTGACAATCAAATCACACTGCTAATGCGCAAAATACTTCTAAGAAAAAACTATTTGAAATGGACAGACGATCCTATCGGGCAAGAATTGTTCTGGGGACAATTACGCGAAAATATGCAACAACCGAGTCTTGTCGATCGGCGTTTTCACGTGGACGAATATAATGAAAACAGAGAATAGCTGAGGCATCGTCATCGCGGTTGAGATGAGGCATGTTCCTGGTTGAGGCAATGGTGTAAAACAATTGAAAATTATGTGCATAATAGTACGCGTTTGACAAGTATATTGCGGCATACATCTTAGTGGCGTATTTAGGGTCACTTGTCAGGGGAGGTGGGGGGGGGGGGGGGGCAAAGGGTATTTTTCCCGGTGGACTTTCTCCGGGTGAAAAAAAAATGACCAGAAAAAAATTGGCGCCCAAAAAGTTATATTTGGGCAAAAATGTAAAAATCACTATTATTTTGTGAAATTTGATACCAAAAATGAATTCTCCGACTTATTTCATTTCCAAAAAAGTGTATTTATAATGTACATTACATTATAAGCTTAAAAGTTACAGTGCTTGATAAATTTCATAAAAAAGGGTTGACACCTCCCTTAAACAAAGGCAATGATATTATTATAAACCCCAACTAAATTGCTTTTGGTATTGGTATAACCAGGGAGGTGTATATTTTGCACTAGGAAACTCGACCTTGCAGCTTTTATTCTTTTCTGTGGAGACATGTAATTGTAAGAAAGTGCTCAACAAAAGAAAGTCGTACACTTTGTTTTGGTCATTTAAAGTAACTTTCGATTATTTTTTTACCAAACAGGCCGGCTAGATAGACATTTGGATGAATCTTTTCGGCACATTTTGATACCAAACATAAAACCTAACAACAAAGATAAACCATGATTAGCACCATTTATAGAAAATTAGTCACTTTTCAAAAGTCACATTTTCAATACACTACGCGGAAGAAAACACCATTTGTTAACAAGCACTAAGCCGTATCAGTTACGTGTTGATCGCTGCGCATTCGCGGGCAAATTCAAATTCAAAGTGTCATGCATGGGTGAGGGATATGAATGTAGGGATTTTTATGGAAAGGAGAAACGTTTGCACTGTGTGTGATCGATTGCCCGCCGGTCAATCCTGGTTATAACAGTGTCAACACACGGGGTGTTTGTTAAACAAATAATCGAAAGTTACTTTAAATGACCTTAACAAAGTGTACGACTTTCTTTTGTTGAGCACTTTATTTGTTTGTTACAGTCTGTATGTTGCAATGAGTGGACCACTACTCTTCCAACACATGGTTGACATATTACTTATGTTACCAATATTATGATAAATCATGTTTTGTTTGGAGCCAATCGATAAGAACACGCGTAGTACAGGGTGACCCAGAAAATGTCACAACCCAAAAAATCACAAAATTCAATATTTTCTTTTTACCATTAAAATAACAAAATATTGCATAACTCGTTCACCAGCTATGTGCACCATACATTTAACTTTCTAAAACATTTTAGATCATAAAAATAGGCCACACGAAACTTAAAATACGTGTAATTTTGTAAGAAGTGTTGTTTTGTAGTGTAAGTGAAGTGCAAAAAAATGGTTTCATGCTACATGAGCAGAACAAGTGCCTGTTTGAAACCATTTCTGCACAGTATCTCATCAATATTCATTTATTATGTAAATCAATATTATTATTATATAAGAAACTTTGAAAACAAAAACTGAAGTCCCCTTGACTTCATTTGAAAATGTTAATTTGATAAATACAGATTAAAAAAAAAGATTACTTAACTCACTGTACTTAAAACAGAATTAAGTTTCATATCTGAACCAAGTTACAATTTTTTTTCACTTTTACAAAAGGGCGAAAACACCCCCTGTCACACAATCAAGGGTATCTTTAGTTTGGTAAGGCCAATTTACATAATCTAAAGTTCTCCAGAAAGCTGAATAAATTGTGTACATAACTGTTGAAAACAGAATGCCATATTTATTTATTTTCATTTTTCATTTTTTTGTTTGTGATTTTTGGGTTCAACATTTTCTGGGTCACCCTGTATTACATTTTTAGTAGGTGTTTTTTTTAAATTTTAAATCTTGCAATCGAGAGTATTACCCTTATTATGCCGAAGCACTACGTCCAACAGTTTAAAGGGGCACTAAGAGATGTGTTGGAGGATGCGCCCTCAATTATGATAAAAACTGGGATTAGTATATTTTTATAATTGTATTACATGTATGAACTTACACCTATAAGGATTAAGACAAATCAGCCCTCTATGTACAAGAAAACGTCGATTCAAAAAATGCTCGTCCCGCGGGACAGGGCGTTTTTCAATAAATAGCGATGATATTGTTTTAATCAAGTCTTGCTGTGTTTTTGCTAGTAGAAACAACAGTTATGGCCATTTTAATGTTCATCTTGAATTCTGAAGTAAATTTTTAAACATTTAACATTTTCAACACCACTTAATGTGCCTTTAATTCAAGCATGTATATGAAAATATTCGGCTAGGCCTATGTGATGTTTAATCACAAAAATGGTACAGGCCTCACTGTCATTTTGACAACATGTTAGATAATACTATAGCACTCTAAAATACACGATGAAGTTGATTTGACCCGGAAAGAACTTTATCCCCGATATTGAATCTCAAGCTCCATACGATTTCAAAACGGTTGCTGTATTATAGAATTTTAGATCCGTGTCCGGGTATATTTTAGATTGTATTGTAATAAGGAAACACTTAGTACTAATACATGACGTTGTATAGCTTAATGTTCTTTGTTTAATGGTTACCCGGGCATGGTTGCCTTGGTTATAGGATAATAATACAAAATGTATAAATAAGTACAATTATACGCTTGATGTGGCTCGGTCCGGTGTCATCCACGGTTGTAGAGTCTCCAGGGTGTCCCAGAATGATTTATACCTTGTTTGAAAATATAATAGAAATATAAAAACAACATCCGTTCCGATATGGCATGGCATTATTGAAAATCGGTGAAAACCTGTTTTTCACTTTCAGCGTATTTCAATTGATAAACTCACACCAAACTTGAAAACTGCCGCTTAGAAAGTATGATATGAATCACTCGAGTAGAACAATTTCCTCTACCACTCAAATATTGCTTCATAAAACTTCACCAACAGTTGATATATATTTCTTTTGTTGTGGAAATAACAAAAAGGACACAACAAATTACCTGCATATCATAAATCGAGCTTTGTGCTGTTGGTCAATGATTTTATGAACTTCAAAAGAGGTAATTCTAGTCAAACTTGGAATTTACCAATTTTACAAAAGAGTCCATATATATTTTCTGTCAGAAACGTCCGATTTTTAAAATTAAAATGTCTACGAAAGCTAAATATATATGTATATGTTAGAATCATAAGCACTTTGACTTGACCGATAACAACGGTATTCATAGCTAAATAAATTCTCCATTCGCGGTATAAATCATTCTGGGACACCCTGAAGCCTGATGTATTATTCTCTTTTTAATGAAGGAATAGATTATTAAAATTATTTTGTTGAACGAATCTATCGTGTCAACCAAAAAATCAGATGTCAATAATTAATGTGACTGGAAGTTGAGAAATTAAAAATTGATTTTCCTCGACCATTAATACTGTGGTATCTACTGTTGATAGCATTGTAATGATGTGCTATCTACTGCTGATAGTATTGCAATATTGTGCTATTGTGCTGATAGCGTTATAATAATGTGCTATTTACTGCTGATAGCTTTGCTTAACAGGAACAAACGATCTTTACCTGTATATGACTCTCCCAATGATATGAGTGAAAGGTTTGCTAGGTTCTTCAAAACCAAAACTGATAAGATTCGGAAAGCCTTAGATGAGGTTGATGTATCATCTCTCGGATTGACATCTGAAGTTAGTGAATGTCAGGCAACGCACCAGTTCTCTCACTTCAATATTGCAACAGTTGACGAAGTTGAGAGGGTTATGGGTAAACTCTCAAACAAGACATGCTCCTTAGACCCCTTACCCACATGGCTGTTGAGGGAGAATATTGGGGTTGTTTCACCATTCATAACTCGTATTGCCAATGCCTCTATGCAGTCTGGTGTCTTCCCAGATGCCCTGAAGGATGCTATCGTTACGCCAGTCCTGAAAAAGCAATCCTTAGACTCTAACAATCTCAAAAACTACAGACCGGTCTCGAATATTCATTACCTTGCTAAAGTACTTGAGACTCTTATTGCTAGCCGATTAAAGGACTTTTTCACTGAGCATAGTTTGGACGATCCACTCCAGTCTGCGTACCGTAAAAGACACAGCACTGAAACTGCCCTCCTGAAAGTTCAGGGGGATATTCTCCATCAATTGGATAGAAACCGTGTTGTTCTGTTGGTTATGTTGGACCTAACCGCAGCGTTCGACACAATAGATCATGTCACGCTAAATCGTCGTCTTGAAAACTCATTTGGTATAACGGGTCCACCTCTCAACTGGTGCAAAACTTACATGTCCTCCAGGCGCAGCCGTGTTAGTATTGAGGGGATATTCTCCAAGAACATGTCCCTTAACTGTGGCGTGCCACAGGGATCCATAATGGGACCACTTGTCTTCAACAAATATACTCACCCTCTTGGCAGAATCATCTCCAGTCACAAGCTATTGTACCACAAGTATGCTGATGATGATCAATTGTACACATCTTATAATCCGAATATTCCAAATGACCATGAAACAGCTATTAAGCGCATGCAAGACTGTATAAATGACATCAACGCGTGGATGACTCTTAATAAACTTAAACTCAACATGGGAAAAACCGAGTTCTTAGTCATTGGATCAACTTATCATCTAAGAAACTTGCCACAACTACAATTACAGATCGGCACAGCAATTGTGAAACCAGTTTCAACAGTTCGCAATCTCGGGATATTTTTCGATCAGACTATGTCCATGGACAAACAAGTCACAGAGCTCTGCCGTAAACTCAATTACCAGATCTACAACATTGCTCGTATCCGCAGATACCTTGACACAGAAACCTGTCATCACATTGTACGATCTCTCGTCACATCTCGCATGGACTATGGCAATTCTTTGCTAGCCGGTCTCACTGAAAATAATCTAAACAAACTCCAGCGTGTCCAAAATAATGCCGCTCGCATAATTTTCCAACTCAAACGTCGTGATCATATATCGCCTTACCTTCACAGCCTACACTGGCTTCCGGTCAAACAGAGAATCCACTTCAAACTTCTTGTTATCATGTTACCAATGTGTTCATCATGAAGCTCCATCTTATTTGTGCAATGATATCTCTTTTCACTCATCTACTGTCACCGGTACTCGTATTCTTAGATCTGCTATGGACGCTACCAAACTTCACATTCCCAGAACATACAAAACAGTTGGTGATCATGCCTTTTCTGTCGTCGGTCCACGCACCTGGAACACACTGCCCATATCCATCCGTGAGGCACCAACCATTCACAGTTTCAAAAAAATCATTGAAATCCCACCTATATCCTTATCAGTAATTTAGCTTGTATTTTGTTTTTGTTTCTCTTGCCTGTTTGTGGCTTCTTATTCTTGTAATGGCGCCTAGATATTCACGATTAGGCGCCCTATAAATCCTCTTATGTATGTATGTATGTATAATGTGCTATCTACAGCTGATAGCATTGGAATTATGTGCTATCTACTGTTGATAGAATCGTTATGATATGCTATCTACTGCTGATAGCATTGTTATAATGTGCTATCTGCTGCTGATAGCATTGTAGTAATGTGCTATCTGCTACTGATAGCATTGTAGTAATGTGCTATCTACTAATGATAGCAATGTAATAATGTGCTATCTACTGATGATAGCATTGTAATGATGTGCTATCTACTGCTGATAGCATTGTAACAATGTGCTATACTCTACTGCTGATAGCATTGTAATAATGTGCTTTCTACTGCTTATAGCATTGTAATAATGTGCTATCTACTGCTGATAGCATCCCAGGTAACACAATTTAGTTGTGACAACGCCTATGAACATCGTGATAAAGTTTGGCTTTGGTCATTTGGACGTCAGTGTTTGACGTCCATCCAACGTAAAAGTGTCGACACTTTTGAACGTAATGTGGACGTTATTTAAACGTTTAGTGACGTTCAGAAAACGTAACCCGACATTCAAGCCACTCCCAAACGTTCTACAAACGTCTCCAAAACTACCTTAGACTTTTTGACGTTATCTGGACGTTAAATACAATGGGTTTTTTAAGAATGTTTACAAAACGTCCTGAAAACCTATTTGACGTTTTAAAGGTAGATGACCCGATCACATTTTCGTAACACAGAATTATTTCAAACATACGGAGATTTTCATATCATATGAAAGCTCGTATTTTTCTCATCATCATACTGAAATTTGACGGCCTAATTCGGTATAATGACAGAGAAATCGACGAAATAGCGTTGAATTACCGCGAATGGTGGTTACTACCGATATAGTTTGTGTACTACTCAATGGGTACAGTTCACAGCATCTTGTGCGTCTAAAATAAGAACCATAATAGCTATGCATCTCAAATTTTGGGACACGACGTTTTTAAGGATGACCTTTCATGTAGAATAGAAAACTTCAAGTTGAAAATCGGAACATCTACCTTTATACTGTTGCCAGACATCCTTTGAACGTTAGATCTCTTTAAACATTTGTAACTCTTGGCAACCAGGGAATGGTGGTGGTATGATAAGGGGGTGGGGTGGGGGTGGGGGCTGCAGCGCAGGGGCTCAACTCTTTGATGTTTATGTCTTTGCACAATGTTTATTGCATTTATTGAGTGAACAATAACTTTTCACTTCTTTAAAACAAGTGAGAAGATAAGCATACATATCAATGTACATTACATGGTGTTAAATTAATGCACCGACTTAATTAAGGTAAAATAATAGGTTTAAATGAATAAGAGGTGCATATATAATAGCTCATTAGCATAATTGAAATGGTACAAACGAGCACCGGTGCTGCTAATTTTTGTAACATTGAAATTTTGCTAATGAGCTATTTGCACAATTTACTCGGCTCATATAAGGCTAAGTAAAAATAGGCAAATTAGTGATTAGGTCCTAGGTAACATAATTTGGTTGGAATTACAACGAATGATTGACAGTTTACGCTTAACTTCCGAATGATGAACTTGTAGTGGGCGCTATACTGTGAAACAAAATCTCAACAATGGGCAGATAGGGTGTTACGTACGCCTGACGAAACTCAATTTCTGCAACGGCATAAGTCACGTGTTCGTTGTACGCCGAGGATACGCTGAGGATACGTCGAGCACGGCAGACATACGCTACGAATACGTTGGTCATACGCTCGCCGATCGCATACGCTGTGATACGCTGTCATAAGTTTGTTATAAGTTAGTGATACGCTATCAATACGTTAGTCATACGCTATGTATGCGTTTAATACGCTATGGATGCGTCCATTCCATCACCGATGTTGACGCAATTCGTTGGGAAGTTGGACGTTCTTGGACGTTCTCGGACTCTGACAATTTTCGAGCTATTTTTTGAATACGTCGGCATACGTTCAAGCCACGTTCAGGCCATACGCTATGGTGTGACAGGGCCTTAGGGAACGTTTGTATACCTTTAAAACGTGCACTGAGCGTTCTCCTGGCGTTTGGAAATACCTGGTCAAACGCTTACCAACGGGAAAGGTTCACAAACGTTGTGAGAACGTTTTGTAATTGTGTTACCTGGGATTGTAATGATATGCTATCTACTGCTGATAGCATTGTTATGATATGCTATCTGCTGCTGATGAGCATTGTAATGATGTGCTATCAACTGCTGATAGCAGTGTAATAATGTGCTATCTACTGCTGATAGCATTGTTATGATATGCTATCTACTACTGATAGCATTGTAATGAAGTGCTATCAACTGCTGATAGCAGTGTAATAATGTGCTATCTACTGCTGATAGCAGTGTAACAATGTGCTATCTGCTGTTGATAGCATTGTAATGATGTGCTATCTACTGCTGATAGCATTGTAATCTGATAGCATTGTAATAATGTGCTATCTACTGCTGATAGCGTTGTAATAATGTGTTATACTGCTGATAGCGTTGTAATAATGTGCTATATACTGATGACAGCATTGTACTAATGTGGTATGATAGCATTGTAATGATGTGCTATCTACTGCTGATAGCATTTTAAAAGTGTGCTTTCTACTGATGATTGCATTGTAATGCCAACAATGGAAAACATGATTGCATTTTAATGATATGCTATCTACTGATGATAGCATTGTAATAATGTGCTATCTACTGATGATAGTGTTGTAGTAATGTGTTATAGCATTGTAATAATGTGCTATCTACTGATTATAGCATTGTAATGATATGCTATCTACTGCTGATAGCATTTTAAAAGTGTGCTTTCTACTGATGATTGCATTGTAATGCCAACAAAGGAAAACATGATTGCATTTTAATGATATGCATTTTAATGATAGCATTGTAATAATGTGCTATCTACTGATGATAGCATTGTAATAATGTGCTATCTACTGATGATAGTGTTGTAGTAATGTGTTATAGCATTGTAATAATGTGCTATCTACTGATGATAGTATGTAATGATATGCTATCTACTGCTGATAGCATTTTAAAAGTGTGCTATCTACTGATGATTGCATTGTAATGCCAACAAAGGAAAACATGATTGCATTTTAATGATATGCTATCTACTGATGATAGCATTGTAATAATGTGTTATAGCGTTGAAATAATGTGCTATCTACTGATGATAGCATTGTATAACTAATGTGGTATTTATTCAATTACTTTATTAACAAACATGGTTAAAAAGCATACATAAAACCCAGGACATGACCAGCATGACAATGGAGACCATCAACATGGGCCAAAGCAGGGTAGACAAAATACATTAAAACTACATTAAAATATATCAAAAAATTACAGGGAATAAAACAATCAGGTGACTTGAGGAGCAGCAGAAAGCAAAGCATGATTAAGAGTGGGCAATATTCAGGTGATCAATATTGTCCCAATTTGGATCTTGTCTGCTGATGATAGCATTGTAATGATGTGCTATCTACTGCTGATAGCATTTTAAAAGTGTGCTATCTACTGATGATTGCATTGTAATGCCAACAATGGAAAACATGATTGCATTTTAATGATATGCTATCTACTGATGATAGCATTGTAATAATGTGCTATCTACTGATGATAGTGTTGTAGTAATGTGTTATAGCGTTGTAATAATGTGCTATCTACTGATGATAGCATTGTAATGATATGCTATCTACTGCTGATAGCATTTTAAAAGTGTGCTGTCTACTGATGATTGCATTGTAATGCCAACAATGGAAAACATGATTGCATTTTAATGATATGCTATCTACTGGATATGCTATCTACTGATGATAGCATTGTAATAATGTGCTATCTACTGATGATAGCATTGTAATTATGTGCTACTTCTGATTGTATTGTGATAATATGCTGTTGCTCGTAGCATATGATATTTCCACTGTAGGCATACTATATTAGCATAATAATAGTATGCACTCTTGTTAACTCTTACTAATATGCTTTTTACAACAGATAGCATTGAAATAATATGCTGCTGAAAGAATTGTGATAATATGTATATTTTCCATTGTTGGCATGCAATTTCTTGTCTACTTTTTGATGTTACTCAAACTAAACAGTTATCCACACTCATTATGTATCTATTTGATTTGTAATCATGTAGACCTGTATATTTGGTTTGTTATACCGGATGGAAAATAAATAAATTAAAAAATATATGCCAATTGTCATTTTTGTATCTACTGTAAAAGTCAATATTTTCGCGATAAGATATTTTCACGAAAATGGTCATAACAGGCATTTCGCGATTTTTTATTTTCGCGATTTTCAACATTTGTGAACATAAGTCAACGGAAGTCAATCATTTTCACGAGTTTATATTTTCGCGGATGAGGATTGATTCGCGAAATTCGCGAAAATAAAAACCTCGCGAAAATTTCTACTTCTACAGTAGTACATTTTTAGATATTTATAATACCCAGAATTAATAGTTTTGTACTTTTTTCATTTGGAATGAAAGAAGGTCAACATTTGGCACGCTTAGATGATTTGCAGATCAGCCAGCATTGAGATAATTGGTTGTGTACTGTTGATAGAAATGTAGATAATATGTGTTGTACTGATGATAGTGATCTTAGTGGTGCGTTGATGGTCATAACGATAAACGGAATAAACGAATAGCCTGTGACTGAACTGAATTATTATATTGAGTTTATTAGACAAGATCAAATATAAATTGGTTAACTTACATTTCAGTTGACAGTTTCTTGATCAACCCATCAGCTTTATAAAAACTGATGGATTGATGATTGTTGCACCGACTAGAAAACTGGTTCTATATGAGTAAAAGGCTCAAGATAACAGGGTTTTTTACCGGGAGCTACATTTCTTTTCATAAGTAGCGCCCGGATCATGGGATTTATTGAGAACCAGGAGCTATTTTCAGTATACCGGGAGCTAACTTTTTGTTAAATCGTATTGTCAAATCAAAATTTGATGTCTTGGGCAAGGTTCCTGATCGTCAACGGGTGCTGGTTGGGACAAAATATCAGCGCTCGGTTGTTTATTTTTCAGTATTACCAGGCGCTATGGCAGGAGGACAGGGGTAAAAATCACTCAGCGCCCGCTTATCTTGAGCCTTGTATGAGTAAGCTGTCACAAATTAGTCTTAAGACTTCAGGTGCATTCTGTTATACACATAAATTGGGCTACCCTTACTTTTTGTTAAAGGGGCCCAGAGAGATTGCTCAAAAAATAAAATTCAACATTTTTACCTTGTTTAGATAGATGAAACCCTCTCATGTAAGATTTCTTTTTAAAAAAATCAGTAAAATTGAAAATAAAGATATTTTCTCAGCATTACCGAAGGTATATTAGTGCTTCACTTTTTTTGGTATTTTGGTTAAAAATCACCACCAATTGAATCAGGGAGGTCATGACTATGCATCACGCAACAAGCCATGGGTGGTCTTCAAGGTTATTTTGAATATTAAAACATGCAACAAATAAGTAAGAAGCAATCTGTGGCCTTTTAGATGAATCTGGGTACTAGTCGTTTCGATGTGATCTCATCGAAACTCAAAATGCTATCAAATCAATGAATTTCACATGAAATACTGCAAATTAAGCTCTAGAATTTTAGGTGGTAGTTAGTACGTATAAGGTTGTGGGTTTGAATCCCAGTATCATCAGATTTGTATGTAAACCTTTGCTTTCATTTCATTTGAATCAAAATGGGGCCAAAGATTCAAAGTCGGAATACTTACAACTAACTACATATTATGCTGTAATTCCTGAGAGCTTACTCATAGTAACGCCAGAAAACTTGACTAAAAAAGTAGATGCTGATTGTTGATTCTTTGACCTTCGGTCCAGAATTGTACTTGTAGTGTTTGTTTGTGACCAATAATGTCCTTATTCTGATATACATCATACAAAAAACACATGCAGCTAAGATACAAGTATCCTTTACTCACTAAATTGAACCTAGACAAATATTACACTCGGAAACGTGAAGGAATGAAATTACCTCTCCCAGAAATTTGACTCAAAAGGCTCCATCAACTGTATACCCAAACATTATTTCTGCCTCCCCCTGCCCCTAATTGTTCCCCTCAATACGCCTCCACACTCCAATGAAAACTCTGACAATTATGTTGAAGGTATCTACCATACTATATCCAAGATACAGAATCATCACTTATTCATGCATTTTCCTGATTATAGAAGCGTTCAACATACTCAGAACTTTTGGTTGTGGACGCCTCTAATCTAGGCAATGCCACTCTTATATCGGTCTCCCTGATAGAATAACAAATATTTGATTGGTGCAGCAATCGGTCCCCGTGCACGGAAGTGCCGCTCGAAATGGTTTGCTTCTTTGCAAAGATTCCCTAAACATCGGGTATGATTTATGTTGGAAAACCCTAAATATTGATCCCAGATCACACAAAAACCCAAACACAGGTAAAAACATTGGTTAATAACAAAGGCAACACTGAAATACATTTTTCTTTTTAATTTTTGCAAAACGAGCATTTATAACACTAAGCAAGTAATACGCTGCATGTTAAAATGATGATGTTTGGAGACATTAGTTTTAGCCAACACTCATGTGTAAAATCACTGCTCAATATGAAATGCCTGCTAGGTAACCCTGAATTCCAATTTGGTAAATGTATATTTTTAAAACATTATTTACATTATTACCATGCCCAGACTATTATGAGCCGTATTCTCGCCGATATATTTAAACGCGGTTTTAAGCAGTGGCGTAGCCAGAGTCCTATTCGTTTAACTTGACTTTAAACATATCGTTTAACTAAACGCAATTCTTGAAACTTAAACATGCATCTAACTCACTGAAAATGTTCTTACTTAACTCATTTAACTTAACTCACACACCAACTGTATGCCTTAAATGATTACTCAGATTGTGTAGTTTTAAAAATACACATACATTTTATGAATTTGGTCGATATCTACAGTGGCGTAGCTAGAATTTTTTTCAGGGGGAAGGGGAGAGGGGGGGGGGGGGGGGGTGGAGTAAGATCAGAAATTTTCTTAAAAGGGTGCCAAAATATTTTTTCAGTCAGCTCAGAAAACTTGATTAGTAGGAGAGGGGAGAGGGGGAGGTGGTATGGCATGTTGTACACTAAATGCCAGCGAAAAATGGTCCTTGTAAATTGTCATGTCTATACACACTACATCCGGAGACTGGGGCGGGGCATAAATAGGACTGGGGCGGGGGCACAAAATAGGGCTGGGGCGGGGGCACAGAGGGCTTTTTTCGGTCGAGGGGGGGGGGGGGGGAATGCCCCCCCCCCCCAGCGGTAGCTACGCCACTGGATATCTATTGTAACCCATTCAGGCCACAATAAATTGAATACCTATATACAGTGAACGCACTACTTCTCTGGGAACTAGATTTGCGGAGTTTAAAATCAGGTTTTGTTTAACATGTTGTTTAAAAGATAAACTCACGTTTAATTTGGACACAAGTTTAGTTAGACACGAGTTTAAGCTAAAACCGTGTTTAGTACGAGAATACCACCCTATGTGTCTGGAATCATCAATTTAGCCAGCATCTTATGAAGAACCACTGCTCAGGAGACATTTTTTTTGAAATTTAAAAAAAGTTTAAATTCACCAAAATGTTTATTTTCAAAAAACAAACAAAAAAGAGACCCATCCCAACATCTGACCCTACCTGAGAGGTCTGTTTGCCCGTAGAACAGGGTGATTTCTACTGTCAATACAATACACGATGACACATTTTGGTATGGCTTTTGCTGTAAGTATCTCAAGTGTTTTACAGTTCTTAGGTGGTTTTTTCAAAGTTTGCAAACAATATGTATTCAAAAGGAACATCCCACACAGGGCAAGTCAGGAAGATGGGCACTTTTCTAGCAAAGGGTGTTACAAAAGTTTTAAGCATGCATATTCTAAACCAATGGAAGCGATTAAAAGACCCATAAGTTGGCTTTCATTCAAATGAAGAATTTTTAAAATCGACCATTACCTTATCATGTTGCACTAATTAGTAAAGCCCAAATGCGTACAGCCAATCCATGGGATGGTCGAATTATCAAGCCATTCTTCAGTTTTTCTTGAATTCAGGCTTTTTCTTACTAATATCCACAGTTCTATTTAACTTTTCAGTCATTTTAAGATTTTGTATCCAATTTTCATGTACCTTATCGACTAAAACAATAATAAATGTACATTTACGGGATGAATCCAAAATAAATAGTGCTAGAAATGGACAACAACCCAACAGTATCCTAATCGATCCCATGGTAAATCATAAACAATTTATTGATATCACTGATCACTGATGGTCAACTGGTCATAGCAATTTATGGTTGGCCGTCTAATCTCACTACTGAGCGCTGCTTCTACAGAGCTCTCTCAGCTCCTGCTAAAAGCCGACTAATCTCTCTACGGTAACCTAGTTTTTGAGGATAATTCGCTGGAGAACGATTTTCTGTCTAATGGTATCAAAAGGCAGACTACAGAGCTGATAGCCAGAATGTTCCGGCTAATGACTCTCTGTAGCAACGTGTTATATGTGTTATCCTGTAGATTGGCTTTAAAATACCAGGTTCAACTAAAATTGATGTAACATTATGACACAATGGTCAAACATGAAAATTCTGTTTTTTAAATGAAAGCTAAATATGCAGCCTTTTTTAGCACTACCGTTGGTTTTGAATATATGCAGGCCTGAATTTTTGTGGCGCTTTTGCTAAAAAGTGTCTGTTCTTTCTGACTCGCCCTCTATTATATTATATAATTAGTCAGGATCATGTCATCTGTCCAAACCTTGTATTGCCATCTAGCCCTTCAGCATGTATAAAGTAATACTTCCTATCTGGACAGTCTGTTCTAAACATGTTCTAGAACCAAAACATATCTATCAAAACCTTGTAAGGAATCTTGCCCCGAACATGTATAAAACAACATTTCCTATGCATAACCGTTGGGCAGTTTGACTTTATACATGCTGAAGGGTCGGAAACAGTGGTTTTGACAAAACAGCAACGTTGTGAGTAATCACTGCTCAGCATGAAATGTTTTCTTCTTGCCATCAATATACGATGACACATTTTGGTGTGGCTTTTGTTGTTGATATCCCTGCTGTCTTGGTCTGATCGGCGTGGCATTGTGCTGCCTAAACTGTTGTTGCTGTTGCTTTTGTTGCCTTTGCCGTCTGGCAGTTTCTATTTGTTTCTTGGCACCCATTATCATTTGGCTGAAATAAAAGTCATAGTAATATATTAGGATTCAATAAAGGGCCTTTTAATTGGGTGAAATCATGGAACATGACGGTGAATAGTAAATATCGGTTAAGTCATGTCGGTTCACTTTTATTTCTTGCCCCCCCCCCCCACCCCAATATGAAATGAAAAACCTAGCTACGTCACTAGCTACGTCATTTTAAGCCAGATTATACATAATCATTATCATGTAGAGAGAGATGCTATCCAGTCTTATTAGAATATCAACGATATTAGCGTGTGTATTTTTTCAAAATGTTTCATATATATTCCAAAAATGTTGATTCCACAATCCTTTTAGTACAAGGTTAAATCTCAAAAACTTGATGAACATTTATCTTGTTGTCCAATTGGAAACTGATGTTAAGTTAAATGTTGGTTTTTCATGTTGTTCTTTTGTTTTATCTAATTGCTGAGCAAAAATGGTGCAAGCAGGGGTGTACCCAGAGAGGGGGCAGGAGCCCTGCCAGAAGGCTTGCCCTCTTCATGAAATGGCAAATCATGCATATTAACCATAATTAGTTGCTTATGCCCCCCACCACCCCCTGTTACGCTACTGTGTGTGAGAGTGCTATACAAGTGTATTTGCCTATTATCTCATTTCCACACACTTTGTAAATCATGATGTGAGCTGCCACTGGGTAGCACCGACCCTTTCCAGTTCAAGGAAGCGATGAGAGTCAAACTCTCCTTTCCTTTGTGCCTTACCCATCATGCAAACATTTTCGATTCACATTCAAGCTTGTACTCACTTGAGGCCTTTGAGCTCATCTATGACACCCTGTACAACTTTAGCTGCTTCACGATCTTCTGTCCTTAGAGTGTAGGACGGGCCTGGTGGTAGACACATTGGCTTAAAAGCAGATATCTTACTGCCATACGGGGACGACTTGTCACTGGCAAGCGATGACGGACCACCAGATATGTTACTGCCATATGGGGATGTCTTGTTACTGGCAAGCGATGACGGACCAGTCGTAGCTGTAGTGTATTTTGATGCTAAGTCAGTGGTGCTCGAAGACTGAGGAACAGCGTTGGGTTTTGGTGCTAATAGAGAAAGATCGAAAGAAATAATTGCATAATATCATGTCAATTTAAGATTGAAAATATGTGATGTGTGGCTGTTATTGCTAGAAGAACCAAGAACAATATTGGCTCTTACATTTTATGCGAGGGCTATATAGAGAAAGTATAAGGTATTGACCTTTTTGTACAATACAATTATATCAAAATATGAATGAAAATAATGATTAGACATTTGAATATCATTTCTCAAGAGAATAATGACCAATCTTGGGTTCTGTAGGTTTGAGTGGGATACACCTCTCAGATATATTGCAAGATATCAAACTTTATAAGTCAGTCATTTTAGTTGCACCTGAATAAAGTCTGTATCAAAAGTATATTCATCCTTAACCAGTTGCTTAATACACTGAGAGTCTGAATGCCCCCTAAGTTTAACTTTACTGGGAAGGATTTTGTGTGCTAAATTAGCCATTTTATAAATTTTGACCTGGAAAATATACCCAAAAGCAGAATTCTGCTCCTTGATAAGTTACCCTGTTTAGCTACTTCCTTTACCTTTAGTGTGACCCCTTTGCCCTATCCTTTACCTTTAGTCTGTTTTTGATGACTCGCATCCCATCCAGGTGTCGCATTCCTAAGACATTGCTCTTCCATTTGACAGACTTGCTACACATTCTGTATCAAGACACAATTAAGTAACGGGACACATTGCCCCTGCCTGTTCCCCTACCCAGTGTGACCCCTGTGCCCCTATCCTTTACCTGTAGTCTGTTTTTGATGACTCGCATCCCATCCAGGTGTCGCATTCCTAAGATATTGTTCTTCCATTTGACAGACTTGTGAAAAGGTAAAATCCATCATGTCATCATCTAATACATCTACCCATTCTGTATCAAAACACAATAAAGCAATGGGACACATTTCCCCTGCCTGTTCCCCTACCCAGTGTGACCCTTGTGCCCCTATCCTTTACCTGTAGTCTGTTTTTGATGACTCGCATCCCATCCAGGTGTCGCATTCCTAAGATATTGTTCTTCCATTTGACAGACTTGTGAAAAGGTAAAATCCATCATGTCATCATCTAATACATCTACCCATTCTGTATCAAAACACAATAAAGCAATGGGACACATTGCCCCTGCCTGTTCCCCTACCCAGTGTGACCCTTGTGCCCCTATCCTTTACCTGTAGTCTGTTTTTGATGACTCGCATCCCATCCAGGTGTCGCATTCCTAAGATATTGTTCTTCCATTTGACAGACTTGTGAAAAGGTAAAATCCATCATGTCATCATCTAATACATCTACCCATTCTGTATCAAAACACAATAAAGCAATGGGACACATTTCCCCTGCCTGTTCCCCTACCCAGTGTGACCCTTGTGCCCCTATCCTTTACCTGTAGTCTGTTTTTGATGACTCGCATCCCATCCAGGTGTCGCATTCCTAAGATATTGTTCTTCCATTTGACAGACTTGTGAAAAGGTAAAATCCATCATGTCATCATCTAATACATCTACACATTCTGTATCAAAATACAAGAAAAGGGGAGAAATCAGGCTAAATATTCAACAACATATTCCAAATTAACTGGTTTTTGCATTTTACACTGTATACAACAACTGTCAAAAATCTAGACAAATCAATGAATATTATTGTTATACAAAGAGAAAATTGATCAAATTGAGAACCACAGTAACTGCAACAGGGTGCTTTTAATTCAAGCTAAATACCAGAAGAATTAAAGTTGTATGATGAAATATAATAATTGGAAAGGGGTTCAATTGCCATTTAGTTGAGACCCACAATTTTTTTATTTAGTCTACACAAATTTATTAAGGGTTGGGATTTTAGACCAAGGTTTGTAGACTGCAGACCCATTTGCATGGTGTTTAGACATTTCCCCAAATGACTTCATACCATTTTGCCCTGTCATCATGGTTATCTGTTACTGAAAACATGCGCATATAGCACACAATTTTTTTGAAATACCTACATAATCTGGCCTTAATAAAGATACACTTTGGTATTAAACAGGCTTCTAAAAATTATATTCCTGGACACACGGGTGTAAAAGAATTTGCTATTTTTTTTAAATTAATTTGGTTTCAATTCCTTCAACTGACGCCTTCAAATTGGATACAGATTAAGTAAACTCTATACATTTTCCCAAATGGGTGCAATTCCTGAGTTATGATAATCAAAGGTGGGGTGGGTGGGGAATGGGGAGGGGGGGGGGGGGGGAGCAAAGACGCCACTGAAAAAGAAAGGATAGTGCTTCAGCAACCTTAGAGAACCTACCAGGTTTATTTGCACCATCTTCATCACAGAGAGATCCTTGCATTTGAACTGGCTGTTCAGATACCAACATTTGAGATTCAGATTTGTCTCTTTTCTCTGCAGCTCCCACAGGGCATTTTTCTCCCTTTGATGTATCACCGTCATCAGATGCCTCTGGTATCTTCATCTTTTCCTCACCATCATTTGGTTCTTCCTTTGATCCTGTATCCATAGCTGGTGGCTCTACTTTCATTTCTACTTCTCTGATTTCTTTGCCTTCCTTTGGTCCTGTGCCTATAGGCTGTGGTTTTACCTCCATATCCACTGCTTTGATTTCTTTTAGTCCATCTTCTAAATCCATGGTGCTCTTTCCACTGATGTCATCAGCCTTCCTTTCATTTTTGGTTTGACTCTGTTTATCAGTAACAGATTGTGATGTTGTGGGCATCTGATCTGGTGATGTTATCTCTTCCAAAACCATATCAGCAACTTCTTTTCCAGGTTTATCCTCTTTAGGTACATTTAATTCTACAGTCATCTTGTTATCTTGATCTTCATTATTGGTTGCTCCATCACCCGTATTCTCAATTTCTGCATCTGTGTTTGTGGGTGACGGTATTGGTGGAGAAATCTTGCGGGTCTTTTCTGAGGTTGATGGTATGGCTACTACATTAGCCTGAAAAAAATGTTGCAAGAAATAGTTGAAGAATATAATTATACAACAATAAAGCTTTGGTATAAAATCAGAAAAGGCAACTGTTTACACAAGGATGAAAGCGAAAATTGGAGAAAAGGATGAAGATTGATTCCAAAAATCTGAAAATACCTGGATATTATATACTGTTGTACAGGGATGATTCTCAGGGATGGAAAAAAGACCCGCCCGCCCGCCCATAGCGGGTAACTTTCGAGTCGGGCGGGGAAAGGTGCAAAGGTACCCGTCCGACTGGCGGGTAACATTTTTTAAGCTCAAAGTGTAAGTAACAGTAAGTTCAGGGTAATTTCATCATCAGATCCCTGTCTCGAGATGATAGAGGAGATCAGGTTGATAGGAGATTAAAGAGAGTATTGGATTGATGAACATGATAAATACGAGGAGCTGTTATACGGGCTAGGGTTACAGTGGAAATCGTACAATAAAGACAAAAACATGTAATTGTATTTGAAAATAGTCTTGCTTTTAATTGTTTGCTGCAAAATATTATGAAAAACCTTGGGCTGGTGGAATTTTTGTCGGGCAGGTAATTTCTGTGAGTTACCTGCCCGACTGGCTAGTTGACAAAAATCTGAAGTTCCACCGCTGATGATTCTACGTGAAAATTAGTGGAAATAGAACCTCGAAACTTTCATTTCTATTTACAGAAGGGCCAAGTTTATGGAACACACAATGTAGGTTTAGTGTTTAAATGGTTTTTTTTATTATATTGACACTTAATTCTACCACATCTTGAACACTTTCATTGTTGGGAGTAGTGGTTTTTTTCTTCGTTCTACTTCATTTCTGTATTTGATGAAAAGGTAAATCATATATACAGGGTGAGTAAAAAAAAAGTTTACTCAACTTCAGCGATTTTTTTAAAATAAAGTATTCGTTTGTTTTCAAAACAATTTACTACGGTATAAGGGACGCACCATTTGATTTTCAGGGGGGGGGGTAGGAAGTTTTGTTTGGGGGAGAATTTTTGTTTTTTTTTGCCGCCGGAAGGGGTGAATTTTTTTTTTTGCGCCGCCGAAGGCGGCGAATTTTTTTTTTTAATGTATCCATTCATATTGAGTTGGGTGGGGGTAGAATTTTTTTTTTTTTTTTTTTTACTCATCAGGGGTGAATTTTTTTTTGTTGGCCTGCATAGAGGGGGAATTTTTTTTTCTTTCCGAAAACTTCCTACCCCCCCCCCCCTGAAAATCTAATGGTGCGTCCCTAAAGACAAATCAATTAGCTTTAATACATGTGTACGTAATAGTTACTAAATTAGCCTGAATTTTATCTGGTTTAGATTGGTTGAGGGAAACTTATTTTTCGCTGCTTTGAATAAAAGTGACCAATTTAACGTCCGAACACGCTTCCAGATCTTGACCATTATATTTCATAAGATACGACCAATAAAAAATTACAATACCGACAGCGATAGGATCAATTCCTTTGTTATGAAATGATTAAAATGTGGTAATTGTGTCATAAATAGGCCTTAAAGCTGTCTATTGTTTTAATCTATTAGGAGACAATTTTGAACACGTCTATTGTCTACTTAATTATTTTAATAAACAAGATGTGCAATGCTTTACATCATAATCCTAGTAAACATTATTAAGCTCGTTAAGCTTGAAATTAAAAACCGTGTTTTTTGGTGAAAAAACAGCTCCTGTACAGAAATAGTCATATTTACTTAACGGTATCATCAAATAGCGTGAATTTTTTCCAGATGGTAGCAAAGAAATGGCGATATCATTTAAAGTTTTGTTTGCCTTGATTTTGTGGTCAGAAATATTTGTTTTGATTTTTTCAATTAGGGTAAACTTTTTTTGACTCACCCTGTATATGACTGAGTTGATGTAGGTTTTTTAAATCTTGGCTCAAATGTGTCCCAAATAACTTTGTATACCTGAACACAACAAACAAACAAACAAATGACAAACACACAAACAATGACCACCCCACAATTACCCCCTCCCCGCCAAAAAAAACCCCACCCCACACCTAACAACAACACCCAACAAACAGAAAAATAAAAACACAAGCAAATTACCACATATCAATCATATAGGCAAATACCACCAAACACACAAAAACCAACAAATAAACAATAAAACATGATACAACAATCTCCATACCTTCTCCCCCTCCCCTCCCCACACTCACCCCATTGTCGGAACATTGGTTGTCATTTTCAACTTCTTTGCCTGGCACAGCCTCATCACCATCTTCACCCATCTGGCATACAATGGTGCCGGTCATCTGTAGTAGAACATTCTTGGTATTTGTGTCTTGGTCTTCAATCTGACCTGCAGATTGTAAAGTATGAGTTCCTTCATCACTCTCAGGTAGTTGGGTATAAATTGGAGATTTGTTTGATATTTCATCACTTTCTTGTCCTGCGGTGCCACTTTGGACTTTGGGTTGCACTGACGGGTTTCCTTGATCAGAGTCAGCTTCAGAATGATCAACGACATCAGCGTTGACAACTTCTCTGTCAGCTGAAGCCTTGGCTTCACTCTCTGCAGTATCACCAGTCTTGACACTCAGCTTCACACACTCATCAGATGCCACTACAGAAGTTGATAAAGACCCACCATCTGTTACACTGGGTGCATTATTCTTGTCATAGGTAATATCGGTATCAGAGCATCTTTGTCCATCAGACACATCTCCCTGATCCACCAGTTCCAAGTTAGCGTCTGCATTTTCCATATTGACTTCTTTGTGTTCATTGTCTCTGTCCTTTGGAGCCACAATCAAAGCTACTTCCCCATCCTCCATGATTGCATCAGACACTGGGTGTTGTTTCTCTGCTTCCATATCATCTGTTTCAGCATTGCTTTCTTCTGATGGTTGATCTTGATGAGGAGGTGACACAGCAGTGTTAGCAACTGGTGAGGTGTTTGGTTTCTTTTTACCAAAGGTTGGAATTAGCTTCTTGGGCTCCAGATCTTCCCTTGTCCTATGAAAATGAATCACAAATATCGTAAGATACATAATGTCGTGAAACTCAACATTTGGTTTCTGATAACAATCAGTTAACTATGAATTTCCCCTCACCCTCCCATCAATCAATGTGGGACACTTTTACTAACTTCTGAAGACATGCATTTTTCACATTTCTCAACACTGCACAGGGGAAGTGTGCCCCCACCTGTGACTATCATTCGGGGGAATAGCACCCATTTGGGGAAATTTAAGGGTTTTTTACTTTTCTTACTTTCCCTACAGTTATCGGTTATCGAGCTCGATATCTTTTGCGCCTGTTTGGGGGACGCTACGCCACAACCCCCCCCCCCCCACTCTCAAATTTGTTGACTCGGCGGCACATCCCCCCTCTAAAAAAACCAAAAACGCCCGACCAATCTACCCTACCTGAGAGGTTCGTTTGCCTGTACAACAGGGATTTCCCATCGCCTAATCCCCCAAAAATCAAAAAATCAACATCATAATAGCATTATTCATTTTCATCACCAGTTGAAACATAACCATTGCTAATAGTAATATGTGTTGTGTTTGAATAGTAAGACCTCCTCCAGTTTTATTCCATCTCACACTTTCAAGAACACAATGCTGTGCCTACCTTGTTGATGATGATTCCGACAGTGGTTCCTCATCCTTTGATTTCTTGCGAGAAAGTCTGGCCTTCTTCTTAACAGGGGATGACATTGCCTTGTCGTCATCAGACAAACCTGATGTGGGTTCCACCGCTTTGCTGTTATCTGCAACAAACAATATATATGCCAGTGTTGAATGAATACGCCTCTCTTTTAGGCCAACAACAAAAAATAGCTGTGTTGCCCTCAGCGACCGACCCTAAAATCGTAAAATCTAGGGTCACATTTCTTTTCTTTTTTTCTTTTTCTTTTTTAATTTTTTTTTCTTCTTTTCTTTTTAGATTTAAATTTGATTAAAAGTGTCTAAATGTTACTATTTCTTGCTTGAAATGAATAAATATGCCTAAATGAATGTTTTTTAGACTATTGTCACACTAGAAACATTAGTTAAATTGACATATGGGCATATACCAATTTTGTCTTGACATAAACCATCTATTTTTCAGCCCAAAAAAATAAAAATAAAAATTTGAAGAAAAAAAATTTGACAAAAAAATTGACAACATTTGAAGAAAGAAAAAAAAATCGACCAAATGCAAACATTTATTACGCAGCGACCACGGCCGAGCGCTTGTGCACGGTATAAAACATTTACGGGGGCTTGTACAGAGAATAGGCTACAGGGTATCACCCCTCTATTGTTTTGTCTTTTCCTCTTTTCATGATAAAATATCAATTCTGGAAATAAGAAGAAAAAAAAACAATTTTTGTTTCTTTCTTTTTGCCCATTTCCAGATTGTTTTTTTTTTATTGCCTCATTTCCGGAAATTCAGATATTTTCGGAGATTGAAAATGTCATTGAGGAGGGCTGATTTAAAAAAAAGTGTACATGCTATGTATGAATCTGATAAGAGGCGCCTTAAAGAGGGAGTCTGAGTGATAAGAGGGGCGTGTGGGATGGGGATTTAAACACTTAACATCAAGATGTGCCAAAACTGAATGGGGCCTTCTGTTTTGTACCAAAATGTGGACCCTTTTGACGTGCCTCCTATTCTTAATCAAGGCACACAACTGATTGCGATTAGGCCTAAAAAAAAAAGTTTGATTGGCGTAACCCGACCGACCCTAAATACATCGCCGACCCTGAATATTTTTTATTATTTTGAGGGGGAAAAAAAATATATATATATATATATATTTATAAAAATTGAACAAAGTATTAAAGTTTTTGACTGTTTGCTTTCATTTTCGGCTATTTTAAGTCCCCATCGAAATGATATATTTTTGAATTTTTGCCGTCTCTTCATTTGTGTGTACTACTGCTGTCTTTTAAGTGTTCAAAAGTATGTGATTTAAAAAATTTAAAAATTAAAAAAAAAAAAAAAATCCTGACCGACCTACCCTATTTGTTTTGGTCATGTTACGCCAATCAAACTTTTTTTTAGGCCTTAATTTGGAACTTTTCGCACAATGTTGTAACATACTCCCTGGAGTCTAGAGCATCTCGTTTTGATGGCGCAGCCATCGCGTGACTGATTGTTGATGTTGATGGTGGCAAACACAATAGCCCAACGCACCACACGGTTTGAACTACTGCGTCAGTGTGTAACACACGACTGCAACACAGTTTCAGCCATAAATGCTTATGTTGCATCTTTGATGAGGTGTGGATAGTTACAATAACGATACACGTGGGATTTTGGAACTTCTTAAGTAGTATTCTTTGATATAGCATACCATATGAATTTCATGTGGCAACTTAAGCGCAAACATGATTATGCATAGCCTTTTAGATAAATTATGGTCAAAAACCATACGATTTTCATGGTTAAAAAATCGTAACTTTTTAACCTCTAGGAGTACGAGATTCGACCTTGTTTTAAAATAAAGCTTTAAGCCTTTTACATTTTATGAAAATGTTTTATTATTATTTAAAAATTGAGAAACGCCGTCTATTAATTTATTACAACCACTAGTTGTCCTGTTTCACAGTGCAATCAATGGAAGATTTAAGAAAATGGTCCTTCTCTCCCTGATGCACGCAATTGTAACTCCAAAACGCCCTCATCCCGAATTTTTAGACCTTGTTTAATATTAATAAACATATGCTTATCCGTCGCCTCTGTTAAATTCATGCTGATTGGTTAATATTAAACTCCGTCATTTTGTACTGACATTTAGATCACCAATCAGTAACCGTTTCTCAATTTGCAGAATCGGAGATTGAATATAAATTCCCCACAAATTCTGAGATCAATTTTGTCTCACATAAAAAGATGCCTAAGACCTGTCTGGTATCTTATTAAATTCACTTCTAAGATGGAAAGCTGAAGTCCTCTTCTTTCCAACCCTATCTTTTAAATTATTAACGGAGTTAATCTGGTGAAACTATATTGAAAATAGTTTGACTTCTTTAAAATTTATTGGACATTTCTAAGTTTTGTGTGTAGGTGATCGCGGGAATACACAAAAGAGTGGATATTGATTTAGCATTCTCAACCATTGTCAACAGTAGTACATACAAAAGTCAATAAAGGTTAATCAGCCATCTACATAGTACTGTGTATGTAAAATGGCCATATTTAAATGGTCCTGTTTATAGCTACCAAAAATGGACTCAAGAAATTCATATGTCAAGGCTCAGATTAGTGTCTAACCGATCAGCTCATGTCAGCCGATCGCCGATCACCGATCATTTCCTCTTTGATCGGCCGATCCGATCCGATCACCGATTAAATGCGCAAGTGAACTGCAATGCCTAAATAACAGTACATTTCCCTCGTGTGTGTTGCCGTACATAGTGTAAATATAGTAGCATTTGTGTACTTAGCAAAACAGATTATAACGAGTGAAAAACAAGTTCAAATTGTTTAAATAAAAAAGATAATTGTTTACTCTTTTTATTTATCGAAGTTAACCTGGTCCATGTCTCTAAGGACACCTGTCAATCAAGTGTCAAGTCATTGTTTACATTTACAAACGTTGCGATTGCGTCGACCGATCATGTGCGATTTGAAGCTTTGCACACGGCACGCTGGGTATTCCCACAATTCTTTCTTTGTTGCAAAAATACATCATAATTCATAAACACACTACCTGATAGTAAATTAATGACAAGCCTTGTTTGATAACGCCTTTGGCGGGCCATGACGTGGGTATTTCCCGTAATAAAAACATTGAATGTACATTCGCTGAATCCCGCCGATCGAACTAATCTGAAAACAGGCAAGTTTGAAAGGATTTGTACCCTTATAGGCTTCGCTAAATTCACCTGGATAAACTAATTGACTAGTTTATGTTATGTGAAGAAGTAAGAAGGCGAGTTTGAGAGGAATTTTAACAGAGAAAAGACGACATGATAAGCTTTTATGGGTTTTCATACTATAGTGATTGATCGGTTCATCAGATCGGTAGATGAAGGAATTTTGCCGATCACGGATCAGATCCCGATCAGACTTATATCGGGCCGATCGGGAAACTCCCGATCTGATCGGTTAGACACTAGCTCAGATGATAGTCATATTATTGCAGGGGGTCTATTACTATTAGGCCACAAAAAGGTTTACCCAAAGAGGATGGTTTACCTTTACTCTTCTTTGATCCCTTTTTCTGATTCCTCTTCATTTTATTCTGTGCAGCAATTTCAAAGTTTGGAGATAAGCAGACCAGGCAACTCTGTAATTGGGTAAATTGATCAAGAATTGTTTGCTTTGATTATAGCTCAACCTAAAGGCTAAAGACAGCCTAAATAGGCCAGGGTCCTATAGTTTTATGATTAGAAATTGAACGAAAACCACGCATGCAGCACAAAGATGATTGCAACTGAAATATTCACGCTCATGGTTGTGTCAGGGTGTGCCACTGAGCTTGCCGATCGGAGGCCACTTTTAAATTAAAATTTGGTTGGCATAGAACTGGTGGCGCTATACCGATCAGGCGTGATTGTAGCAGACGACTCGACGCTGGCCACGCGTCTCTCAGACGACCCAATATGTCAACGGGAGTGCACTATTTTGAATTATTTTTTAACAGTCATCGCCCGGTTAACGATGACAATTCTTCTAATTATGATGAATTTGTCAAAATGATAAGATTAACATTCGCGATTACGTGTTATTCATTACATATTCAACATTTAGGTTTCGCGTGGCCACCGTCGTCTGTGTAAATCCACAGCGCCCTCAAACCTATGCCAACCAAATATTACGTTAAACCTGGTTAAACATTGTTAAACGCGTTAAACGCCGGTCACCGACACATTCCAATGATTACCATAATTTATGTGAATATGCAAAAGGAACCGTTTTCGCTACGTACATTACACAAGTGGTAGACTATGGACATGAAATACAGCGCCTCCAAGTGACAGCTTTCTAATCATCCATGACTGAATTTTCCAACCAGCAGTTAGGCCAATAATAAAATATTGTTTGGTTGTCCTCGACATTCCTATCTTATTTTCCGTCAGTTCTAAAACCTCGTATAAACATTATTCATAGTCAAATTACCCGCTCATGCTTAACCGATGAACATACCCTGAGACGATATACCTGTATTGTGCAGGGCGCCGGATTGGACATACCGATTGAGCAGTGTGCAATGAAAGCATTCATGTGTAGTAGCGTGTGATTATGCTAAGTTGACGTGAGTTCAAACGCCAATTATCAGCCGTTGATAAAGCAGAGTGTCGATTGGGAAATGTGTTGAAATTCATTTGTTGTTGTATTAGTGTGTTCGTTATTGACATCATTGTTCACCGGCCTATGGTGAGCGTGTGAACTCACTAAAACTGTTTTAGATATGACCAAATATAAGGACTGACCATGGACAACTAAATTATTTATATTTTGGGACTTACGGGAGCATTGATATTAGACGATTTATAGAATCAATTTGAATAAGTAAGCTATCAAAATATTCCTTGATATATAAATCATTATTATGAACGGAAATCATTCTCTGTAATGCACAAATTACAGAGAAATCTTGAAATGAAAGTTGCAAACATTTTTAAATTTTTGTTGAATTTGTGAATTTTTTGCGACACATTAATTTTCACTCATCTGTATCGATCTGTTATGTTGCAGGGGAATGGCATTTGGCTCTCATCTCATCCATAATAGGAGTTTGACTAATATTCATTACATCCATACCATTAAACAACAACTTTGATATGTCAATTTTCTAATATATTGACTCCCAATAGTTAGCTTTAAACAATTGACATCAGAGCAAGCGACCATTGATGTTTAGCTGTGATTCGATTCCCATTGTTCAGCTGGTCGCTGGTGGGCGCTGCATTTGATGTCCGTTATATGCTTGCGGTAGCACTTGTGATTAGTATAGGACCAGGGGTGTGCCACTGAGCTTGCCGATCGGGTCCACTTTTAAATTGAACTTGAAGTCAGCATAGAATTGGTGGCGCTGTTCTACCGATAAGGCGTAATCGTCTGGGCGTAATTGTAGCAGACGACGCGACGCTGGCCACGCGTCTCTCAGACGACCCAATATGGCAACGGGAGTGCACCATTTTGAATTATTTTTAACAGTCATCGCCCGGTTAACGATAAAAATTCTTTTAATTATGATGAATTTGTCAAAATGATAAGTTTAATATTCGCGATTACGTGTTATTCACTACGAATTCAAAATGTAGGTTTCGCGTGGCCACCGTCGTCTGTGTAAATCTACAGCGCCCCCAAACCTATGCTGACTAACAATTCCGTTAAACCTGGTTAAACATTGTTAAACGCGTTAAACGCCGGTCACGGACGCATTCCGGACGATTACCATAATTTATTCAAATATGCAAAAGGGTCCGTTTTCGCTACGTACGTTAGTATAGGACTTTCCTATCCCAAAATTAATAGTATCCCTGATAGGACTTTCTTATCCCAAAATTAATAGTATCCCTGGTTGTGTGCGCTTCACACAATGTACGCAAAACGCTGCTGGAATGTGTTCGTTCAATTATAAATCTGACTATAGCTTAGTCTAAGGCCAGGGACTAGCCCTACAACCGTGTACCGTTGTACTAGGCCAGGAACTAGCCCTACCTACTACTAGTAAGTACTATTATTTTTAGTACTACTAAACTACTTAACTAGTAGTAGTACCGTCTGACCAAACCATGGCCTAGCCCTACCTAGCCTAGGCTCTCTGACCCTAGCCTAAACAGCATGTAATATTCAATTAATATTGTATAGCCTACAGTGCAGTTTACTTAAGTACTGGTAGGCCTACTTGTAGGAATGTCAATTATGCCACTAGCAGTAAGACAAAACAAGACAAGAGGATGTAGGCCTATAAAAGTTGTATTCTTTTAACATGTATAAAACAGGATAATAATCAAAGTCAAAATACACACGATGGAGTGAAGACTAAAATAAAATAAGCTTATCTCATTCTCATGTCATGATGTGTCTTGACGATCACCGAAAATGTAACTTATACTAGTACTAATTTCCCGGTCATTGTCCGAGAAAGAACAAGACATATGGCGTTTTTATTTACCTTTTCAAATCAACTTTATGTTTAATAATATCCGCTTGTTAGAATTCAAAAAGCTGAAATATCTGGTAAACCAAAAACCTGAACGAAAACTTTCTGCCTTTATTTCACCCCCGTTGTTTTTAGGGTTATGTCGCCCTCTGTTGGTTGCTTGAGTCTCCGTTCAGAGGGGGTGATCAGTGAGCCATCTCTTTAGTTGGTTGGTAAGCATAGGGTATTAGAACCTTGTATTGGCAACACTGGGAGGAGAGATATGGACGAAGAAAGTACCTTTAACATGTTTAACTCAATGAGGCTCAGAATTCTTAAACCCCACATACCCCTCTTAACCGTCCACACAAAGGTCTGCTAAATAATTAAAATGGGGGTTCCGTTAAATATGTATGCCCCTTTGGCCTTTAGTGCTACATTGAATGGCCCCACGAATACTAAAAGATACATCCGACGGGGCTGAGCGCCAGAAGCCCTTAACTCAAAAATGTAATTTTGAGATAATCAACTTTTAAATATTTTGGACTCATTACAATACACTTTAGCACCCAACTTATAACTCTTTTATAAAACTTGTCGGTTCATTTTTATTTTCGCCCCCCAATATGAATAACCTAGCTACGCCACTGGGTTGGGGCATCAGGGGGAAAGCCTTCTGGCAGGAGGATAATCCCCCCCCCCCCCCCCCCACCCCGGCCCCCTCTAGTTACGCCCCTGCTGGCGTCCCCGGTGTTCGTCATACGCCTTGCAATCGATTCTAAATATTTGGGGACTATCTACACACCCCGCTAGTGGCGCTACACACTGAATGAGTCTAATCCAAACTCGCACACACATTTGGGTTAAAAATATACTTCTTAATTAGGGGCCAGGGGCATGTACATTTTTTAGGGGGCATCTTGCAACTTTTCAGCTAATTCCTGCACATTTGCTCCCACACCATTATTTGTAAAATGTGCGCACATGTGACATTAATGACAAAATTAAAAATATCCAACTATTTAATGAATTTCATGCTCATTTGCTTCAAAATCTATATATGATATCGGCAATTTACAGGCGCCGTAGCATGCCAAAAATCAAAATCTTACATTGCTTTCAGCTAAAATAATAGGAAAATTCATAACACCTGTTAACATAACCTGATAGACTGGTTATATTTTCCCTCATTTCAACTTGGGGTGGGGGATGGATTATCACTGATCAGAGGGAAAGAATGACCCCCACTTCACTTTTTTTGCGGGGGAGCGGCGGGGGGGGGGGGGGGGGGGGGGGTGGGGGTGGTAGGTAAACAACCTTATTTTGTTTAACATAAGTTTGTTATTTCTTATTACTTGAGGGCCATGAGGGGGGCAGGTGGTAAGCCTTATGACAGTGGAATAGCTTTCCTCTTCCACTAGAGTTACACTCTTAACTTGCGAAGTGCAAATTGGCAGCTAAGTAAGTCACACATAACATATTTTATTCTTATTGCATTTTATTAATGTCATATTCTGTTATTTTATAAAACTTCACATCATTAATCACACGGTACAAAAGTATAATGTAGTATAAACTAAAATTACACTATATTATTATCAGTAAATATTATTCAAATACAATATTAAATGTAAATCTAATACATTATTAATCAATTAATAAATGTGTCATTTAGTCACACTTCGTAGTGGATCTGCTACAAACATTTCTTAATTTCAATTTGGACCTTGCGTTCAGAAGCCTATTTTCCGGGAGGGGGTACTTAGTGGATATGAAGTCACGGGGAGGTGCTGCAAAATAGGTCCCATTTTCACCCGTCTGGTAAATGATTGACCCCTTTTCATAGCCATTTTTGGTAAATGTATGGGTCTAAAATCCTTTTAATTTGCTGTTTTTCACAGAATTTTTTGCAAAATCTGACAAATATGTAGGAAAATTATGGGTCTCTGGTAAATATATGGGTCCATTTTCCCCCCAAAATGGGTATATGTTTGGGTCAATTTTCATTTTAATGGCAGCACATCCCTACCAAAAAGTATCTCATCTACATCTATTAAATACTCAATAACGTTGCCTTAAGCAATATTTAATTGAGTTCCTGTAACCTAGGAATATGCTGTACAGACATAGACCGGGTATCCGAGTACCGTCCCACCTCCTGGGCCTATTTGTATGGAAACTTGACTATTCAATTCATCAAGCATATAGAGGTTATCTAATAGATTACTCCTTTTTAGCAGCCATCTTCTCGAGAATACTACACTGTGTTTAAGATTTTCAGAACAAAGATACACCTGTTTGAAGATATTATTTATGTGATCACGTTGATAGAACAATTCATACTATGAACTCGATGACAGGTCCCCCCTCACTCTCAAGTTTCTGACTGGACATCAATTTTCAAAAGACTTTCTGGTAAAGTCCCTTGTCGGTTCACTTTCATTTTTGCCCCCTCCCCCAAATATGAGAAACCTAGCTACGCCACTGCGTCATGCACCAACTTTATTGAATAGGCCAGGTGGCGGGTGCGAATCCTTTTTATCGTCCATTCCACCTCGCTACATGGATAACCTCTATTAGGTAGTCTATACACTCCTTGCAAATAACACCAGATGCTTTTTGTCTAGGTATTTTGTATTCAAACAGAATGGTGATACTGCCCAGTGATACTGTTAACACTTTCAATGCAGCATCAGTCGTCTACAGACGACAGTTCCAAAATTTCACAAAATGTTTCAAAAATGTCATAATTATTGAATCTCTTCACCATATTTGGAATCACAATGAGAAACGCATTAAAATAAGTACAAACATGCCTAGTATTGGTTCAGTAATCCTTTGAGATAGACTTTGAAATTTGGGAAAGGCTTCTGAAAAATCCGTTCTGTATAATATTGTAAAATTAATAGCGCATGGAAAGTTTTAATCAATAGAAGCCATGGGCCGATGTCTAAATATTCAAATTTATAGGACATGAACTACAACTGAAATCACCAGCGATCCTAAGTTTGGTCCCATTAGTAATAGTATGCTGATGTCAGCTATAGCTTGAATGTGAATTATAGGTCAATAAATGTGTGTTGTTTTGAGAGAAATTAGACAACACGCACGCTAATGTTCATGTGTGAATAATGGCACGACCCTGCAAAGGGAGTGCTATTGTGAGCATATCAACATTTGCGCAAGTGTTTTGATTTTTCTACTTTTTCGAGAAACAAAACATGCGTGTATTGACTTAATTCATACACGACACTATACACACAAATCAAAATACACAATTTGAGCATAATTTTGATCTATGTAATAACAAATCAAAACATGTTATAACAAGTTTGCTAACACCCGCAGTGAAAATTTGCGAATCCGCGATGCCTGAACAATGAATCAAAACCATGTATGTGGTGCGCTTACTAAACGGCGCACATGCGGAGTGCATTAGACACTTTCAAAGCACTCCGCATATTTGAGTTGCTTGCTTTCCGATTGGTTCTACACTACTAAGAGTGTAAGAATGCGGATTGTTTCAGCTTCAAATCATGTTACAAATACAAGATCATTCTTCGTCTGGCAATAAAACAAAGTACAGGGTGTCTCAAAAGTGTTGATACCTTTATAAAACTCTATAATCTTCAATAAAATAATTTGCAGTATCAAACTTCTTCTTCTCGTGTCCACGGCACGCAGGATCAGATGGTCCTTGTGCGTGGTGGTGACAGGATTAGTTCAGCTTGTACAGGCTTGTACAAGCTTTATCCCTGGCCGCGTGTACGAATACGGACGCTCCTGTCATGACCTAGAACTGATGTACAGACACAGACCGGGATGATCCCCTACTCTTTACGAAGGAGTCTGTGACCTTTTAACGTGCTCGGGGATAGCTCTTCCGATACACGGGACCAATCAAACTGTATCAAACTGAAAACATGTGATGCGATCTGTGAAAACCCGTAGGATGTCGCAAAATGTGAACTAGGGATTTAAAAAAACCCTTTTTCTTTTTTAAAGAAAATTAGTTTCCAATACTTTGTGTCATCATCTTTCATGAAATTTCACCTTCAAAAACTGTCAATTTTATTATTTACCTTATAATGTTATTATATTGAATTATGTATCTTATTTGGCCTGTTTTCATGATTTCTTGTTTTGTAGCTTTTGATGACATCACAATCATCATTCACTCATAACTTATTTTGTAGTGATCATAGAAAAATTATTGAAACTGTTCTGTAATCAGCACAGTTTTAGCTTTCTTATGATATAAATATCTCCAATATGAAAAATGCCACCATGTGGCAGAAACGTGTAGTATAATGAGCGAGAGAGTGGGAGGTGGATGAGACAGGTTTTGAATTGTGATTTTTATTATGAACATTATTAATGCTGTGCACAAATGTAATAAGTGAACAATTTTTCACTCTATTTTATCTAAATTCTATAAATAACGTCATTTTACTTTACATAAGCAACTCCAACATTGATAAATATGCAGTTTATTGTACTTCCGTAACATAGCTTGTATTAATAAATGTGGTGCCAAATAACTTTACCAGTGTTTTCTATGTAGATACAATTTAATTTTGCATTGCAATTGTTCCAAAAATATTTCATTATAAAATGGAATAGCAACTTTTGGAACACCCTGTACATTTTCAGGAATTATAGTGGCAATCCACTGTTAAGATCATTTTGAATCACCCTTTAAAAAACTTACTGGGAACGTCAATCATCCGAAAAGTTAGAATACTGTCTATGACACATTTTGTCATAAAACTCTTTCTGGTATAAATCGAGGGATCAGAGCCAGAAGGCCCTAAGTGCAATGATAGCTATTTCAAGATAATGCTTTTTTGTACTTAGGACCTTCTGGTTCTTACACATTTCATTGAGTTGCACTTAGGGCTTCCACATTTCCGCTGATAACAGTTTCTGAGGCTATGGCTATATCTTGTTTATGACCATGCAATCATAAGGTGCCCAGTGTTGTAAGGATTATTTTGGTACCAAAATCTCAATTTCGCCAAACTGCACTTAGGGCCTTCTGGCTCTGACCCCTCGAAATGTTAATACACTCTATTACCTGCTTTAAATAAAACATACTTTAAGCGACGGAGAAAAAACCCTGTTCTACTGGCAAACGAACCTGTAAGCTTAGGGATTTCCCGTGAATTTTTTAGGTGAAAACCGTGGGCAATTTTTGTGAAAACCGCGATTTACCGTGTTTATTGAGATTTCAAGAAAAAACCGCGCTGAAATTCCATGATTTACGGAGCGGCGGTCGTATTTTTAGGCATTCGAAACAATTACCAATTCCCGGCGGCCTAGGCGGCCTTTCTTCCTCATTTTTTTGCCAGTGACTAAAGACAGCCCGTAGCTGCGTTGATGACACACGTGTTGTTAGAAATTTTGCATGAAAGTAGTAATAAAATCTCTATTTTTCGTACTAAATGCAAACAAAATGTTTGGTACGATGTTAATATTAATAATAAAGCTGTTTTGCGCAACCATTTGTACAAATAATAGCCCAATAAACATGTTTTTAATACTTTACATACTACGTTTTTTAAGTTACTGTATGTAAATTATTATTTTGTTTTTCCTTACGAGAGGTCATGACGTGACCTGAAAACATTTATAGTCGCACGTACACAAACCTCATCTCAACCAATCGGAGAACCCCGATCTATTTACAACATTATTATTGTAATTTTATTCATCATCACATGATTTATTTTCATCAATGAATTTTGTTTGCTGTTGTCGGCAAACCTTATCTCAACCAATCGGAGAACTCCGATCTATTTACAACATTACTATTGTAATTTATTCATCATCACATGTCAATGTTGCTGTTGTCTACAATGGCGTCGTTCATGATTTAATACTAGCACGTGCGTGTATTTCCCGGGGTGTAGTATTTTCGGTACCGTATTTTCTTTACAACAGTAATTGTATGCAATCGATATGAATGAATAATCACCCATTGAACGCCCTGGATTAACTTTTTTATCAACTAACAACCTTTCTGAAGGGGGTGGCGTTTGTAAACAATCTCTTCGTTCTTTTGAATTTAGTTTGAAGTAGGCCTACCTATATTTCTTTAGAAGAAGACGGTCTTTTGTTTATCTCATTCAAATAAATTCGATATTATACAATTGAACTTCAATCAGTCGTGTCAAGTAGGCCTATAGTTGAATGCACAGTACATTGTGCGTCGATATCGTCTTGAAACGAAATATTTGAATTCGGAAAATTGATTTTTGCTATTCAATAAAACTGTAAAAATCGGCTTGTCGGACAATTATCGCGGCTGAAATAACAATTCCGCGATTTTACGGTACTGTTTACAAATTCCGCGATTTTGATGATTTTAGCATGAATACCGTGAATTGCGGCATGAATACCGTGAACACGGTAAACCCCTAAGCTTACCTCTCAGGTAGGGTCGGTCGAGCATGTTTTTGTTTATTTGTGGGGGTGGGGTAAAAAATTAGATTTGAGAGAGAGAGTAGGGGGGGGGGGGTTGTCAAGTCAGACATTTCAACAAAAGATAAATAAAATAAATACATTTTGGCAATTCTGAACAAATGGGTCGCTCGGGCCTGTAGAACAGGGTTATTTTTTGGTTGATGTACTATAAATCTTAGAAAATAAATAGTGGCAACTCATACAGGCAAGCAATACAGTTAAGTGCCTTATGGTCTTGTTTATGCTGAAAATTAAATATTAACATAATATACCATAACCTAACAATAATAAAGACAGTTGAAATGCCCGTGTATACCCAGGGGAGTGTTTGCAAATACTTTGGTAGCTTTTGTTATTATGTGCAATATAGTCACTTCTGAATCATCGAGGTCCAAAAAAGGAATATTTTAACAAAATTACTAAATCTAATATTGTAATCGATGTATTTATGGCTCGTATTCATCGAATGGAATTCAAATTTGTGTCGAAATTGTCCAATTTAAAAATCATGGGAGTCATGAATTGAATCCTGTAAAGCAAGTGCCTTTGAGAGATCATAAAATTAGGACTCTACGATTCCCCTTATCTTGACATTTTCTGCTTTATAAGGTACTAAATGCTGATATCCCCAGCAAGCATGAAATTGCCATGGTTGCCAGCAGGCCTCAAAATAAGAAATGAAAAGGGCAGGCAATTTAAAGCAATTTGAAAGGGGCACCAAATTTATCCAAGGCAATTATGTAACTTTGAATGGAGTGAAAACATCCAGAAAAATTAGAGCATCAAGGGTACTAGGTGGGGCATCGAAGGCAATTGCCTTCGATGTTTTCGATTAATTTGAGCCCTGGTTGCCAGATACAATGGAAGTCATCCAATTGTCTAAACAAATAGAGTAAATTTGGATACACATGATTCACCTGACGTCTCCAAAAGTATAACATATTTGACCCATTACACCAACCAAAGTATTTATGAACACTGTCTATTATTCTAGTTTGACTGTACAATAACATTAAAATAGATTACCAACTAGTACTGTTTCGTATTGTGGTGTATTCTTGGCAGGGGCCCTGCCAGAAGGCCTTCTCCTATTACCCCCCCCCCCCCCCCCCCCCCCCCCCAATGGAATGACAAACTCTATGGTCGATATGCACAAAACAAGTTAAACCTGAGCTAACTTTAATTTAGACCTACAATCAAGAAATATAATAGTTGGCACACTTGACGCAACTTATTACAACTATCCCTGTGCTCGCAATTGAGATCAGACTTGGGACATAGCACTGTTTAATAGAAAGCAAAAGTCCCCCCTTCTTAAATCCTTCCCACCCCCCATCAATCAATGTTGGGGGAACTGCCAAGGCTTCTGATAACATGACTCGGATCAACATTGCCTCCGGGGAGATGGGCGGGTTTTTTCCGCAATTAGGACAAAGTGTGCCAAGCTTTTTTCCCTTGATTGTAGTTTAAGTGATGAGTAGTCCTTCCAAGGGACAAATTGGAGTCACCTAATATAACACTAAAATGTATTGCCCTTATAAAGGTTCATTAATAATGTAGAATGGTCTCATCTAAGTATAAAAAGGTCCCTTCCCTTCTGGGAGGGCTACTCTTCACTTAGACCGTTTGTAAAAATAATTAAATATAAGTTTCAAACAATAATAAGAGCAAATTTAATTTGTGTTACAGACACAGAGACGTTAAATATCAAATAATGGTTAAGAATAAGATATAGGCCTAGATATGTTATGGACGATAGATATTATATTGCATGAATAATTTTGCATCAAGACAACCCAAGATATTATAAAAATATAAATTAACTTTACAATTTAGACTTATCAATATCAAAACACTTATTTAATCAAGCTATCATATTTTATCATTCTGTGGTGATTTTTTAAAGGGCTGGGAAGTTTTGGGATATACTATAAACATAGAGGAAATTGCTTTATTAGGAAGTATTCCCCAAGTGAGTCTCATAGGATTTGAATTGCGGTTTTGGCATCAAATCTTAATTGTTTCTGAGCAGCGGACTGTTTATCCAGGGATCACTGACCTTGTTACCTTTTAAGAAAAACTGTTTTATATAATTGTGACCAGTCATGTCTAAAGGGACATGTTGTCGGAAGACACAGATTTGAGATAGAGGCCAAAATATTTGGTAAAATATAAAGAAATTAATAGACAAAAATGTGCTTCTTTATATCATATCCTATGATTACAAAGTCGGATTACCTTCAACATGGTATCATTTCAAAGCTTAAAGCATGCTCTTTCAAATCATACCAATATCTCAGATTTGACTCAGGCCTCCAACAAGTCCATTTTGACGAGACAGGTCACAATTATTAACTGAACATTTCTCCAGGTGGACAATGATGTGTGTGCACAGTCAGTGCGAGGATAAAGTTAATTCTAAAAGAAATTGTTGGCAAGAATCACGTAAAAGATTACTGATTTCACTTGATCATGTGGCATATGTTTTCAATATTGATTTGGAAGTAATGACAGCTTTTAGTAAGTCAGTTTTTTATATGTGAACATACATGTATGTGAAATCCTCGAGAGAAACTAAGCCACATGTCATCAGGTCTACTGTATTTGAGTGAGTTATAGGTAAAAATGTGACAAATTTGTTCTTACCCAAGTCAAATTGTAGTTGAATCAGTCATGTCTTATAATACTACATTCTTACAAAAAAGAAGTCCTTGGAACATGTTCCCCATGTCTTCTACACGGTTCTTCAACCCCTACCCTCTCCCACTTCATTTTATATGGATATAGTTTTGACTTGGTTTGCATTGATTTCTGGGCTTGGTGTCTTCCGTGATTCATTCCTAACAATGCCATTATTGTTATTCACAATTGATGTCAAGTCAATACCCTTCATAGTACCACCACCGCTACTTGTCATTATCCTAGGTGCGGCAATACCAGTTATTGATTTACTAGCATAGCGTGCTGCTTCTCCCCTTGATAGGCTTCCCACACGTCTAATACTATTCCCGTTCCTTAGACTTTCCCCACCTCTTAGGCTCTCCGCTCGCCTCAGATTGCTTCCCCCACTTTTGACGCTATCCCCGTGTCTGGAACCGGAGGATTGTCTCGGCCGGGAGGGGTCACCACCGGATGGGGGTCGTGGTGAGTCCGGTTTGCGAGATAACGATGACATGTTAGTTCGGGTGGTAGCTGTTGATCTTGTTGAGGAGGATTCGGACAAGGGTTCGATGCTAGTTCTTGAGGTTGTTGACATTGGGGATACGGTGGTGACCGGGACACAGTGGTTCGAATCCTTGTGGGGGCTTGCACAGCATGACCAATGCCAGTTTCCGGGGTGGCCTCGATGCCCGTGTCCACAGCCCTTGAAGCCTCCTGTAAAAATGAGGGGAAAAAACAAAACAAAAACCAAAGATAGAGTTGGTTATAAAGTGTGTCTAATACTTCTGACCCAAAAAGCTTCACAGAACATCTTTCCCCGCCACTGACCAGCCATGTAAGCATTTCAATTCACTCTCTAGGTCCCAAGCATGTGCAACTTCATAGTCCGGACGGCACGCTTTATACAGCGTGGGACTTCAGAAATCAAAATTTTAACAAAAGCGTGGGGGTTAGAATATTTCTAATATAAAGGGTGTAGTTGTATAAAGCGTGGCGATAAAATAAAAAGGGTGGGGGTTTCTCAGCAATCATCAAAATAATCAAAATACCGACCTTGTCGGCTCGCTAGCGCTAGTTATGTCATAAATATGTATCCGATATCGGGTCCGATACTTCCGATTCGAAATTAAAAAGTCGCTATCTTTAAATTGGTTTCAACAATATAGATGGCGCTATATAACAACAAACCAGGGAGCTCCCTGGTTTGTTGTTATATAGCGCCATCTATTGTTGAAATCGTGACATTTTTTCAAAATGGAAATTCGACGGGACTACGAAAGTGTCGTACGCAGCGTAATATCACATTTTAGGGAGCATAAGAGTACAAAAAAATGCACTGATTTGATAAAATAAATCCATTTGAAATGAATCTACTCTATAAATTTGCATTAAATAATCGTGATATAGCCGGCAAGGTGTTTTTTTAAGTAAGCTTATATATATATATTTTTTTCAATTATATTTTTTGATGAATAATTTCGGGAATCCCGGGACCCGCCCGAAAAACAAAACGGCTTCCGGGATGTTTCTGCCACTTTGTCCTTTCTTCCAATGAGTGCCTTTTCAAATTTGAATGCACAAAATGATCAAAATATCCCCTTTTCGGTATAAAGGGTGGGGGTTGAACATTCCCAAATAAAAAGGGTGGCTCTGTAAAAAGGGTGGGGCAAAAATAAAAAGGGTGGGGGTCTGACCCCTGTCCGGACAGTGAACTTTTCCCACCACCCGGGCCTCATTGTGATTATGATTTAGGTCTGTGTACTTTTGACCATCATAATTCCATGATTCCTCTTGTCAAATGAACCGAAAGTGCCCATCTCAACCGACACGACAGTCAATATTGGGGGGAAATTGCCCCCTCACCCCTCCCTCTGGCTACGCCACTGCGTCACCCTACTAATTATAAAAGAGGACACCACTAAATCAATTCGCCATTTGTGTATCCGGTTAAAACGGGCCACATCAATATGAATTTTGGGATTACTTCGCGGGCCGCAGGTTGCACACTATTGCTCTAGGTATTCAGCAAATTACTTTTGAGTGTCCAGTTTCTCCTGTTGTTTTGTCTTTATGTTCCTGAAATCATGAACCATAACAATTTCTTTTTATCAATATCAATCACTGCAAAAGTGTTTGTGCCAAATAAAGGCATATGCTGCCAGCAACCAACAACCTATCATAAGTTGTCAGTCAATGCAGATCCACACTTGCATCATACAACTTTCTCTTACAATTCAGGTTTTTGGCAGGAGAACTCTAAAACTCCCAATTGGCAATAGGCCCTCAATTTTCCTGGAAATCAGTATTTTGCACCTGCGTAATACTTAGGCATATATTAACTACCATCTGAAACCATTTACCTTAATTCGCAGTCTATCATGTAAAATTTGGTCATTTCGATGTAGATCACATACAAATTATTAGCACCACTCCCCACATAAATTGTTTCAACCGAATGTGTATCTATAGCGCCATCATTCAACCCTTTTCCCATGAATTATTACACTTCAGGGTTCTTTGTATATATATGCATATGCAAATCATCCTTGTTTATGTATTTTTCATGTTAATTTTTATTTTTGTTTTAGGCTAATGAAATATGATTCCCAGTTTCCCGTTTCATATTTTTAAAAGAGTGGGTAGGTGTCTATTTCATTATTCATTATTCATTATTTCACTCAATTTCATTATTGCATCTGAAAGGGGTGTTAACTACTAACTACCTATTGATTTGTATATATTACACCTTAATTAACACTTTAACACTTTGAAAAATAATTAAGGAAGCATTTGTAGATGTGTTTTTGAAAATGTCAACAAATCTGTCTGAAATATTGCAACGTCAATTACATCTGAAATCTGAGTAGGTAATGCAAACAATTTCATTATCAACCATATACCATGACACCACTGCCATAAAAATCCCTTAAAATCAACATGAAGATATGCCTGGTATTTTGAGCCACTAAAAGTTTTCAAGTTTGTCAGAAAATGTAATTTTGCACAAAATAATGAAAGTTTTGGTAAAACTGAAAAGTTGGGTCGGTAGGGAAACGGGAAACTGGAAATTACATTATACTAGCCTTATATGTTTGCGCCTCGGAATAGTTCACCTAGATTGACGGCGCATTATAAATGCCATTATTATTATTATTATTAAGCACCTTATTTATCTATTGAAACAATTTATGTTTTCCCAATTTCATTTTTCTTGGCAATCTCTCAGTGCCCCTTTAAGTATGGAGAGGGAAAACAGACTGATGGTTTATGAGTTTGCCCCATATGACTTTCTTATAATTCAGATTTGTGGCAGCAGGAGAACTTGGCAACTTCCAATTGCCAAACATGGCCAGTGTCAGAATGGACAGTAGATGTTACAGTATGGTTTGAGGGCACTTACATAACATGAAACTAACCAGTAAATGTGTTTAGTTGGAGGGGATGAAAATCAGCTGATGATTTTTGAAAATCCTAATGCATATCAATGCCTGACAATAATAACAATCAGTATTTATATAGCGCCTTTTCCAAATGGCTCAAAGCGCTGTACTTTTGCTGCTGGTGAATCATCAGAATCAGCTCGCATCAACTAGGGTGCTGCCAATATCTAGCGCAAATCTATCCGCACTTAGATTGTAACATTCACCATTTTTTCAATGCAGCTCCCCAAATACCATTGGGTCCAGGAAGTTTTTGATAACCGAAACAACTGATCACAACTGAGTCGAGTATGTTGTTTCAAAGTCTCCACAATTCATAACAGCTGAATTTTAGCACAAAAATACACATTTTTATAAGGGGAAAACCAAACCTAATTGTTCACTTTGTCTGTGTGTGTGCCGATATCATGATTGTGGAATTTCCCAAGACCCTTCCATGACATACCCATCTTGCAAAAGGCGAGCTTAACACTTTCCACGCGGCTATTGGTTTTACCATTATATAAAACAGATTTGTCAGGAACCTCTCTCAATTTTCAAGGTCTATCTCAAGGATTACAGAACCAATACTAGGCATGTTTGTACTTATTTCAAAGCATTTCTCATGGTGATTCCAAATATTGTGATGAAATTCAATAATTTGGACATTTTTTAAACATTTTGTGAAGTTTTGGAATATCGTCTGCAGACGCCAGCCACATGGGAAGTGTTAATTCTCATGAAATGAATTATACAGGGGGTGACAGTATTGTAGTTGAGTCCACTCTACCCGAGTTCGAGTCCTTACCTCTCGAGTCCGAGACTTGGTCTCGGGACTGAGTCCGAGTCACGAGTCCTTATATGTATTTTAAGTTTTGATCACATGTTACAATCTAAGTGCGGATAGGTTTGCGCTAGAAATTGGCAGCACCCTAGTTGATGCGACCTGATTCTGATGATTCACCAGCAGCGAAATTACAGCGCTTTGATCACTTTGGAAAGGCGCTATATAAATACTAATTATTATTATTATGTAATTGATTTTGCTATTTATAATAGGCCAACATATCAGTGATGTCTTCTTAGGCATAAGAATTGATTCAGACATTCAAAAAGTGTCCAGAAGTTTATAGATTGAGAAATTACAAACTTGATTAAAAGGTGTGATATTCTGAAAAGCAACCCTTCCCCCGCCGTTTCACCTATTTCTTTTCACTGAAAATGTCATCCCTAATTCCATCCATTTTTAAGAGTGCCGCTCTAGGAAGCTGAAAATTGCCAATGAAATGTTATCATTTTTTTAAACAGTATAAATACTGACACAAAAACACCTAAAGACCATACATCGTACAAACAGCCTTCGATAATTGCACATGATTATTATCACTTTAATTATTTTAGGTTCCCTCGAATTGTGTTTTAATGCTTGTAATGGTTATCAATAGGTATTTTTAACAGCATATTTTTAACAGTTTAGATGTGTCTAGGATGATTTATGACATTATTTCTAAACTGTTGAAGATTGGATGACTAAATAAGTATTTAATTACTGCAAACCAAATAAGCCAATATTGACTGGACTCGGACAGGACTCGGGCACAATTCCCGAGTCCCTAGTGCCCGAATCCGAGTCCAAGACTGAGTCCTTCACCTCCGAGTCCTAGTCCGAGTCCTTCAAAATAGGGACTCGAGACCGGTTTCGAGTCCGAGTCCGGACTCGAGTACTACATCAAGATTTCAACGTCAAAGACCTGGCTTACCTGGCATAGAACCTCTACAAGCGCATGTAGCATTCTTGTTGCCTTCACTAGAACAAAATGAACAGCACTGCCACTTGCCAGAGTGTTTCTGTGTAGGTGGCTTCACTCGTACTTGAAATGGACTACCCTGTGAAGTAACAATGATTACAAAAATGTATGGTTAGAACTGTCAATAAGCAGATGCCACAGTCTTGTGTGTTTTGGTGTAAGAAATTTCACTCAATTATTCAGAAATGTATGGTTAGAACTATCCACAGCAAATTTCCAAATCTGCAAACTGGTTCTGAGGCCATTAACAGCCTGATATTTTAGTGATTGTGAATCATAATGACTGACGCTTGGATACGCAAAAATAGTGTGCTTTATACACCGGGATTACTTTTGCGGGTATAGAGATAAAAAACCCACATCTCTTTTGCCAATTTGGAATTGATTAAAGTATAGTGTAATTTATTTTCTGCCCCATTAACAGGACGAAAAAGACCCACCCTGTTCTACAGACAAAAGGACCTCTCAGTTAGGGTCGGTCAGTCTGGTGTGGGTTTATTTCAGTATTTTTTTTCTCAAAAGATTTTGTGAAATATTGGTGATTTTTTAAATCTTTTTTTAAATGTTCAAAAAATGGTAAAAATGGTTCAATAAAATTTCAAAACAGTCTATATAAAATGGGAGCAAAAAGTGTCGGCCAGGCCCGTCGAACCTGGGTATTTTCAACACCATTAGTCATATATATGTTGTGTGTTCGGCATTCCTCTTAAACAGTTGCACATTGAATTGAACAAAATAAATGGTTTTCATGGACATATTATATCTTGTGACCTTCCTCAACATTTCTGTGGAACGCCGATAAGATTGCTTGGCTCTGTACCAACAAAACGAGACGCATCCCCTAGTGATTTCAGTCAGAACCTTTTTTGGGGGGGGGGGGGGGGGGGGATTTGTGTAAGATTTTGTAAAATGTAAGAGTTTTTAACATTTATTTGAAAATTGTTGAACATTTTCCAACATTTTCCCACAAACTTTGATCACCCCCATAAAAATAAACAAAAAACATTTTGTACAGTGTATTTTTGCTGTTCTAGTCTTCGCCTAATCATGTCATCGTCTAAATGATACGTGAATATTGCATCTTGTGCCCTTCCTCAAACATTTCTGTGGTTAGTGATAAGATTGCTTGGCTCTGCACCAACAAAGCGAGACGCATCCCCTAGTGATTGCAGTCAGAACTAATTTATAAATCTTCACCTAAATGTTGTACTTGTGATAAGCAAAGTGTATGAGTTCGTTTTCCATCCATGTGCTTCTGATGCTTATCAGTCTTAGAACAAGATGGTACCCAATGTTCATTTTACCCACACCCTAAAAAGAAAGGATCTCCATGCTAGATTTTAGGAAATTATATGAAACTTGAGCACTTGATTTATAATAAATCTAAAACTTAAGAAATTTGCTCAGCGCTAATTATGTTTATAACTGTTCTATGGGCATGACGGACCCAGATTTTCAAAAAATTTGAGAAATGTTCCCTTTTTGTCTGCACCAGTGAAAGTAAAACCAATTACTAGTAACTTATCGATCAACTATTATTATACTACAAGCATTTGATAATCCATTCCAATTATTTAATAAAATAAAAGGTTATCTAGATACATTTTCAGCAATTGCTTGAGCTAGAACTTTTACTATACTAGTTGACCTTTTACTTAACCTTATTGCTAGATTTGTATTTCTTCGGTCATTGACTGTCATGATTTTGCAATAATTTGTGCTGCAAGATGCGTAAGTATGGCAACAAAAACAATTGTATTGGCGTAACATGCCATTGAAAATTAGGAAAGGGCGGGCAGACCCCCCCCCCAACTTCTTGTATAGATATTTTGAATTGTAAATATACTATAAATTACTCAATTTGATCTCTCAGAGTCAAATAAATCACAAAATCACAAAAAAACTACTTTGCCAACACAAGCTCTGATCCACGCCGTACGTAACGCTGGCAATCTCGTAGTGGCTGTTTGCAATCGTCAGATTTGCTGTGAACTGTATGCCTTTTTGATGAGGAGCACCAAAGATTTTTTTTAATTTTTTTTTAAAATGTCTTACTATTTTCTTATTTTCTTTTTCCTTCTGCAAAAAACAAAATATATCAGGGTCGGGGGTAAATAAGGGTCGCGCGGGTTCCGCCAATACAACCATTTTTTTTTTGTTGGCCTAATTGGGGAATGGGGAGACATACCGTGTAATTAATAATGTTATTTTTGGCACATGCAGGATGTGAGGGGTTATTACTTACTTTGATATGTGTGCCATTGATACATATACTGAGAGAATGAATGCCCGATTGCTGAGCCGTGTATTTCACGCGATATGTGCCGTCGTTGTTATCTTCTACAGGGCAAGGTAAAGGTCTGAAATACAAGAAAATGCCAATTTGATATTTAAAAAAAATTCTTAAAAGCACCAGATCACAAACCAGGGGATGAAAGGTCCAGTTGGTAATCTAGAGGTATAAGGCCAATAAATATAACAATAATTCAATTTATTTTTTCCGATAAAAAAACAAACAAAAACAGTTTCCGTGATACTCGTACCTTGTGACTGAGAACACACATTCAACTAACTTTGTTAAGTTAAAAGATAAAGAGAACACAAGCATACAATGTGCATTGATCATATCTGATTACTTTTATTAAAAAGAAAAAAGCATAACTATCGACTATATTTTGATTTTTATAAATAAAACAAAAAATTGAAGAAAAAAAAATCGCATAGGACATACATACCTTATTTTGGTAAAAAAAAGACGAAAAAAAATCGCATAGCACATAGCTTTTTAGCCAAAAGAAAGGCGCTGAGACAAAGTATTTAATTTTGTTGGCCTAAATGGGTAATAATTAGATCACCCTCTATATAAATTAAAGGGAGAGTATGGACAATTTTTAAATTGTTATTTTTCAAATTGGCTTGATCTATTAAGATTAAATCTGAGATAAACGTAGCAGATTAAATCAGATGTTTAAAATATCTTTAAAAATAGAATATAGAAGGACAAAAATGATATGTTTGACAAACAAAAAGGAGGTAAGATGTTTAAATGCATTGGCTTTTAGCAACAACATGTCAGCTTTATTTAAAGGCATAACATTACCCATTAAAAATTATATGAAGGACTAAAATGAGATGAAAAGTGATAAAAAGTTGAAAATGGGCGACGTTTTGCCAAGTTAAGATTTCTTTGTCACTGACTGCAGTTTCAGTGAGACACTCTGATACAAACTTGTACTAGCTTACATACATGTACACTCTTGGGTAATGATACATTAGAATTATTCATTAGTCTGTCTGTGGCTTAAAAGTTGACGGGAAAGAGAGCTTCTTTTAGAACGTTGAAAAGTGATATTTTGGCATTTAAATAGAAATTACTGCATTAGGTTTATAAACTAAGGCTGAAAAGTACAAAGATATATATATATATATATACATAGCATAATATCAGAAAAGCTGCTGCAATCCACTAAAATCCTCAAGATTTTCTTGCATGAAATCTACTGGATAGGGTTAGGGGTGGAGTATGCATGATAAGGAAGTTATTTTAAGGGGGGGGTGAATTCTCAGGCATAGCCTTCGTACAACTGCTGTAACTCCTTCATTATTCATTTAATCTATAGATATAAAATAAAAGTATACATTTTCTTGAGGAAAAGGGTTCAATGAATCCAACCATGAAACATGAAATTGACCATTTTCGACATTTTGGGTTTTGTCAAGATAACTAAAAGTTATTTTGTCAAAGTTTGTCATTCTAGATTTATTATAATCTTAATGAATTTCTTTAGGATGATTTTTTGTTTGTTTGAATATCTGATTTATTTTTTGATTTATTGACCAATTTTTTTTCTTTTTACCTCCAAAATCACATTTTTGGCACTTTTGGTCAAAAATTCAACAACAAAATCAGATATTAAAAATAAAAACCCTCCTTGAGAATTTTAGTAAGATGAATTTGGTGCAATTTCAGCATTTTTTACTAAAAACTGCTGAGTGCAGCAAATTTTGAGCCAAAAAAAGTGGTTTCAAAAATGGATTCTCTGACTTATTTCCTTTCCAAAAATGTATACTTTTATGTACATCATATTAATAGTTAAAAAGTTACAGCGCTTGATAAATTTCATTTTGTGAGGGCTGGCAACCCCTAAAGGGTTCTCTTGTCATGTATTTGTTACAAAAAGAATCCTCTTTTCTTTTTCATCATTGTCCTCTTTCCGAACAAAAACCATTCATGGTTCAGAAACCTTTTTGACTGAATTTGACAACTTAAAAGAGTTTTCTTATAGACATTGCCTCCATACCTACCTCTTTTTAGGTGATATCCCTGTAGTTATGTGTTTTCCTGTGACCATGACACTGTCCTATGTCATATGAAAGACCTTATACCTAACTAACCTTTTGCATGATTTTAACCAAACATTGTTTAAGAGTGATATCTAATAATGCCTTCATACCTTCCTGGTTTGTTGTTAGGTGATATCCCTGCCGTTACATGTTCCCCTCCTTGACCATGACGGTGTCCCTCATTATCGTATGTTATCACAAGTAAGCTGGCTGACTCTGATGCTTTTGCATTACTGATACCTGAGGGGAAAAGCAATGTCCAATCAATCAATCAATCAATCAATCAATCAATCAATCAATCAATCAATCAATCAATCAATCAATCAATCAATCAATCAATCAATCAATCAATCAATCAATCAATCAATCAATCAATCAATCAATCAATCAATCAATCAATATCATATTGTTTCACTATGTTTCTCATAAAAGCCACATGCTCATAAACAGCCCATCAAACTGTTAACCTCATAACAAAACAAAATATGTTACATTCAATTCTTTACAACGCATCAAAGTCTGCCCTACTATTAATAAGGGTTAATTAGGTCTAAATAGAGCCATAAAGTGAAGTCATTATTTGACCCAGAAGTAGGGAAAGTTATGACTAAATTATGATTCCGTCCAAAATCTGGGCTCATTTTGTCTGGTTAAATCTGAGTCAATTTCCCCTTAGTTTCATCAATGTCATCTGTCAGAGAGCCTGTCCAATACATATGTTTAAAAACTAATCAAATGTGTAACAGGCGCCATTTTGAATTCCATTATTGGGAAAAATTTGGAGGTATACATATATTGGTATTTTATGAAATTACACACTGCATTCGCGTACTGGAGCCCAGTGGCGTACCCCAGGAGGGGTCCAGGGGGCCGGTGCCCCTCTGAAATATCCCTGTCGGTAAAAACCACCATCCATCGGTAGATTTGCGATTTTGACCATGCAATTTATTTTTGGGCCAGTTGTACGGACAACTTCATCACTACCGCCCCCCACCCCCACTTATCAAGATTTCAGCTGCTGACAGGGAAAAAATTGTGCAATTTTTACGATTTTTTTAGGAGTCTGTAAAAAAGATTGTTGGTATCATGCCTTTCGTCGGTACAACTATGGTTGTGCCCCCCCCCTCAGTTTCCAAAAGCTGGTACGCCACTGCTGGAGCCGTGTCTATCTCCGCATTTGGCAGGTTTGAAACATGCAGAAAAAGCAACGCTTTCTGGATGCTCATGCACATTTTTCGAAAAATACCAACATACCTCCAAATTTGTTCCCATGGTAAAAAAACAAAATGGCGGTGCATCAGATTTGATAAAGTGGCGGTGCATCAGATTTGATAAATCTGTTGGTCTAAAATGATTTGATTACTCCACCATTTTAGTTATTTACCATGTGTCGATGGATCGGTCTTGAACGCACCAATTGACAACATGTGCAAATCTTCTTTTGCGAGTCTGGATTTTGTAGATGTAAGCCTAAATAATGCATATGGGGATATTCGATAGGAAATGGTTTCCATATCCCAGGGAAACATTATTTTGAAATATTTACAGCCCTAAGCAAAAAACCTGGAATTGGAACCATTTCCCACTTCAACCACATAACTTGAGACGGTTCAATGAAAGTTTAATTGAAACCATTGTGCAACTAACACCCACAACTTGACAGTCAAATGTAATATGGGAGGCTGATTATATTTACTACAATAGGACAGCATATCAATTCTAGAATGTCAAGATCATGAGTTAAAAATGAAAATTAAAAATATATATAAATATATTCTTTGAAAAGTTCTGAAAAGCGGAAACAAGATGTTTTTGAAATTTTATATATATATGAAATTGAAAAATTAATAAATCCAAAATAAATCTAAATTTTTTTTAAGAATTTGTTTTCACATAAGGTAGATGGAGAAAAATAAATCATCCACTGTAAAAACCAATATTTTTGCCCATTTTGATATCATAACAATTAAAGTTCAAAAGCTATTGGATGGATGTTACACCAGGCTTCTTAAATCAGCCCTTGATATAACCTTTTTGGCCCACGGCCCCTTTTGACATCCTTGGTCAGTACCGTGACCCTTTCCCCAATAAAAAATAAAGAAGAAAAAAACCACCCAATTTATTCTGAAACTGCTTAGTTATATGATGCGAGCGTAGCGAGCAGGAAATTTAGCATTTTTGAAAGTTTCTTTTAAGTTTTCTAAGTCTTTTAGAGCGAATTATTAAAATGATTCCGCAAAAGCTATATTTATGACCCCCTGAAAAACCCCAAACGACCCCCAGGTTGAGAACCCCTGTCCTAGAGTAAGTGAAAGAATATCAAGAGGCGACTACAGTTTGCTGGACACTGTGTCAGACGCTCTTGAGGATGTGCTATCAGACCTAGTTCTTTGGAAACCAGTTCATGGCAAAAGAAATGCTGGATGACCGATGTTAAGCTATGTGGATATCCTATGTCAGGACACTGGACAAACACCTACTGAGATAAAGACCTGCATGGAAGATAGGCGTGTCTGGAGAGCCATCGTTAATGCCCGACAGAAGTCGCTGGAGTGAGTGAGTGAGTGATATCATAGACATTTCGCGAATTGTTTTTTGTCGCAGGCGACCTTCTGGATGCACTGCTTGAATGTTGAAAACAATATTTTTCGCGAAAATAAAACCACCGCAAACATTTAAGCTTTTACAGTATATGAATGTGAGTTATGTAACATGGGTACCACTGGGGCGGGATATTGGCAGTTACAATGGCTATGTGGCCCTATCTTCTAACTCCTGCAATTCTTAAAAAGACCCATTTTCCTTCTACTGTATTCTTAAATTTAGAAAATTACCCACAGTGCTCATACCAATACCATGCACCTTCGAATATTAGTAACTCCCCCTTGATATAGATGGTTTTAATTTAAAGTGTACAATGTAGTTATGCTCTTTTGACTCACCCCACCTGGTCCAAATAGTTCAAAATTAAACCAAGATGTTTGCCCTAAATTCAAGTCAGACTTATTAATTCAAAACAAATCCCTAGTTTGGTGTAAAATCTTCTGCATCAGCATGTTGCAATTACATGGCCATGGCAGCGGCCATGGCAGCGGTGTGAGGTATGTAAAGTTGGTAAACCTAGACCCTTAACATTACTTAAAAGAATATTATGTGATCTTTTCCAGGGAGCGCCCTCTATTCATGATTATTTTTAGAAAGTAGATTTTCTTGCAGATTTACATTTCTGATCATAAATCATATTCTGAGTTACAGAGCGATACGATTCCTTACTACTTCAAAATCATGGTTTAACGAGTGAAAATGAACTGTTCTGCTCTGCTAGCAGGACAGTTTATTTTTCACTCTAAATCCACTCTATAACTATGATTTTGAAGTAGTTAGGAGTCGTATCGCTCTGTAACTCAGAATATATTTATGATTAGAAATGTAAATCTGCAAGAAAATCTACTTTCTAAAAAAAAATCATGAATAGAGGATGCTCCCTGGAAAATATCACATAATATACCTTTAATTGAGTTTTCACATTTTGTTTGATATAAAATACATGTAGTGCCAAGATGCCCTATCTGCAATGGATGCCCTTTACGAGGTTGATTTTTTTACACGGGCACAAGATATGGTGGCTGGATATTACGGTGCCTTACGGAAATCGTTATTTTTCAAACAAGTCAAGTGTTTCCAAACATTATATATTTTGTCCAATATAAAACTTGTTTCCATAGATACAGCTGAAATCTATAACACAATCTCATCAAATAAGTGGTGACTCAGGAATGGAACATATCTTTTATTTCATTTTGATCTCATTTCATCGTTTTAAGTTTAAAGGGGCACTGAGAAATACGTATGGGAGTGCGCCCTCAATTTTCCTGGAAATCAGTTCTGTTGCACCTACGTAATACTTGGGCATATATACTAACTACCATCTGAAACTGTTTACCCTAATATAATTCCCTAACTTCACGATTTGGTAACAGTATCAGCATCTCTATCTAGCGCTATCATTCAACTCTTTTCCCATAAATTATTACACTTCAGGGTTCCTACATGACTTTTGATCTACTTTATCTATTGAAACAATTCATTTTTTCCAAAATTCATTTTTCTCAACAATCTCTCAATGCCCGTTTAACTCATTTCCTTTCTCTCTATATTATGATTTCAAATTGCAGAAAATCCCTGATAAGGCCATTTGGAAGTGGTGTATTAGTTTCATATTTCATTCCAGCCTGTGTCGACATCTCAGATTCCCGCAAATCAAACCTCCCATTACTTATTTTACATTTTCCGGACGAAGGAATGACGATCATCGATAATTGTATATAAATCTTGTAATGTTATCAATCAAGCCATATGGGTTCATTTTATAAGCATTTTTTCCCTAATGGATAAACATGGATTCCTGCTGTTCACAAATCATATTCTATGCTTCTATCCACCGCAAGAACAACATTGACGTCATCATATTCCAATGAGAGACACAGCATTACATACATGCTAATGCTAGAATGCTATTAACATTTGATTTGATAAAGAGATATATGCCAGCCTATCAAAGTCACCATGATAATAAATGAACATTTTAATAGGCCACAGAAAAAACCCTGTGTTACAGGCAAACGGACCTCTCATGTAGGGTCGGTCGGTCGTTTTTTTTGCGGGTTTTCCACCTAAAATGTGCCGCTGAATCAGAAATTCAAGAGCAGGGGTGGGGGGGGGGGTGTCCATAAATGTTTTAATTTGGTAAATTTTAACACAATTTTCAAATATTTTATTTAAATTGTTTGCTTGCTGAAATATATTACTGGCTGTCGTGGTTTATGTCAAGATTACATTTGTAAATGTCAATTTTACTAGTGTGATAATAGATTCAAGCAAACTTATTTATCTCTAGCAGAAAATAGTAATATTTCGACAATTTGGGTAAAATTTAAATCTTAAAAAAAAACCTGTGACCCTGATTTTTGAGATTTTTGGGGCCTTATAACAATAAGCATTACAATGAGTACAACATCTGTTTCACAGTTTCATCAAGCAATCACCCATTTGCTTGAATATAGAAAATATGTGTTTTTTGACATTAACTCTCTGTTTTTCTTACTTTCGTTCAAGCCCTACGATTGGCCATACGTTAACAAATTGAATTTTATAGCTATATTTCATGATATGATGATAAACATGCATTAATGCAAACTTTGCAAGAATTACAAATGTCAAAATGCTTAATTCATTCCGTCTGAACCTTCATATAGGAGTAGTCTGTACCCTTAAAACCTGCGCTTAATAAACTTCCTGTCGCAATCCAATTAGTTGCATTGCTCACATGATTAAATTAAACATAAATAAACTAAGGTTCACAAATTGATGCTGTAGTGAATGGGGGGGGGGGGGGGGGGGGTGGCAAAAAACAATCTTGTGATTTAAAAGTGGGGTTTGAAAAGGATTTGGGCAAATAAAAGAAAACATTATGGACATGCAATTTGTCTGTTTTATCTCTCTCATTGTTTAGGAGGGGATGCATGTGCAGATGCAGGTTGAAAATGGCTGTCATAACAAGAACTATAGCAGATGGAGTTAAAAAGATGGTACGGTTAAAGCTGTAGCCTGTACATACCGATGCCACTTTCCAACGTAAGTCCCCCTCCCCCTCCCAGCTAGTCGTAATATTACAAATAAACACTGTCATGGTTACATGGCTTGTGGTAGAGGAAAGCAAAATATGTGTTGGATCAAGAGCCAATAAAAAGAGTAATTTCTTTATGACATTAAAAATAATAATAATAATAACTGGATTTATATATTTAGAAACTTATAGTATTCCTTATAATTATAGCTGCTATAACAGCTTTATATGGCTCATTCCATGAAGTTGGGGCATTTGTTAAAATAGCAGAATTTGGTACTTTAGGCAGCTTATAAACGGTTTTACTCTATGTGTATATCAAAAAAATTATGTGTCCAAAAACAGTACTAGGTTATAGTATTGAGCCATGAAAAAAAAAAAAAAATCGACCCTTCCTTGAAGAAAAAAAAAAGAAAAAATGAGGTGGTGTCCAAGACCATTTTTGCTAAAAAACGTGACATGGAAAACACAACCATTAATATGAGTTTTATGTAAGCAAAACTATCATAGAATTGCTTGGAAATCGATTTGATTAATAAAAGATACATGTATTCATAGTTTACTGACCAAAACACCTCGTCACGCTAGACTGATTTTTCACCCAAGCAACATGAAAATTGCCTTTCCGATGCTACGCACGGTGTCCACAAAATATACACGTGTAGCATCGGGAGTTTTCATTGCTGTATGGGGGTAGTTCTCTATCATACATTTTTAAACTATTTTCCAAAATTAAGAGCATTTATCAATTGAAAACTATTGCAAATGAGAATAAATTTCATGAAGACCATTCCATATATTCATGAAAAAGTATACCGTGCCGTGTGCATGGTGTCCTAACCATAAAATGTAGCATCGTGATAAACATCCTATGCAATTTGTGGGAATCCCCCCCTGGAGATAAATAAAACATTCCATATTTCTTTTTGTAAGGATAGAGGTCAATAGCTATCAGGTTTGTTTGGAATTTGCCACATGTGGGCTAGTTTTATCAAGGTTTCAGTCGCTGATGTCCCGTTGTAGCATCGGGACTTTTATGTAGCATCAAAATGTAAACATTGGATAGTTTTGTGAATGGTAAGTGCGATTGTAATTATTTCTTAATGTTGCTTGTATGTCTGTATTTATTAATGCATTTTTATTGAAAGGGAAACACTGAATCAGAATTTCTTTTCATGTTATGATATTAATTTTGAGTCACAGACGCCATAATAATTTGGCGTCCATGTAGCATCGGGCATAGCATGGGCAATATTTTGCATTGAGTATCATTATAGTTCATTGAAATTGTAATTTTTTTGTAGAATCACATCATTAATAAACTTTGAAGTTAATAATGAATTAGTTTTTGCTCTTTTAATGCTAATAATATAGCTTACTAATACGATGCTACATGGACACCATGTCTATGTAGCATTTCATAAAATTTGCCTAATTAGACTAAAACAATTACCCCATTCGAAATTATCCATCACCCAAAACATTCAAAACATTGCCTACATTTTACTACACTTTACAGAAAAAAGGCATATTATGAGAGATGTATATCTAATGAAATATATTAATACACAATGCTACATGGACACCATTTCCATTAGCATTTCACTGAATTCACAATAAACATTCCCTTATTTTAGTTTTATTTACTATAAATAAAACAAATAATTGTAAATCATTTAAGTTCTCTATCCTTTGCTATTCTTCTTCATGTTAAATGAATAATAAATAAAATACTCCAGCATGATTTTAATATAAATATTTTCCTGCAACACAAAAAGTGCAACATGAATAAATAATCTACTCCAATATCAATACACAATGTTCCATGAAGATACTAAGCCATAGGGTTTATTTTGTTTTGCTTTGCAGGTTCTTGACATTAATTCAGAAGACAGTTCTATCGTCCTGGAATTTATGGAGATGAAGACAAGGAACCCATCATTTTCAAAAACTAGTACCGTTCCAAAGAAATCCATCATGGCAATTAAATTATTTTTTTGCAAACTGACTTTTTAAGTGATCAAACTTTTCAATCATCTTTATCAATAATAGAGGATGATTCAATCAGAAACGAGCAAAGAGACTAAGATCACAAAGGGTACTTTAAGAACAACACTGCATGAAGTTTGTTTCAGTGGACATCTTAAGTTTCTTTGATCAATGGTGTATTGTTATTGTGTACATGTAATTGAAAGAAATGGTGTATGTGTATCATAGGTAATTATGTTTTATGCTTCATGGCAGGTTATCTTTTTGTGTAATTTGTAGTTTTACAATCCATGTTATTAATTTTATCGTGTGCTTATAACATAAAAAGTTAACATCATAGTACATCCTCTCTATTGATCTGAAAAAGATGCACCTGTTCAAGCTGTTCCAAATATTTTAGGGCACGGTGTCCATGTAGCATCGTAATACTTAAGTACACAGAAAAGGTAAATTTTACATGAACAGTGTTTAGATAAATTTCAAGCAATTCACTCTGTGTATCTACTTGATATGATGAACAAGTAGACAAACCATTCACACTTGTAATTATAATTGTAACAGTATGAATAGTCTTATTATTAACAATGTTACAAGACGCGGTGTCCATGTAGCATCGGTAGTGCATTTTATAACATTATACAGGTAAATAATACTTCATATACTTACTTTATGACTATAATGTAATCAATGTGCATGGTTTATAGAGTACTTTACATCAAACAAATATTGATATGTACTTTATTTAAATTCATTATACAAATTGCAAAATAAAGAGTCACTTTTCAATGAGTTTTTACATAAAACAGTTAATCTACGATGTCTTGTTCGTTAAGTTATGTTCAACCTAGACAAATCTGGTTTCTTTTCATGTATTTGTGGTTGCAAGTAGTTAATTGAGGTATAGAAACTTTGCCCACATCTTAAGCTAATTTATTAGAAAATGATATGGAAATGGGAAATGGTGTCCATGTAGCATCAGGATTTTTGGAAATGTCATCCAACTGTTGAACATGTGCGGTTATTTTACACCAAATGTTACATTAAAAAAAAGAGTTCTACATTGGACTTTGGTAAATGTAGAACCTAAAAAAGAAGAAAGAGTTGGAAAATATCCATTTTGAAAATTTCACTTGGATGTCACATAATATGCCCCAACTTCATGGAATGAGCCATATACCAAATGATGTAACTTGTATAAATTAATACTAATACTGGACTATTGTGAGATTTAAACCAGGTCCATTAGGCTTATACCCTAGGCCAAAAAGAAAAGTTGACTTGCCCTTTCAGGGTCAAATTCTGGGTCGGATGGTTGGAGTTTTTTTTTTTTGTTGTTGAAATTTTTTGACAATTTACTGCACAAAAACATGTTTTAAAGAAATTTTTGTTGATTTTTTTGTTGTTGATTTTTTTTTTGTGTGTTGATTCTTTAACAAGCAGATACTACTCAAAACCACGTTTTCATCTTTCTTTATTGTTTTGTGCTTCTTTCAATTTTTATTTTTTTCAATCTTAGCGACCCTAGATTTCCGAAAATTCGGGTCGGTCGGAAAGGGCAAATCAACCTTCTTTTTTTTTGGCCCTATCTTGAAATGGAGAGAAATCCATGCTCAACAAAGGGGTACAATTTACCAGTTGAAATGAAATATCATGCATATAATCTTATGGTATGTCACTCAGAATACCATAAAATCACTCTAGCAAAATTACAAAATAGTTTCAAAATAGTTTGGAAAAGATATCTTTCGGTAAATCTGCCTATTATCTCATAGGTCTATCTATATGTTACCAAATAATGCCTTTTCATCCATCTACAATGGGCTATTCCAGTTGAAATCCATATACCCCCTATGGAAGACATGGCCTTAATCTTCCACACAGGGAATGTTGATTTCAAATGGAGTCACCCATGCAGGTAACCCCGTTTGATATTCATACACCCTGCTTGGAAGATTAGTGTAATGTCTTCTGTAGAGGGGTATGGACTTCAAATGGAATAGCCTAATGAAGAAAACAATTGAAGTAGATCCTTTGTAACTTAAAAAAGACCTCTTTTAAGTGGGTACTTGTGATTACTTTATTGGCAAATTTCTATGACTACATGCAATTCAGGATTTGTATATTCAATCTGTTTTGCCTCTATTCCATTATGCCTATTGGTCAATTAAACCTAAAATATCTGAACCTTACCTAAAAGTGACTTGATTTCACAAATTATAATAATACAACCCCACCCTGGTTGATTGATAAGTGATTTAGCAAAAGTTTGATTTTGAAAAAAAGTGAACACAAATTTGACTCGCAAAATTAAAATCATATTTTTATTTTTATTTTTTTTGTTTTCATCCCCCAATTTGTTTATAAATAAAATAATTTAAAGAAGAGGCTGATCGGTTTGTCACGAGGCTGATCGGTTTGTCACAAAACATGAGCGAAAAACAGTTTGTAAAAAGTAACTACTGACATTTATTCAACTTTTTATGTTTAATGTTATAGAGAATCATCAACTTTATTGAAATACACAAAAAAAAAATAAGGTGTGGTTTGTTACTAAAAATAGAACGAGGGAAATGTTTGTGTCACGGACGGACTAGATAGAAATAGGGTTCTCTACCTTTTAGTGCTTCTTTTTAATTTCTATCTAGTCAACTCCATATTCCCCAATGCTTTCCAGGTCAAATAGTAAGTAAGATGCATGGTCTGAATATCTGATACACGGCATTTGAAAATATTTCTTATTTTTTACAGGGGTAGGGTAACAAACTTTGTCACGGACGGACATTTTCGAGCGTCACGGACGGACACAAATGTTAACTACATAAAAAACTTTGAAATTGCCACTTATTTACACTTTAGTATGAAAAAATGGTATCAAATACTTACAAAAAATAGTAAGAAAAATATTAAGTCATGAATTTTCAGTCTTAGTAATAAAAAACAGTCAAGATATTAGTCTTTTTCCAACACTACGGACAAGATAGAAATAGGGTTTTCCGGACCTTTAGTACTTCTTCTTAATTTCTATTTAAACAATTCCATATTCCTCAAGCTTTCCAGGTCAAATAGTAAGTGAGATACATGGTTTGATACACAGCATTTGAAAACAGATTTATTTTTTACAGGAGAAGGGTAGACCTGTAACAAGCTGTGTCACAGACGGAAATTTGTTAGCGTCACATACGGACACATGTTGAAGAACTTTGAAATTGCCACTTATTTACATGACAAAATGGTATCAAATACTTACAAAATAGTAAGAAAAATTGTATGTCATCATTTTTCAGTCTTAGTAATTAAAAAGGATCACAAGATACCAAAACCAGTGTGATGGTTATATTCAAAGGTTGCAGAATTTGGCACTTTGAAAGCAGAGGGTGATCGGTTCAAGGTTCACATTGGTGTGAAAAAATTACTTTTTGATATTGATATTGAAATGTACCTCACAATATTGGACAACATCTTGGCTAACTGAAACTGCATTCGAAAAGAAGAAAAAATTCGGAAAAGTTTTCGGAACAGTCCATTATTGCCCAATGGGTAGAAACAAGATGCATCATGGACGGACATTCTTAGTACAAGTTGACCTTGCCATATTTTATGTTAATGAAATATTTTCAATTTGTTTAATTAAAAATTGATAGATGGCACATTTATCCATTAAGGGACGCACCATTTGATTTTCAGGGGGGGGCATGGAAGTTGGGGTCGGGCGGAATTTTTTTTTTTCTCCACCGAAGTAGGCGGATTTTTTTTTTTTTCGCCGCCTTTGGCGGCAAGTTTCTTTGTTTGTTTTGCAAATGCGGCAAAGTTTTTTTTTTTTAGGGTTTTACTGTTTTTCTTTATATTGAGGTGGGTGAGTCATCTTTTTTTTTTTTTACTCAGCAGTGGGTCATCTTTTTTTTTTTTTCCTTGTTGGTGGGCAAAGTTTTTTTTTTTTTCCTAGATAGTGGGCAAAGTTTTTTTTATTTTTTAAATCCATGCCCCCCCCTGAGTATCTAATGGTGCGTCCCTAAATAAGAAATATATATAAGAAAAAAAGTTCTGGGAAGTAATTACCCTGCCCTTGTGATAACTTTTTGATGCAGAGCTGTCCGTCCGTGATGCAAAAAAAGTGTTTAAAGTTTTACAACTTTTTTCAAGGAAAGAGAGAAAAAATAAAAACATAGTGAGCTATCTCCCCTATATACACCCTTTCTCATGTAGAAATGAAACTTAACAATGACGTCAATAAATAAGTTAAATCAGTGATTAAAAGTTGTCACGGACGGACACAAATTTTGTCACGGACGGACATTATTCAGTTCTGAGTACAAATGCCAAACTGAATCCTGCCCCTCTTACCATAAATGGCAAGAGATAGACCTGCTGCATCATATAAATAGACTGTATGCTGTGATACAACTTTGTAAAACAATTTTGACCCTTCTTTGATAAATTAAATTTTGTTCGATTAATTGTGTAAAAGACTGTATGCTGTGATACAACTTTTTTTAAAACATTTTTGACCCTTCTTTGATAAGTTTTTGTTCAATTAATTGTGTAATTAAAGGTTAGTGATAATGGATACATGTAGGCATCCAACCGTGTTTTGAGTTTTTCAAAGTTTCATGAAGAAAAAGCCTGCAACTTTTGATAGTGCAAAGCTTAAAATTAAATTTGTGCTAACATCTCCAATGATACTTTCTGATTTCAATTGTTACTTGCTTTTATTTTACATACACTTATTATATGGGGCAATTTTAAACAGTGTCTTTTAACTGGTCTCATGCTACCCCGCATGCTACCCCTTTTATTTGCAAGCATTATTTCAGCATGTACAGGCAGTAAGGTTAACAAGCGCAAGCTATACTACAGATTCACCAAAGGAGAACTGCTGAGGGTTCACAACAAATGACTTCATTTGACTTCAAGTAATTTTACAGTGCACCTGGTGAGCATCATAACATGTGCTCACTGCTGTAGCAAACTTACTCATTTGCATAAAGGGCATACCTGTATGGACTAGTTCATTTATTGGTAAGAGGGATGGTATTCAGCTTTGCTTGTGTGCTTAGAACTGAACAGTAGCTAACAGTGTCCGTCCGTGACAACATTTGTGTCCGTCCGTGACAACTTTTAATTAAAGATTTAACTAATTTATGCCTGCCCTAATTAATTAATACTCCTGCATGGGAAAGAATACATATAAGGGAGATACTTCACTATGTTTTTATTTTTTTACTTTGTCCTTGAAACTAGTTAAAAAACTTTTTAACTTTTTTTGTGTCACGGACGGACAGCAAAACATCAAAATGTTAACGCAAGTCTAGCGATATATTTTCTCCAGAACTTTTTTCCCAAATATTTATCTTATTTGATGGAAAAGTGTGTCAGCTATCAACATTACATCACCAAACTCTGAAAATGTTACATTAACATAAAAATATAGCATGATGAACTTGAACTAAAATGTCCGTCCGTGACGCATCTTGTTTTCACCCCTTGGACAATAATGGACTGTTCCGCGAACGTACCACATTTTATTTTATTTTAAATGCAGTTTCAGATAGCCTAGATATTGTCCAACATTGTGAGGTATCTATCAATATCAAAATCAGAAATTAATTTTGTCATAACCATGTTAACCTTTAACCGATCAGCCTCAGAAGAAATCTGACATTTGTAAATTTTTGTTGGTCAGACAGGTAGAATCTTTTTACATTTCTTTTTATATTATTCTTTTTTTTAAATCAATTTTGATTTATATTAATCTACTTTTTTGTCAATTAACTGCTTAATTACCTTGTCCTTCTGCGTAGCATCTGACAGGATCCACCGTTTTATTCTCCAGGATTCCATGCATCTTATACCCGCCAATATTCCCGGCAACGACACCAGGTTTAAACTGCAGGTTGTTGAGGTCATTCTTGGGCGTGCACTGATACGTCACACGACTAAGATGGCTGAGACGACGAGTGAGGGCGGGCTTAACCGACAGCAACTCTTCATGGTCGCCGTCCGAGAGGACCTTAGCGGAGAACTCGCAGCTGTGTTGCATGTCGGCGAGGATCTGCCGGAGCTGCAATTTATGCACTTGTAGGGACTTCACTCGCTTGTCGCTAACTAGCGCAACTTTCTTTAGCAGTGAATCTCTGTGAGATTGTAAAGTTTGAATGTAGTTATCAAAATGGTAATTGATTTCTCTGTTGAGTTTGTTAGCATGGTCTCCGATGGTGTTTTCTACATCCACTATAGAATTTATGCCGCTGTTGATCGCCTGGATGTGGGGTTCCAATCTGGCGATTAGATTTGAGATGATTTTGCGATGATGATCGGCGGAATCTTCGGCGTATTCTACTAGATGTTCGCGATGTTGTATCAGGCAACAGTCCCTACAGACGGGACAGTCACACGTCTCGCAATACATCTTGATTTCTTCCTGAGGGTGCTTTGTACAAAGGACCGGACAACGGAGACTAGTCGTCCCCCGCTGAGCGGCTTCTTGCAAGTCCAGCACGACATGTCCGGCAGTTTTGCGCTGCCGCTTGTGAGCTTGCACGCAGAACTCGCACACGTTGGCCATGCATTCCATACATCGTGACACGGCGCTTGCATTATCGGTGCACAGGTCACAGGTGACATCGCAAGATTCCGGATTTAAGGAATCTAACAATAGCAGCTTACGAGTGATGAAATCAATGGGGAGTTCACGCACACCTCTCTGCGGTAGCTCAACTTCAATGTCGCAAATCGGACAGAGTATAGAAATACCTGTGATGAATTGCTTTCCGGGGGACACACTACTCACACTACTTTGGGAGCTGGTGCTGCTAGCCTGATCATCGCTGCTAACGAGATAGGGATCTAGGGTCCTTAAGCAAGGTCCGCAAAAGGAATGTAAACAGGGTAGCAGACGAGGATCTTTGAAACGCTTGCGGCAGATGGTACAGTTCAGGCTTGGTTCTCCTGGTGAGCTGTTAGCTGGTGTGATCCGGGTCTGTGAAGACATGATACCACGAGTATCTACCGCATCAGACATTATCAGATCTTCTTTGTCCTCCTGAAATAAAAAAAAATAACACATTTATAAATATGTTAAATTTATGAAATAAGATGGTTCTTTCAGAGTCAGAATAGAATCATGATGCAAAGATCAATGGTTGCCCAGATTAGACCATGGATTTGCGCTGCTCTAATGCCTATCCAAGTTTTTCCAAATCTTGATTTGTAGCTTAGGAAATACCAAGTTCTGAATAATCTACAATTATTCTCACTCTCTACCGTCTGTGCGCAGATACTTTCCCCAGACCGATGTCCCTCTATGCATGGTGTGGTGATGCCAATTGGTGTGCCTGAGCATGAAGCTAGTAGCCGGAGTTCCAACCACTCACTGTATCACTGTAGTTTGCGGTCAGTAATTTGATCATCGGATGGATTTGACCGTCTTTGATTTAACACTTTCACTGCGGCTATTAGTTCTACCATTTTTTTCAGATTTTTCAGTAACCTTTCCCAACTTTCAAAGTCTATCTCAAGAATTACTGAACCAATACTAGGGATGATTGTACTTATTCCAATGCATTTCTCATGGTGATTCCAAATATGGTAATGAAATTTGAATATTTTGAAATTGTTGAAACATTTTGTGAAATTTTGAAATGTCGTCTGCAGTGTTAAGCACAGATCTTTGGTTCGGGTCACCAGACATTTCATCACATGACTAATGCTGTGTGATGTGATAGAAAGTTGGTGCATCATTTTGCTTTAGAAGAAAATCTGGCGGGAAAAAGAAGAACAAATTAGGGGGAGGCAGGGCAAACTTTGTGCAAAGTTGTGGGGAAATGTTGGCTTTTATTGTAAAAGTTGCCTGAAATTAGCTTAATTTGTTCTGAATTAGACATTTCAGACCAATTTTGACATTTAAAGTCAACATTTTCAATTGTTTCTGGGACAAAATGGGGTGATGCTTGAGAGCTGACTGGGGGTGGGGATGGGGGGGGGGGGGGGGAGGGGGAGATTTGTGATTGGAGGGCACCCCCCCCCCCCCCCCCCCCCCTCCCCATAGTGCTGCCACTGTATATTATGAAGTGGAAGGTTGCATATGGGATCAAATTTGATTGGAATCAACCGCAGCACTAATGAATTGATCTAAATTAATTAAATCCACCGTATAACAACACAAGAGATCTTTATTAAGAGGTCAACATTAAATGAGTCACTAATGTACACTGAAGCTCCTTATACAGTATCACTTTACAGATTTATAAGACATTGAGTCATGAGCCACTCTTAATTATCCTTAACACTTTTCAGGTGGACATTTTAAGTAACCGAGGTGTTTTTAAATCTTAAACATGTGTCCCACATCCACTGATGATAATTGATTCCCCTGTATGCATTTTCCGGTGTTTAGACCCAGGCTTGTAACTAGGTGCGGTTTTTTTTTTTTTTGGGGGGGGGGGGGGACACTTTCAGAAACAGGTACATAGCAGGTTACACTTTAAAAATGAAGGCTCAATTCAAGTCATTTGGTGCACCATTTTTGCACTAAGACTAAAAATGTTTTATTTTATTTTTTAGACCAGGTATAGATATAAGTCACACGGTTAAGAGGTGAACCTTTTTTCGGCATTTTTGTTTATTCTATTTATTAGGATTTTCTTCTTCTTTTTTTTTTTTGGGGGGGGGGGGGCAAAACAGGTACATCGCAGGTCACATTTTAAAAATTAACCATTTTTGCAGATATACTGTATAAGTCACATGGTTTAGAGGTGGAATTTTTTGTGGAATTTTTATTCATTCTATTTTTTTTGGGGGGGGGGGGGGAGGTCCAACCCCTGCTCTTGGAGATGGGCCTGTTTAGACCTGTGTACACTGTCATATTTGAGCTCTCTCCCCTCCCACGGTTTGTTTGATAAAAGAAATTGGAAATACGAAATCAAGGACTACGATATATGGACAAATTCAATAAGGCCTCCAGCAATGCATAACACTTTCAAATACGATTCCTTAGCCTGTTGAAGAAAACGATTGAAATGAATACAAAAAGTCAACTTTCCTGAGATTATATTCAGAGGTCACAAAAGCTAATTTGCACAATAATGGTGCATTCAACTGGATTTTAATTGCTCATTGATCTGTTTATGCAATGGAGGTATGTATACAATGTAATAGTAATACTGTACAGCCATGCACAATTTGTCTGCCTATACCTATTGGACACAGTCATAACCCTAACTAACTCCTGCTTTTAAGACAGGGATAGCGAGCTCCGCGTAGCTCCACCGTAGAGTAACTAGTGTGACCAACACTTACGTACGTTGCTTACTCAATTTGTACTCCGGCAGAGCGAGTGATCATGTAATTTATACGCCGTAGCGATGGAGTAGTGTTAGTGTGGACATACGGCCAGAGTAACGAAAATAATTGTTGAATTTGTATTTACTCTCAGCGTAACTTACGCCGGCGAGTAACCACTATGTGAACGTAGCTAATATATGGTTTTAATCAACTGCAACCAAGCTGGCAATAACTTCTATTCACTTGCCTGTTTACAAGAAATTATAGGCCTACATATGGCCAGGGCAAGTAACAAACAACTATCAATTCAATGCTACAACACTACCCACTCACAATATCATTACACTAACAATTCAACAAATTAATATAAAATTGAAAAGAAATAAATACACATGCATACCAATTGCTTCGCCATCACCAAACCGGACAACAGCAGTATTTGAAGCTTTCAAGACTCTAAGCCATGGATCCAGGCATGGAAAAGACCATGCGATGAGATCAGGGCATGAAATAGTACATGAAGAACATGTGTGTCTGATTCGCACTACATACTACAATTTACAAAGTAAATGAATTGTAACTTTAGAGTGTTCTAAAATAGTTGTGTCAATTCAACTACGAGGGCATTACTGACTGGAATGATTTATTTTGTATGACCAATGAAGCGGAAACATTGTTCTGATTTTTGGACAGGGTGTCACAAAAGCGGATGATAAAGATAGATTGTATGGTAAACCGGTTTATTTGTATATGATATTGAAATAGTCATCCCCGGCACCCACGGGGGGGGGGGGGGGGGGGGGGGGGGGGGGGGGGGGGGGGGGGGGGGGAATGAATGAAAAGTAATCTTACCCCAACAATATATTTGTAACCAAATTTGTATGAAAAAACCTCTAAGGCGATGGAAAAACCCAACCCTGTACAGGCAAACAGACCTCTCAGGTCGAGTTGGTCGGGCTGGCTTTACCTATTTTTTCTTATTTTCCATTGAAAATGACTTTTTTTAAATCTGTAAACATTTTGCCATTTTTTGACAAGCAAAAAGACATTTTTGGGTTGTATTCATTTGCACATGAAATTTCTTTTTAACCAATTTCTAAAACAATGGGTCGGTCGGGCCCGTACAACAGTTTTTTCCCCTTTCCTAAAACAGGCATGATATTCATATCAGGTGAAAAAATCTGGAATTCATTGAAATATTAAATAACAGCGGACTATTGTACTAAATTGCCTACTAAATTGCCTAAATTTGGCTCAAAAACCAAAATTTAGGCAAACATATGTACATTCGAGAGTACTAACAAATATCTACTTTCCGATTTTTATCTTCAAAATATCATGCCTGCTAATAGCAATAATTACAGGTTTGTTTTTGGTTGTGCCTGCTTACAGTATCATTGTTGACTGCCTCCCCCCCCCCCTCCCACATCCCATCCAGTTTTGTGACAAACCTGCTGTCAAATGCTTTCTATATATTCCAACCCATCCTAGCTCTGCTACCGAGCTGTGAGCGTAGCAAGATGCGACCGAACCGAGCTGCGATCCAGGCTAGCTAGATAATACCGAAAGGAGCAACACTAGAGCCGGGTCTTTGCTACCATGGTTTAGAGGGAACAGTTTTGGGTTATTGAAGAGACACGAGTCTAGTGCTAACACACCCGATCCATATTTTCAAAGAAGGAAAACACTTTTACATCAAAAGTTTGCCCATTTTGCTGAGTGCTCCATTTCCCCCTCAATTACGGACCAAGCTACCATACAGAAACAAATGTCCATATTAAGTTACTATAAAAGTGGACATTTTCGCGCTGCATATATTTTCGAGGTTTTTTTTGCTAAAATCAGCAAGCACAAAAATATAAATGCTTGAATACATTTATTTCGTGTGTAAATCTATGTAAAGACGCTAAAAATCGCAAAAAAAGCAAAATTGCTCAAAATGGGCAAAGCTCGACATATTAAACGCGTGAAAATGTCCTCTTATACAGTATTATGTATTTGAGAAAAATCAGGTGGATGACCCCTGACCTTTTATTTATAATATTGACATACAGCAGAGAATTGAATGGTGTCAAAACCTTCAAAACTTTTAAATCAACCCAGGTGTCTTAAATTACCATGACATTTGACTTTAAAATAACACTACATGTAGAGTTGGGACACTCAGGTTTTTCCATCAATGGTTTTTAAAGGCATATTATGTGATCTTTTCCAGAGAGCGCTCTCTATTCATTATTTTTTTTAGAAAGTAGATTTTCTTGCAGATTTACATTTCTGATCATAAATCGTACATACATTCCAATTTGATTTTGAAGTAATTAAGAATCATATCGCCCTGTAACTTGGAATGTATGTACGATTTATGATCAGAAATGTAAATCTGCAAGAAAATCTTCTTTCAATTTTTTTTTCGATGTTGAGGGCGTTCCCTGGAAAGATCACATAATATCCCTTTTAAGGTTATTGACTACAATCAGGCCAACAAATAAAAATTGTTGTGTTGCCCTCAGCGACCGACCCTAAAATCTCAAAAATCAGGGTCGCAATTTATTAAAACAAGAATTCTTTTAAATACTTAAATTTAACAAATTTGTCAAAATATTACTATTTTCTGCTTGAAATGAATAAGTTTGCTTGATTAGATGGTTTTTAAACTACTATTATCACATAAGAAACGTTAGTCAAATGACATAAATCAATTTTGTCTTGTCATGAACCACGGTCTGTCAGTAATATTTGTCAGCAAAATAACAACAACAAAAAAACATAACAAAAAGGAAAAATCGACCGACGACCAGACTTCCAAGTTTTTGGCACTTGATGGCAACACAAGTAAACACAATTTTTTTTTGTGGCCTCATCCAGGTGTGCAACATAGACTTTTCAGACAAAATAAAATGATGTGGAAAGTTTTATGACAATTGTGCCGTTTTCGAACACAAAATCATTTAAAGAACACACTGCTAGATATGAGGGATGAGGGTATAAGAAGTTGGGATTTGGGTTGAATTTTTTGTTTCCAATCATTGATGCCATTTATTTTTCATGGCTGACACCTTTTACAAATAGCAGTAGTATGCATATACCATTGAATAGCATGAATTGACATTTAATTATGTTCTCCCACTTGTAGGATTAGGTGATTTTTACAGTATTTATTTCAATAAGCAAAATTTGTGTTTCTGGATTTCATTCCTTTAGATTAATAATAGAATTCACTGCGAAATTACCAATCGCTGATTATCATTCCAAAAAGTTGTCAAGGGGGGACCAAAATCTGACAGAATTCAGAAAATATTCCTAATTCACATAAATTAAAAACTTATAGTAAATTTAATAATATGAAAAATTGTTGAACATTTTTAAGCATAAACAATTCCAAATACAGCTTACAACAAAAGAAATATTTGAAAAATAAAATTCTTGTCATACCATACCGTATTAAAGAGACTCAGCTTTTCAGAGAGTATATTATATCCTTTTAAAACCAACTGAAAAGCGTATTTACAACAAGCTGGCCAAACATGTTGACTAATCTGTCAATGGCCTGTATAAATATTGTACTCATTCAACCATGATATTTGTATCAAATTCTGGTCAGTGAAGCTGAATATATGTATACAGGGTGGTTCAAAAAAAATTAAGCCCCAAAAAAAGAGAGGATATAATTGTAAATTAAATTAAAGGGTGGATGACGCATTTGTGGCCAACTTCTTGTTGACTAGCCTACATGAAGACGATCATACAGTCCCATTTCCATTTACAAATAATAATTGCACCAGTGATTTTTATTATAGAAGCAAACATCCACTTCAAATTTGAATAGTACACACACATATAGGGTGGTATTTTGGAGACTTTTTTTAATTTGAAGGGGGAAATAAAATATTTGTTAAAAAAATGGGGGATTTTTTTTTTTAAATAAAGAAATTTTTGAAATTTTTCAAAAACAATCGATCAACCAACCGACCCTACCTGTGAGGTCTGAAATCTATTGAATAGGTTTCCCCTACCTGAGATGGCTGAAAATCCATTCTGTCCCCTAAGCCTATATTTGAGCGCAAAATGGGTACCATTATCGCTCTAAAGACCCCAATTTCAGTGCCCCTTCCCCATTTTCACAAGTGAATGTTGATTGAGTATATAAGTCGACTGTAGCAGACACACCTATCGTCATTGTTGACGAATTTGTATGTCTGAGATTATAATTATATGAATATAAAAAGGAAGTTTTTGAATCATCGGTGTGAGTCGTCCTGGTCTGAGAAGACGGTCAGTGTCCCTTGGGAAAGCAAACTTTACTGAATTGTTATTTATAATTTGAAATGATTTATTTATAATATAACTTGGCTCAAGTGATATGCACAATAACTATATTTTCTGCTTTTGGAACAATTGAACTATGATAAAAAACAAACAAACAAACGAACCCAAACAATCACCCACACAACAAATATTGGAACAGAAAAAGTTACCTATAAGTACATGTACATGTATAAAGGCAACACTAAAAATAACCACCCTGTTCTGGTCTACCGGTGAACAGATCTCTCAGGTAAGGTCTTTTGGTCAAGCGTTGTTTTTCTTGGTTTTCTAATTCGAAACAAAAAATGGGTCGGTCAGACCTGCAGGCTTTTTCTTTTTGCCTATCCTAACCGTACCTATAATTTTATCATTTGATCTTGAATTTGTATGACAAATGGATTATATGCTAATTTAGTGCTTAGAGATCCAATGATGTCCGTAGTCCGTCCCATAAAAATAACAACTTTTATTTAACAAAGAATTAAGATTAATAAATTATTATTTATCCCAATATAATATTGACACTGGTGTCCATACGCACATAATTACATTACACCTAACATGAAAGCCTATAGAGATACATGACAACAGGATTTAAAAATGCTATTTCATTTAGATCACCGCGCTTAAAACAACAATATCCAAAACAACATGAAGCAAAACATACATGTGGATAAATAGTGATCATAGGTATGTGTTTTAACACTTTTCAGGCAGCTATTAGTTTTGCCATATACAAAACAGATTTTCAGAAACCTTTCTCAATTTTCAAAGTCTACCTCAAGATAACTTAACCAAGACTAGCCAAGGAAAGTGGCGTGGGACAGGAATAAGATAAAAGCCTATAGAAAGCTCCATAAACATATGGAGAACAACATCAAAAATATACATAAGAGGAAAAATAAAAGGAAGAAATGTTAGGCATGTTTGTACTTCTTTCAATTTATTTCTCATGGTGATTCCAAATAGGGATTGAAATTCAATACAATATGTCATTTTTTAAACATTTTTGTTAAATTTTGGGATGTCATCTGCAGACGCCTGCCGCATGGAAAGTGTTAAAAGACATTGTTATACAGAGTCTTACTTGAGCTGGAAAATACCTCCATAATTTGGCTACCGCTATTCAACTATCCTATAAAATTCTACCACAATAATGAATCAGAAAGCACAACAAAATTCAACATACCATACTATCATAACGGAGGATCCGTTGATGGTACATGTATAAATATCCAGGCTGCCTAGGATCAGGATCAATCAACTTCTACACACTACATAATTTTATTTAATAATCAACCTATATCACACACTGCTTAGGGATGGATGAGTTGATTAGAGATAAAGCCATGATAACAGTCATAAAACAGATAGGTATTTGGCTATTCCATTTGAAATCCATACACCCCCTATGGAAGATATGACTGTAATCCTCCACACAGGGAGTGTAGATTTCAAATGGAGTCACCCATGCAGGTAACCCCATCTGAAATTCACACTCACTGTGGGAATTATTAAAGGTCCAGAGAAGTGCTCATAAAACTTATTTTCAAAAGTTATACAATATATTAGTTGGAACATTTCACATGTTATTTTTTATAAAATGTGAATAAATATATTTAAAAAAGATAAAATCCGTTCAGCCGTATACCAAATCCAAGCCTTTCGCCAGAAACGCAATAAACCATGAAGTGGTTTGGGCGACTTCATTGGTGACGTTGATCCGGGAGGAACTGAAGTGTCAACACGGTCGGATTCCCGGACTGACGTCACAGTTTCCGTGTTGCCTAACTGGAGGACTCGTAGTCAGCAAACAATGCACCACGGTCTAAAAATATGGCCACAAAATAAAAATAACATGTGTATCAAGTTGTACAGGTTGCCTTACAAACAGTATCATGACCTCGATCTATTCATTCACTGAATGTGATGATACGGCTCATACACTCATGATTGTATATTTTTGAATGCACACAGCATGGGTACACATATTTAAAATTTGCGCGGTCATCAATTGTTCAGCGAGGCATGATGATGGGAAGAGGCTAACATTGCATGCATAGTAAAGAGTGTGTGTAGACATATAGACCCTGTCATCGTTTTACACTAGTGCATTGTTGCTAACTATGATTTCTCCTCTGTGTTGCGTGTAGAGCGGGTTTGTCAAAATACGAAGATCGTTTTTAACACGGATTTTGGGCGCATTTATTATTTTTGTAAATTTCTTCTTTACTATAATGGATCGTTCATAAAATGTTTATTTTTGAAATCCTTGTGATTTTGTCTTTATTATTTTGATATAATAATACATATACACTTCGGTGGATCTTTAACGCTTTCCATGCGGCAGGCGGCTGCAGACGACATTCCAAATGTTGACAAAATGTTTTAAAAATGTCAAAAATATTGTATTTCATTTTTGGTATCACCATGAGAAATGCTTTGAAATAAGTACAAACATGACTAGTATCGGGTCAGTAATTCTTGAGATAGACCTTGAAAGTTGGGAAAGGTTTCTGAAAAATCTGTTTTGTATTTGGTAAAATAACAGCCGCGTGGAAAGCGCTAAGGTCATGTATTGCATAGGGGGTGTATGGATTTCAAATGGAATGGCCAATTGACAGAGTGAAATTACACTGAAAGGCCAAGAAAAAACAATTTAAGATTTTGTTTTAATTTTCAAAAAGATTGAGAAAAAAATCCAAGTAATAACTTATGTAATCCTTTATTGCCCATTAGCCAATACAAATGGCAAGGACCCAGAGGATATTGAACATGAACTGTTTTAAAACAGTTTTGGATTGAGTAGAAACTTATGCACTACCCTTTACATTTATGCAGATAGATTTTGAATTGCACAAACAAATTTCAAGTGTGAATTCCACAATGAAAGAGAAGAAAAAAGACAAGAAAGAAAGAGTCTGCACATAGAATTCCCTTCAATTGAAAATCTTTGAAAATTCTGAGTACTTAGTCCTTAGATTCATACAAAAGTTGAAATAACCATTTCCTGACTTTACCTTTTCAACCTAGAAGTCCAAGGTTCAAATTTGGTCCACTTGGAATGATTTTTCATTCAATCTTGTCAATTACACATAAAGTCATACACTACAATATTCAGGTTATGATACCTTTCCTACAAGGAAGTCACTTTACACTTACTTTAACGTGACAAATACGTGTCTCAATTTGGTGTCTCCTTGAGCGATCCCAGATCATAGTCGTACAATTCTGGTCACTATCAAACGGTCACTTTAATTCCAAAGCTGAGCATTATTGTCATGAAGTGATTTTCCTTCCTTTGCAAACACCAAGAGACCCATGATACATCATCTGTAATGTGTCTTCTAATTCCTCAAATATTTCTGCTGGAGAAAGCGATTGGAGATGGTAGACGTCGAACTTTCGAAACTTAACGTTTCTTCGTCAGGACTGGAAAAGTGAAAAATGTAGTCTGCTGACACAAGTCAATTCTAATGGCAACAAAAGTCACATTCATTGAACTACAGTTGGTTGTCATGTATGTGCCTCCGCTACCCCATGAGACTTGATATAGTTGGCTTGTTTTCTCTTTGAACTAGATAGTACATGTAGAGAAAAAATGTAGTCTGCTAGAAAATGCTACAGAATACCACACAGTTTTTCTCCTTCTAAACAATAATGTTGTTTTGTAGTTACCTTGGTTACAAATAAACGATGCAGAATAACTCCAGAAGCTGAAGACCCCAGAGAAACTTTATGGTTGTCCTATATATATGTGCCTCCACTATGCCATTAGATTTGGTATAGTCTGGGATTTTTTCTCTTCGAATTAGTTAGAGAAAAAATGTTGTCTGCTAGAAAATGCTAGTACAGAATACCACACAGTTTTTCTCCTTCTAAACAATAATGTTGTTTTGTAGTTACCTTGGTTACAAATAAATGATGCAGAATAACTCCAGAAGCTGAAGACTCCAGAGAAACTTATGGTTGTCCTATATGTGCCTCTGCTATGCCATGAGACTTGGTATAGTCTGGTGTTTTTTTCTCTTCGAATTAGTAGAGAAATTTTGTCTGCTAGAAAATGCTACAGAATACCACACAGTTTTTCTCCTTCTAAACAATAATGTTGTTTCGTAGTTACCTTGGTTACAAATAAATGATGCAGAATAACTCCAGAAGCTGAAGACCCCAGAGAAACTTATGTTTGTCCTATATGCGCCTCCGCTATGCCATGAGACTTTGGTGTAGTGTTTTTTTCTCTTCAAAATAGTCAGAGACAAAATATTGTCTACTAAAAAATACTACAAAATACTCAACAGCTTGCCTCCTTCTGAACAATGTTGATTTGTAGTTTCCTTGGTTACAACCAATGATGCAGAATAACTCCAGAGGCTGAAGACCCACAAGAAACTTATCAGTGAATTTTCTTCTTCTTCAAATGATTATCTTTATGACAGTATTCTACCAGCTTTAAAATCCACGAGACTTTGTATGGAAATCAACACTGCTCCTGAGATGGTACAATCAAGTGAATCAATAATACCTGACAACCTCGTGCATGCAAGGAAGGGGTGGGGGAACTACTTTATTTTGAAAAGGGATGTACTGAATGCACTGATAATTGACCAAATCATAATTCATCTTTGATTCATATTTAATAATTTGCTGAAACATATAATGGTGTCAGGGAACTAAATCTCTCCTAATTTGGAACATATTAATTAATACACCTGACGATCCCCCACAACACCCCCTCCCCATACATAAAGCTTGGTCAAAGGGGTCATTTGATATCCATACAGGTTAAAATGCTACCCTACCTACCCCTTGTATAGAGCAGCACCCTCTGGTTCTCTCCCATGCATAAACACTAAACGACACGAGCATCCGCCACATACCCTCTCTGCCCTGCACCTTCAGCGTCTTAAATGTCAAAACTTGGAATGTGTGCTATCTTTTCCAATTTGTGAGTTTTATCTTGGCTATTGCACCCATCCTGTGTATTAATGTGTCATTTCCCCCCTCACCACTGTACCCATAGTGTGTCCATGGCAAAGAGTTTTACCCACCCACCTTCCCCACTATGTTGTACATGTAGTTACATGATACAAATCCATTTGTGACAAATCAGGAAAGAGGTCGGGTGGAGGGGGAGGGGGAGGGTCACTCAGAAGTCTAAAATATGAAGTGGCTAAACTAGAGGTGGCATGGGGGATGCCCCAAAATGAAATGACCAACTCTATGTATATTTACAAAAAGTAGTTGATTATTAATTACCCCCCACCCCCCCCCCCCCCCTGATCACAGGCCTGTCCCACTGATGCCCCCCCCCCCCCCAACGTTGAGACCCTAGTTACGTTACTGAAAATATGAAGTACACTAGTACAGAAAAAGGGTTATATACTTATAAAATATAAATAGTGCCTTTTTTGCAAACCTTGTGGAAAATGGAGAACCCCCTTCCACACCAGAAATTATACTTTGCTTACTCTCATTTCCTAGGGAAATTTAATGAGCCTTTTTCCAAGAACTGTGTGACATTTTGATACTCTTTGTAGCGAAATATTTCGTTTATGCAATATTAGGACAAAATTGGTCCCATGGATTAGTTCCTTACATGGGTTTGTTTTTCTTTGACAAACGTATGAAAGTTTGAGTCCATTTTTGTACTTTAGGTCCCAGATACTGATAACAGTATCGTTCAATACTGGAACATACTGGTACGATTTTGTGGATTCAATACTGGTACGATTTTACAGTTCCAGTATCGGTAGATACTGGAACTGGAACACCAAATAGTGTTCCAGTGTCGAGCGATTCTGGAACGTATTGACCATAATTTGTCCCAGTAATGAAAGATAATACATAATTTTGTTCCAATATCGCCCGATACTGGCTTTGGTACACTGACTTTGTACCAGTACAGTCCAGAATCTGGGACCTAAAGTACACTTTTTGCACCACTTTTCTTTTCATCGTAACAAAATATCCACTATTATATTCCCTTCCTGAGAGGAACAGTAGCCTAGCCAACTCAATCATATTGTCATTTCCGGACACCTTTTGACCTTTTAACATTTAGTACTGAGATGACAAAAAAAAATGAAACCCTGTTGTATAGACCCGACCGACCCAATTTTTTAAAAATCTGTGGAAACAAATCCAACCTTCTTCTTTTTTTTGCTTTTCAAAATAATGGCAACATTTAAAATGTGGACAGATTTTTTGTGATTTTTACGGTCATTTACAAAGGAAAATAAAAGAGGGGGAAAAAGGGGAAAAGAGCTGCTAGATCGACCAACCCGACCTGAGAGGTCCGTTTGCCCGTACAACAGAGTGTCATTTATTTCGTCGCCTGATGGGTAAAACACTTTATTTCAAGTAAAGACACATTTTGGATTGGGTTATTACATTCTTTAAAGGGGCATTGAGAGATGTATCGATATACTAAATGAGCAAATAACGTAAAGATAATCATCAACATAGCCCAAATCCAAAATGTCATACAATTCCGACATCGCCTTCATTCCAAATAAGCAAATAATGGCACTTCCGGGTTGAGATTTGCCGCGACAGGCTGCATGTAAAATGATAGCATATCTTCTGGATTCAGCACCTTGTTTCGATATGATCATATCGAAATCGAAACTAAGAAAATCATGACATTTTATACGATAAATGGCGAATGTTGGTAAACTGTTTCAGATGGTAGTTAGTATGCCAAGTACTAGTATTACTTTGATGCAAAAAACTGATTTCCAGGATAATTGAGGGCGCACTCCCATACGTATCTCTCAATGCCCCTTAAGTTTCAGTTGAAATTACAACATCGGTTTTTTTAAACTTTATTATTTGAAAACATCCTACTTTTTTCTCACGTTTGATCTGTCACCTGTGTTATGACAGTTGACAACAAGGCTCACCGGAAGCTACTTGTTTTCAAAAGTAGCGCCCGGATCATGGGATTTATTGAGAACCGGGAGCTACTTTCAGTCTACCGGGAGCTAACTTTTTATTAAATCCAGCGTGGCAGCATTGTCAAATCGAAATTCGATGTCTTGGGCAAGCTTCCTGATCGTCAACAGGCGTTTGGACTAAATATCAGCGCTCGGTTGTGTATTTTTCAGCATTACCGGGCGCTAGGCAGGAGGACCGAGGGGTAAAAATCGCCCTAATTTTATTTAAAATACTGAATATTTGTGCGCGCTTTTCGTGCATTTGTTCTTCATGTTTCAACATTGATTGTAAAACAAAATTTGGGTTTGGCCACCCTAATTTCAATACTGATTTGTTTGCGCGCATTTGTTCACATGCTTCAACACTATAAAACAAATTTGGGCTTGGCCACCCTAATCTTAGTTAACATACAGTACTAACATTTGTTCGCGCTTTTGCTCTACATGTTTCAACATTGATTGTAAAACAAAATTTGGGCTTGGCCACCCTAATTTGGTTTGCTTCTTCATCAACTGTTTCCTGAATAACCTAACTAGATACATAGGCCTTAAAGCCTTATAAGGCCTTATAAGTAGTAAGTACAGATTTGTGTGGGCGTTTGAGGGGGGGGGGGGCAGGCCTAGAAATACGATACGAATCCGTGAATCCATTCGCGCAAACTTTCATTCACAAGAATCTATTTAGATTCGCATTGCAAGCTCAACTACGAGACATGACAAACCTTATAATACCGATCTGTGTTTTTAGTGCAGTGTGTTCTCCGATAATTGTTTACCCTTTTTATCCCACGTGGCCCCGGAGGGACTTTCTGTCTTGTTGATTGTTTAATACCGCAATGCTTCTACTGGCTGGTCCAAAAAGATACGCTTTCATAAATATGGGGCTGTTTCTAAGTGATTAAATTAGAAATTTACGGATTTTACTTTCTAGAAACATTATCGTAATTTTTAATCATCATAATCATGTGGCTATTTGGCACAATGTTTTACTTTTATGGGCAAAAATTAGCTCACATTTTCAGGAAAGGGATTGGAAAAAAATGACATTCGAGGAAGTGGAAATTAGTGACCAACTACTTTCAGGTACTCAGTACTCACTCAAAAATTATTTTGCTCATCCAGGTACAAAATTACTTGAAATATCATCCATAAAACTGCATTGCAATTTGAAATGACCAGGTCGTGCACAGGTGCCAAATTAGGAAGGTAAAATTTGCGAGAATCTAGGATTCTCACAACATTCTTCTGCGAGAATCTGAATGGATTCACGCACTGTGGTGTAAATTTCTAGGCTTGGGGGTCATAAAATAATAATAATAATAATAAAACGGTGCTTCTAAAGCGCCTCCCACCGAAGTCTCAAAGCGCTTAAGGCCACGCGTTTTGAACTCGCCACCCAAAAAAGGTGGCGTCGTTGCGCTTTTCCGAATCGTGTTCTGCTCAAATCACGACAACTCAAGAACGCAAAAAGATATTGTCATGGTCTTGGTCTCATTTGAAAGCTAAATAATTGCATTACATAACCTGTCAATATGAAGCATATAACTTCTTAAATGGGGGAGATGTGGTTGATTGAGTTGGGAACAGACGAGGTGGCGGAGGGTGGGGGAGTGGAGGGTGGGGGAGTGGTACACATAAACTCTATGGGGAAAAAAATTGTGTGCCATGCGGTGCATTTAAACTTGAATCAATTCACCTCTGGATGAGCTACATACATGATTTTGGTCTCTTCTTAAAGGTTATTTAATAGTCTTTATGTCTGTGTTTTAACAGATTAGTCAACCTTATGTAACAACTATTAATTATGGATAAGTCGCATGATCATCGGCTTTTTTCCTATTCGCTACACAGTAAACGCAAATATTAACCCCAATTTATATAAATTACTCTAACGGAAAAAGTATTCAATCTATGATAGCAAAAGTATACATTTTTGGAAAGCTCTCAAAAAAGGACAATTCAAAATTGCAGTTTAAATCAGTGTAGGGAGCACAGTTAACAAAATATTTGTGTAAATTCTATTTTAAAAAAATCAAAAAAATTGGGGCCCATTCATCAGCCGGTATTTTATTTTACCAATATAGTAACCCTTGACAATCATAGATTTGCTTGGTAGTAATGTCATGAGGAATTCAAAAATGCAAAGTATATTATGTCATGGGTAGGTATAAGAATTACATGGATCTCAAATAAATTTAAGAATTTAAAAAAAAAAATTGAACATTGTGAATCATAACATGTTACCACTAGGTCCTATCCTAATTTCAATAGCTTAATTGGATTTCTCATGGAATTTCCTTTAAGAAAATGTATACTTTTTATGGGGTAGGGCAAGTAGTTAGGGTGATATGCTAACTTGAAGTGCATATGGCGTAAAACGTTAAAAATCGGACACGCAACGCAAAGGGTGGCGAGTTCAAAACGCATGGCCTTACAGATAACATAACAACACTGAAATTACATTACAATATACATGTAAGAATAATACAATATGTGGATGAACATGCAAAAAACATTGTAAACAGGGTAATCAATCATCAAAAGCAATTGTGAATAAGTGTGTCTTAAGAGACGATTTGAAATGGCTAAGAGTTTTACAGTTCTTGATGTGAAGCGGAAGTTGATTCCAAAGTTCAGCTGAAGCATAACGAAATGAACGATGACCATAGGTTAAAGTTGACACAGAGGCACTGATAAGTTGTTGTTTTGAAGCCGATCGTAAATTTCGAGATGGTTCGTATTCATGTATGAGTTCTTGAAGATAAAATGATGACGATAAATGAGATTTTTGGGACCGCCCCTCCAAAGTAAAATGACCGCCCCCTAAAAAACCTAGCAAATGCACACTTGGCCATTTGGTATGAAGTAGCACTTTCACTTTTCAAAGAAGGTTTTAGGTATTTTGTAATATTTAAAGGCATATTATGTGATCTTTTCTAGATAGCGCCCTCTTTTCATTATTTTTTTAGAAAGTAGATTTTCTTGCAGATTTACATTTCTGATCATAAATCATACATACATTCCAAGTTACAGAGCGATACGATTCCTAATTACCTCCAAATCATGGTTTTAGAGTGAATTTAGAGTAAAAATATAAACTGTCGGAGTTATCCGACAGTTTATTTTCACTCTAAAATCATGATTTTGAAGTCATTAAGAATCGTATCGCCCTGTAACTTGGAATGTATGTACGATTTATGATCAGAAATGTAAATCTGCAAGAAAATCTTCTTTCAATTTTTTTTTCAATGTTGAGGGCGTTCCCTGGAAAGATCACATAATATACCTTTAATCTCTGTATCATAAGGACGTAGGGATAACTCAAGTTAGAGCCGATTGTTTGACCCCTACTTTGTTGAATTCCGTGTTATTCCGCTTTGTAAATTTTGCATTTTTCAGTGATGTAATTTTTTCCCAAGAAAGCTTAAAATTTACGATGTTTACAATTACATTCTACATAATGGATTTCATATTGTTTACATCTTACGAGGTGCCATTGTTATATGATTCCTTTGTGTCAGTGGTGCACCGAAGAATGACAACTAGTTTGATTCCAAGTCATTTTTGTTGGCGCATTTTTGTAGCACTCGGCGGCATGGGAACAAGACTAGCATCAAAAGTGACGTCATGATTTCAACAATCTCATAATTGCGCAGATCATCCGCCATTTTTAAATTTTAAACCAACAGATAGAGTTCTGCGCATGTACGTGTAAAGCAATGGGGGTTTTAACTTTGAAGAAAACGAAATATAAAGTGCCGATAGTTGAGGATTTTTAAGATCGATAGAGACAAATTGTATTGTAGAATTATATCTTGCTTGTTTTGTTATTTATATTACGTATCGTTTTTTAATATTTATATTGTTTTATTCAAGACTATTTATACATTTTGTGTGCATTTTTTCCCTTCTTTTCATTAAAATGTCGTTTTCCGCGTTTAAGCTCAATTCCGCAACGAGGTAAACTTCGGAGCTTAACTTTATGTATACCCTTTACATTTAGTGGCAGAGGTGGGATCGCCCTCATACTATTATTTCTGTAAGCGTGGCAATGGCAGGGCTGTCAATATTATAAATGAAATAAAGGTCTTCATCCATCTCAATACTATGGAAATGAATCCATCTATGGATCAATATTATTTCAATAGACTAATTTAGATAGAGGTTCCGAGGTTGCGTACGTGTAGGCCTATTATACTCTGTTTGGCCATCTCGAGACAGTGACGTAACCGCGTATTCTACTAATTGCATCACATAACGCGCGCGCATACTCGCGGCGTTGGCGTACAAATACGAGCGTTGAAAGGCGGAAGATACACACGCGTGCGTAAAAGCTGCGCCTGTTCAGTTACGTCACTGTCTCGAGATGGCCAAACAGAGTATAGTATTACTTTCTTTCTTTTGCATTATACCAAGGAGTCCTACGATTAAAGAATTTTCATAATCTTCAAAATTATTAATTGTTAGGGGTCTGAGCTTTCGATCCTGGCAAATTCTTTTAATTTTGCAAATTAAAATTTTGCAAATTAAAATTTTGCAAATTAAAATTTTGCAAATTAAAATTTTGCAAATTAAAATTTTGCTAATTAAAATTTTGCTAATTAAAATTTTGCAAATTAAAATGTTGCAAATTAAAATTTTGCAAATTAAAATTTTAAAATTCTTCTAAAGCAGAAATGTTCAAAAGTACAACAAAAAAAACCCGCAAAATATATTATAGGTATAAAATGAGAGCTGACCCACAGTATCGGTGGCACCAGCATTATTTTTTTATTTATTTTTATTAATATTATTATTATTTTTTTTGGGGGGGGGGCGGTATGGGGGCAGGGAGGCGCAAGAAAAGTATGTCGCCCAATTGGGTGCTCGATGGGCAATATTAATTACTTTTAGTCAAATTGGGCCTAATTTAACAGAATTGGGTGCTTGGGCAAATCGGCAGAATGAAAAATTGGGCTACTTTGGGCTCGTGGGCCGCGGCTTGGGCGGCGCTTGCGCTGCAGTTTGGCACTTAACTTTGTTTAGTTATGGCAACAATATTTATTACACATCCATGATATCCCTCACTGATACCAATATGATACAGAAACAAGCCCCAAGGCCAAGGACCATAACGGCATGACGCATATTATGTGATCTTTCCAGGGAACGCCCTCAACATCGAAAAAAATGAAAGAAGATTTTCTTGCAGATTTACATTTCTGATCATAAATCGTACACATTCCAAGTTACAGGGTGATACGATTCTTAATTACTTCAAAATCATGATTTAAGAGTGAAAATAAACTGTCGGATAATCCGACAGTTTATTATTTTCACTCTAAATTCACTCTAAAACCATGATTTTGAGGTAATTAGGAATCGTATCGCTCTGTAACTTGGAATGTATGTATGCACTGTGGTATGTATGATTTATGATCAGAAATGTAAATCTGCAAGAAAATCTACTTTCTAAAAAAAATAATGAATATAGGGCGCTCTCTGGAAAAGATCACATAATATGCCTTTCATAAGGCCAAATTTTTGTTGTTGTTATGTTGTCCTCGACAGCTTTCAGAGAGGAGGGGCGGGCGGGCGGATTTTTTGGTTTGTTTTTTTAAAAAAATTAAATTTTCTTTTACCAGCAGAAGCTCAAAGTTCAGCCAACAAGAAGTTAAAATCACTCTAAGAGCCGCACATATATGTTATAAACACTTAAGTTAATATTAATGTCATTTAAACTGTTTTTAAAAAAAAATGAAAAAAATCTGGAAAAAAAATCTGAAAAAAAAATCTGAAAAAAAAAAAATCGGAGCGGCCCTAAAATGACGAGCGGGCGGTCGAGGACAACATAACAATTTTTTTTTTTTGCCTAACCGCAAATGCAATGCGTTTAATTTAACGTTTTGCCGGTGAAAACAATTTGTTACAAATTCAAAATTGTCAAATAGGCCTACAGTGTTTTCACCGGGGGATGCATCTGTATGTTGTTATTTTCTAACACAAAAGAATTTGTTATCACTACCACCATGACCACTACCGTAGTACCAACCAATCCCAGATGTCCGCATCCATAAATTAAAATGGTCATTCTAATAATTAATAATATGAATTTATGATTGATGATAATATAAAATAAAAGGCCAAGCCCAGGCCAAGGGCTTTCAATTCAACTTCTGACTTCAAATTCAAGTCAAGTCAAGACCCTTTCATTATTTTTCATAACAAATTAAATGAATCGTACTCACCTTTATTGAAGATGACATGGTGTATTTATTGTTAAAAAGCATATAATAAATAGAGTTTCACACTAAATCAACATTCTATCACTATTCACTGCCATTCCGTCCATGCATGCAAGGCCATCGTAACCAAAATACCAATAAGTCTGCCAAATTTTGAGTTTATTAACAAGGTTGCCAGACAAACTCTTGTAAACAAACTTTTTGTTAACCTTAGAATTCATTGATAAAATCCATATTAGGAACTAGGCAATTAATTAGGCAAATCGTTATCAGTCTAGAGAAATATTATAGTAAAATTAATAGAGAATAGTAAAATTAATATAAAATAGTAATACATTAATTTGAAAAGAATTGATATGAAAAAAAGGAAGATTTATATGAATAAATGTTACTGTATTATGGGATATCTGGAATATTAATGGCACCTGTAATAACTGAATTTCAAGAGTACACATCCCATGAACATCCCATGAACATCCCATGAACCCCCAACCCGAGAACCGCCCAACCCACGAACTCCGAATTCTAGTATAATACATGTATATTCGCCAGATTTGTAAGGCAAAAATCTTAAATGTTCCAATTTTAGGGCCTTTGTTGGCTTTGCAATTTGAAGAAATTAATATTGGTCCCAAATATCCTAATTATTCAAAATTATGGGTGAGGGTGGTGGTGATTGGAAAAGTTTGAGACTTAGACATAATTTGTCATCCTCCACCCCCCAAAAAAAATCTCAATGTTTTCTTTCTCTTTCTTATTAAGGGTCAAATTTTCTTGTCACTACATCTCTTATGAGTACCCTGGCAATTATGGTGGGTTGGGTTAAAGAATTAATACTGAGTAAAAGGACCAAATTAATTTTGATCCCCATTTTTGGGGACCATTTTTTGTTGACCCCCATTGACTTAAAACCATTGACTGCACCCTGATCGGAATGGCATTTCAAGTTTCTTGAAGCGCGAATTTCAAAGCATTGGTCCCTTTAGCGTGGGCATGTCCTTGAATATTCCTTCCATTGTTTGCGTGCACATGGCTGGACAACTATAGACTTTTGCAAAGTCTGTGCACAGTTGCAAAATTAATGTAAAGTTTTGATTAATATTACAGAAAAAGAAATATGTAATTGAGAAATGTGGCTTGACCATTTTATTAAGCATGATTTAAGGATTAATTTGAAACCTTACATAACTTAATCGGGCATACAAAAAGTAGCTCAACATTATTCCATTTAAACGCCTAATGGAGTTCCTTTAGTATACTCTACCACTGCATGTCTTCAATGGGGACTTTTAAAGAACGACCCATACACTTACACAGTGAGGAACACAAATGGTAGGGTATTTCTAAAGCTTACCCATTTGTGGTTTTTTAAAAATATACCAAATGTTTGGAGGAAAATATATTAAATACTAAAGGGATATTTAATTATCTGCTCGGACCATTGTTTTAAACACATCTTTACCTTTAATTTGATACCTTGCAACTTTGCAAGTCTGGTTTAGATACACAGTACTACTTAATAATGTCAACGAATTTGGTCATTAATTAAGCTTAATTAAGGCAGATTTGGGGTTTTTTTTAAAGTAAAGATAAATGTGAACTTTTTCTCAGACAGAATTGTTGACAATGATGGAAACTTCATTTCCTGTAAATTTGGTGTTAATAGCAAGTAGTAGATTTTGCTGGAAATTACAAAAGTAAAATTGTAATCTATTTCTTTATAATAATTATGCTAATTATATGCAAATAAGGTCAAACCATTTTTTTCTATTACATTAAATCACCAAGCTGTATTCTATAATATAATATTGTCTCCTTGTCTTACATATATGTTACTTTTTGAATTAGAGTGTAATTTCAGTAACATGCACTTGGTAATAATTATATGCTCTGTTTTGCACTGTATTACATGTATTTGAAACCAATAAATAATTTTTCAATGTGGCATCAATGTTTTATTTCTGTAACAGGCCTTCGGATGAATACAAGCCACAGCAATGATAAGAATTTCTCTTTAGAAAGGCAGATGCAGAGACTGATAATGGGCGTGACGAAGGTGTGTTATAAGTGACATCCAGCGTGTATACTATTACTAGTATAGTGATAGCGTGGACGTGGGTGATGTATGTTTACTTATCATGCTTATGTGCTTTAAGTTCAAGTATCAGGAATTGTTCAGTGTGAAAGTAAGTAGGATTATTCTACCGTTATTAAAATGTGTTAATGACAGGTTGCAATAATCATAATTATAAACTATGGATATTGATCAGTTTTCTTGAGATCAGAGGCTAAAAAACAAGTATAATTTAATTAAACAAAACTCAAAATGGTCATCCCTGCAGAATTTTGATTACCTAGGCTATTATTATGTCAATGTGTACATCATATGCATGCTTAAAGGTATATTATGTGATCTTTCCAGGGAACGCCCTCAACATCGAAAAAAAATAGAAAGCAGATTTTCTTGCAGATTTACATTTCTGATCATAAATCATGCATACATTCCAAGTTACAGGGCGATACGATTCTTGATTACTTCAAAATCATGGTTTTAGAGTGAAAATAAACTGTCGGGATTCCGACACTTTATATTTTTCACTCTAAATTCACTCGAAAACCGTGATTTTGAGGTAATTAGGAATCGTATCGCTCTGTAACTTGGAATGTATGTATGATTTATGATCGGAAATGTAAATCTGCAAGAAAATCTACTTTCTAAAAAAAATCATGAATAGAGGGCGCTCTCTGGAAAAGATCACATAATATGCCTTTAATCATTGTTATATCAGTAATAATAATATTACTAGGGAAAAGAACAAAAGTGACCTTCACATCTGATCCCTCCTGGTTGGTTATCTTTTCTGGTTTTGAGTGCACGTTTAAACAGATCGCAGAAGCGCACTTTGATCTGAGACTGAGTGAAAGTGCATGCCAGCCCAGGTATTAGGTCGAGTATTTTTGTCACTTGCAGTTGACATTACAACAAAGCAAAACGTTTTAACACATCCGTGTCTATGCTCTACTCAGCCATACCACAAGATCATTCCTAGTGATCGTGAGGCTGTAAAAGCGACTGTTGTTTACATCAGCAAACGGCATGTGACGTCACTCCGGGCCGACCTATACGCTACTTGCACGCAATCACCATTAAACGAAAGCGAGGCTCTCCCCTCTTATAAGCGCGTCCAACCGCATCACATGATGCACAAACCTGCGTGAAACCACCGACGCAGTGTGGCTAGATGGGTGAGCCTCGCTTTCAATGTGTCGCCAGCTTACCGTGCTAGTATGTATGGTTGTGTGCAGTGTCAGTGAAGTGCAGTTTGTCAATGTCAAGATTAACCTTAAACTAATAATATTAGAGGCCACAATAGGCCACAGCAAATAGCTGCTGTACAGCATTCTTCACGGCTCTATCTTGTGGCATGATCTGGTGAGCTGTCATGGTCTCTCTCGAAAAAGTTACCTTTTTCAAGCTCCCCAGTTAGCGCAATCAGTTAGGTATCTGGCTTCCATGCAGGCGGCCCAGGTTTCGATCCCCGGCGCGGGCGACCTGTGATCTTTTCTCCAAAATTTGACCCGTTTTTCTCCGTTGATAGTTTAAATGTCAAAAACACACTTAGCGAGTTAGGGTTAAGAAGACCTGATAATCATGACCTACACTTTGGTCTGAGGTTTCTGCTTGATATTTCTGCCATTCTGAGGAATCCTGACTTTGGCAGACAACCTAATTTCATACCATGGTCATCTTGCTACTGGACCAAGCTGATTTTCTCTCTCGAAATGTGAACACTGCTTGTGGATGGCATAATATACATGTCTGTTCCAAAGCCAAGCCCATTTGTGTCATCGTTAGTCAACCAGAAATGCCATTTCTTGATTAAATTTACATTGTAGGCGTAAGCCTTAAATGTGGTCTACTAAACTTTCCGTCTGTTTATTTGGCAACATACATTGACAGTACTTAGTGATTATTAGTCCTTGGCACCAAAATCTAGGATTTTGGTACATTTGTACTTACTCGAGGCACAGTGTTGAAGGGAACCAATTTAATAATATAACCATTTTCTTGACCAGACTTATTGCATAGTCTATAAAAGCAATTGAGTCTCCTGTGGATGTCAATAACTTCTTGTTCTATTCATCCATTTATTAGGTTTATTGATTATTTTGTCATGTTTATTGTTTGTCCTATGCTGGGCATGCATGGATTAACATAGGCCTAATCCCAACTTATCTTTTCTGGCATTTCTGGAGCAATCAATAACTTCTTTTCATAAACATGGATGCCTTCAATTCAAGATGAGATATGCTAATGCTGATTATGCAATCGGCCACGGATTAGTTTTTTAGAAGATACTTATTTCATAGACTGATTAAGTCTGATTAAAGGTAGATGACCCGATCACATTTTCGTAACACAGAATTATTTCAAACATACGGAGATTTTCATATCATGAAAGCACATATTTTTCTCATCATCATACTGAAATTTGACGACCTAATTCGGTATAATGACAGAGAAATCGACGAAATAGCGTTGAATTACCGTGAATGGTGGTTACCACCGATATAGTTTGTGTACTACTCAATGGGTACAGTTCACAGCATCTTGTGCGTCTAAAATAAGAACCATAATAGCTATGCATCTCAAATTTTGGGACACGACGTTTTTAAGGATGACCTTTCATGTAGAATAGAAAACGTCAAGTTGAAAATCGGAACATCTACCTTTAAGTCTGTGTTTCAAGAGATGGCTAGCTTCCACCTTACACACTTGCCTGAGTAAGTACCAAAATCCTAGATTTTGGTACCAAGGACTAAGTGATTATACAAATGTAGCAGCTACATGTAACTTCTAAACACAAGTTCTTCAAGCATTGAAAACTTGGCTTGATTTGTTCTGCCTCTGAATTGTGTTCATCAGACCTGACAATTTCCTATAAAATAATCCTTGCTTTTTTGTCAACTATTGAAAGTAGGCAGTGGCGTAACTTAGGTTCTTCAGTTTGGGGGAGGGGTGTAAAAGGGGAGACAGGCCTGTGAGAGGGGGAACATACCCAACTAATACCCAACTAAATTGGGTTAAAATACATAATTTGCCATTTCAACCCCTCCCATTCAGGTAACGCCACCTGAAAGCAGGTGAGGCAAGAGCATTAAATTGGATGGAGGTAATCGAGCTGGTAAAAATGAAGCTAAAGTTAAGATCCCACATCTGACACCAAAGAACAGTAGCCCCTATCATTCTGCCTAGCACTTATTCCATCATTTTCTGACAAACCACCTAGATTTTGTCATCTCAGAGTCCAGAGAGGCCATTGCTCAACACAAAGCAGGACAAACAGTGTAATTTGCAACTAAAAGGGGACATTTTTGACCCCGAAATCCATGATCCCAAAATCCCTTGTAGTACAAACCCTGCTTGAATTGCATTACATTCCCGTATAAATATTTTCACACTTGTTTTCTTCACAGATATTCTGATCTGCTACCGTAATCAGGATTCATATCAGATGTGTTGTTCTGCCGTGTAAACCTCTTGTTGTTACTAAATAAGCAACATTGATTAAACTGAGGCCATCATGGCTACCTTACAAATCGGGAGGATTCTCACAAGAGAGCTAGGACGGAATCACCTCTGCCGCTTCCCCGCTGCGGTAACCTCACCACTTGTAAACCACAACCATTCCAGTGCAGTTAACCACAGATGCTACTCCAAGGATCTGACACCGTCGGACGTAGATAAGACCGCGCTGGAAAAGGCGACCGAGGTTTTGGACAAAATCAAAAAAGCTAAACATAAATGGGATGTGCATAATCCGGTTAATAACAAGGTACAACCGACGATGGAAGAGAATCAGGTTCCCCCACGTCATGCAGATATAGTGATTGTAGGCGGCGGTATTATGGGATCGAGTATTGCGTACCATCTTACAAAGGAAAGTCTGGGCTGCGATCTAGGACTTGATGTGCTGGTGATTGAAAAAGATCCAACAGTAAGTACTCTCTTAAGGAAAACTATTTTTGTTTTGAAATCAGGGTAGATGAGATTGTAATTTCATACATTCATCGGTTATACTTTTAAAAGGTAATGTACCATCAACCTAGGATTTTTTTTTTTTTTTGAATCTTTTAATCATTTGTTGTAAAGCGCTCTGAGTTTAGATCTCACTAAAGTAAGCACTCTATAAATGTTGTCTTATTATTATAATTATTATTATATCCAGATGTAAGTTATATTTTCTTTTCATTTGGGTGAGTAAAAGATAAATTGTAGTTCACCATTTTCATTAATATTGATAATGAGAGTGCATTCCCAGCAACAAAAAAAAGCATCTTTCAAAAAGCATACTATATTATGTGACCTCATGTGAGCTCTGACATGAAAATGCTGTAATATAGCTGACCATAATGCGACAAAAACCCACCTACCCTGTTCTACGGGCAAACGGATCTCTAGGGTCGGTCGATTGGGCATTGTTTTTTGTTGTATTGTTTTTTTCTTCAAATTTAAACATTTTCAGGATTTTTGTGTGAATTTTCAAAAGTTTTTCGAAATTTTCAAAAAACACCCCCAAAACTATCAATTTTTTCCAAAAATGTCCCCAAAATGTTTTGTAAAAATAAATAAAAAAATAGACAATTCAAATAAATGAGTCGGTCTGGCCCGTAGAACAGGGTCACCTAACTCTCAAGATTTGTTGGTTCTCAACATTATATTTCATCTTGTATGTTTTATTTCAGTACACCAAGGCATCTACAGTCCTGTCCTGTGGTGGCATCAGACAGCAGTTTTCTATACCGGAAAATGTCAAGATGTCAATGTATAGCGCCAAATTCCTCAGGGAATCTAAGGTAGGGTATTAGATAACCTCATGGACACTGTTTAGGGAAAATGGGGGTTGGTTGGAACAATTGAGAATTCTATTAGCCATATATGTGACCTAGCACCACAAAATGAGAGTAAAGTAGCAAAAAATAAAAAAATAAATTTCTTCTTCACATATTCAGAAAGTAGATGTCCTCGGCTTTAAAATGACACCATAGTTGTTATAATAGGCCATTCCAAAGTGAAGTTATGATAAATTGAAGTTAATCACCGCTGAATTATTGAATTGGAGAAAAAGGCCTTCAAAGTCAGTGAAGCTTATCGCCACTTGACTCTCCATAATATTCTGTCATTACTTCAGTATATCCTTATTAAATGGCCTGTCATTGTTTCATTTTAGAATTTACAGGGTTCAAACTACTATTAATAGCTCCGGAAAGCCCCGACCTTTAAGGCCATACCAAATTTGCCATAGGGGATAATATTTTTAACCTGTGGAAATGACGATGTAAAAATTACTTAAAAAACATGCTTAGACCCAAGATATTTTCTTAATACTTGCAATGTGATACATAAATAGTTTATCTTTCCGAAAAAGAAAATATTCGACCTCCCCTTGTCAAATCGACTATTTCAGGCCATGACTCAAAATCAGCCCCAGCGACTTTACGCTCATTTTGTTGTGCCAGGTCACATATAATTAATATGGCAGCTGCAAATGGGTACAATTGGGTGGTATAAAATAAAATAAATTATTTTCCTGAAAGAAATCTCAATTGATCCAACTAACATATTGTTCCAACTAACCCCCATCTCCCCTACATCTAACTTCTCTACAACCTAGATTTTGATTGGGTAGAAAGAGGACTGTAACCTTTTTTGAAACAATCATTGAAATGATTGGAAGTAGGATAAGGGTATATTCTTGGTGTAAGACATTCATAAGGTAGACTAGAGAAAAGACCCCATTACGGAATAAAGCTGTATAATCCTTTAATCCGTCAATAAGGTTTATCGCGAATCGAAAAAAAGCCATTGATCCTTTTCTGTTGCCTTGTGGGATCGCAAAAGTGCAAAATCTGCCCCATCGTGGATCCCACAATGCATCAGAAAAGGATAATCAATGGATTTTTTCTGATTGGCGATAAGGCTTATAGAGGATTTTGTGCTAGGTTAATTCTGTGCTGTCTTTACACCAAGGATAAACCAAGAGTAGGCTTTAGTTGAAAATGTCCATAATATTTTATGAACATTTCTACACAGTATCATAATAAATATTGAGTGAACTTAATGCAAAGTTCTAAAGATGTGTGACTTGATCAAAAGCCTAACCATGTACTAATGTAGAGCGGCCAACTCCTGATTCCACAGAAAGTTAAAACAATCTTTTCATGTTCTGATGATAGAATTTGAGAATCACCCTGATTCCCAATAATATTATGTTAAATTTTCTAAATCTTCTCGATTACTGTACAAAATTTCCAGTTGGTAGCCACTCACAGTGTACTTACAACACTCAGAATGTCAATAAGCCTTGTAGAGGTACATGTGTGGCATGCTTGGCACACATGACTGAACATTCTTTCAAATTACCCAAACCTAAGTACATGCTCACCTATTCTATACTTAAATTAAATACTAACTGTAAAAGTGGAAATTTCCGCACCACATTTATTTTTGCGCTTTTCGCACCAGAATCAGCAAGCGCTAAAATAAAAATGCACAAATATATTCATTTTTCATGTAGGTCTATGTAAGGAAGCTCAAAATCACAAAAAGATAAACAAGCAAAATTGTTCAAATGTGCAAACTGCAAAGCACGAAAAATTACACACATGAACATTGAACATTTCCACTTTAACAGTACCCTTTCCTATTGTGTCTGCCTCTCTTCAGAAAGATTTATTGACATTGGTTTGAAAATAAATATATTTTTTCTTGCAGTACCTGTTGACAGTTGATGCAAATTTTGTTTGGTCCCAGGCGTTATACTATCCATTTGGCCAAACTTTTTTGCCCCCCTTTTGTACCAATCACTTTTTGGTCCCTCCAACCCCCCCCCCCCCCCCCCCCCGCCCCCTTTGGGCAACTTCAAACTTTTTTGGCCCCTCACCTCATTTTGCCCAGCTCCCCCACCAAAGTAATTCTGAACATTCCCTAAAAGTGGAAATTTTCGCGCGCTACATTTATTTTTGCGCTTTTCACACCAAAATCAGCAAGCCAGAAAATAAAAAAGCACAAATATATTCATTTTGTATGTAGATCTATGTAAAGCAGCTCAAAATCGCAAAAATAAAAACAAGCAAAATAGTTCAAATGAGCAAAGCACAAAAAATGATGCACACAAACATTTCCACTTTTGCAGTACCCTTTCCTATTGTGTCTGCCTTTCTTCAAAAAGGCTTATTGACATTGGTTTGAAATATTTCTTCTTTTTTCTTTCTTGCAGTACCTGTTGACAGTTGATGCGAGTGATTTAACCGATGTCCAATTCAACCATCAAGGCTATTTATTTCTGGCTTCTGAGGATGGTGTTGAGGTGATGAAGAATAACCATAAAGTACAAAGGTATAGTAGGTCATAGGTCGAGTACTGACAATAGCACAGAACAGATAAGAATGGATCAGAACGAACAGAAAAATAGTATAGAATAGAACAGAACAGAACTGAATAGACAGAATAAATGGAAAAGATCAGAACATAATTGAATAGACAGAACAGAACACAGCAGATCAGACAAACTGAACAGAATTGAATAGACAGAACAGAACACAGCAGATCAGACAAACTGAACAGAATTGAATAGACAGAACAGAACACAGCAGATCAGACAAACTGAACATAATTGAATAGACAGAACAGAACACAGCAGATCAGACAAACTGAACAGAATTGAATAGACAGAACAGAACACAGCAGATCAGACAAACTGAACAGAATTGAATAGACAGAACAGAACACAGCAGATCAGACAAACTGAACAGAATTGAATAGACAGAACAGAACACAGCAGATCAGACAAACTGAACAGAATTGAATAGACAGAACAGAACACAGCAGATCAGACAAACTGAACAGAATTGAATAGACAGAACAGAACACAGCAGATCAGACAAACTGAACAGAATTGAATAGACAGAACAGAACACAGCAGATCAGACAAACTGAACAGAATTGAATAGACAGAACAGAACACAGCAGATCAGACAAACTGAACAGAATTGAATAGACAGAACAGAACACAGCAGATCAGACAAACTGAACAGAATTGAATAGACAGAACAGAACACAGCAGATCAGACAAACTGAACAGAATTGAATAGACAGAACACAGCAGATCAGACAAACTGAACAGAATTGAATAGACAGAACAGAACACAGCAGATCAGACAAACTGAACAGAATTGAATAGACAGAACAGAACACAGCAGATCAGACAAACTGAACAGAATTGAATAGACAGAACAGAACACAGCAGATCAGAAAAACTGAACAGAATTGAATAGACAGAACAGAACACAGCAGATCAGACAAACTGAACAGAATTGAATAGACAGAACAGAACAGAACTGATTATAATATAGAACAAAACAGAACTGATTATATAGAACAGAACAGAACTGATTATATAGAACAGAACTTAATAGACAGAACGGAACAGTAGAGAGTAGAAAAACAGAATTGAATTGACAGAACAGAACAATCTGAATAGACAAAACAGATCAGCAGATCAGATCAACAGAACATAACTTATCCCATTTGATAGTAAAGTTGATGGTTTTTCTTTTTAAGTCCCAGAGATATTTGGAGAGTTCTGTTTCTTTCTCATAACGTTCATGTCGAAATGATTTTTTGTGGTTAATATACCTAGTTTTGAATTGCCCACTCGCGAGTCCTATGTAGCCAGCCGTTTCATTGGCCGATGAAACGTTGGCCATATAGACAACGTCATTGGCTAAGCAGTTCCCGGGCAGGGGGCAAGTTGCTTTTTCTCTGCAGTTGCATGATTATTTTGTGTCATTGTTCTTGTTCTCAGTTATGATTTTTGAGTTGTGGGATTTTATTATTTGCTGCATATTTTTCATGCAGCTGTAGCTTATTTTGAGGTTGTTTTTGTTGAATATACTGTGCAGCTTGTGCTGATGTGAAATGCTTGCCAATGAGTTTGATGAAAAAACAAACCAAAAACTGACCGACCCAATCATTATACATTTAGATTTTGAAGTGCAGCTGCATGATTAAATGATCTAATGCAATTGATTGACAATTTAAAAAAACAGACATGGGAGAGAGATAGTTACAACCTTGTATGATTTTGCATGATACATACAATACGAAAATATACAGTCATTATACATTTAGATTTTGATTTGAAGTGCAGCTGCATCATTTAAAAATGATCTACTGTATAAGTGGAAATTTCTGTGCATGTAATTTTTCACGCTTTGAACAATTTTACTTGTTTTATTTTTCGCGATTCTGAGCTTCCTTACATAGACCTACATACAAAATGAATTAGTTCACCCATTTTTATTTGAAAAGCGTGAAAATAAATGTACCATGAAAATTTCCACTTTTACAGTATGCAATTGATTGACAATTTAAAAAAACAATCAAGCAAATGGTTCAGGAGAATATTATCACTTCTGTAGTATCCATGCCAATATTGCCTTTATGATTTGTTTCTTTCAGGGAATGTGGCGCAAGTGTTGAGCTGTTGTCCCCTAAACAGATCAAAGAGAAATTCCCATGGATAAATATAGAAGGTGTAGCATTGGGGTCATATGGTAAGTACAGTTAAATACAGTGGGGAGAACAGCAGGGGAAGCAAGTGGTCTTTTATACCAAGTATCATGCATGCCCAATTGCTTTTGTTCCTAAAAAAAACCACATTAACCCTAATGCGACAGGGGATAAAACCACCCTGTTGTTGATGTTTTTTCATCAACATTTAGGGAAATGTGCCCCGGAGTCAGAAATTTGAGGGGGGGGTAGGGGAAATTGAAAAAAAATGGTCGGCCAGTCCCTTGGAACAGGTTTTTTTCCCGTGGGCTAACCCTGCCAAATCCAACAGAAGAGCTGTGCTACTAGTGCTGGCCCTAGTCTCACTGTCTCATCTCATTAACGATTGATTAATAAGTTGAATACAAAATAACTGACGAGTGTGGACATAAGCCTACACGAAACAAATTTGTATTGAATAAAATGTATTAAAGTTCACTCGCAATCGTGTGTATACAAAATAATGCATATAGAGAATTTCACAGTGTGTGAAATTGTATTTGAATAGCTGCAATCAATATATGTATTAAAGGAGTTGTCTGATGATCACACAAGCATGAAACTCAGAGTAGCAACTACAGTTCAAAAAAGGTCTTACTTCTGTATTAAAGGTCGTCGAATGTTCAGGTAAACAGTTCTCGGAGTGCAAACCTTTTGTGGGCCAACATTTGTCAATGAATTCATGGAGCAGTAAACCAGACAGTCTTTTGTACATGGATAAATGGTGCGATGTTTGCTGACATAGTTTGTGGTATAGTTTTGTGGCACAAACTCCAAAATTTGGAGATCGGGGAACTAACAAAACACTGAATTTCTATTTGACATTATGGCTTGGGAACTAGATTTAAAGTCAAATTTGAGCCTACGGAACTGAAGAACATTTCCCAACATTTTGTGATTTTTGTTGAAATTGGGGGCTTGTAGAATTACAACATACTGCTACTAAGGGTTTAACGAATTGCCATGAGGTCTAAAAACTTTGCCCTTTTTTATTTTTGGTTGTTTAAAATCAACCTGAATGGTATCATTGATTATCATTCTTCAGTACACTTGTACACTTCCACAGTGAAAATATAGATTCAAAATTAAAGTTTGGTTACCTAATCAAAATTGAGATTTTGGTATCAGAAGATAACCCAAACCCAAAGAAGATTTAAAGGTCTTCCCACAATGCATTGCGCGAACGCCAGCCCATTAAAGCTTTTTTCACACGATGCATTTGTCGAGTTTTAGAAATAAGAAAAAGGAACACAGATAACTAATTTATTCATTGATGTAAACTAGAACCTGAGAGCTCCAACGATGAACGCGCTATGAAGCCATGATTGTGTACATATGTCGATGGGAACCGAGACAAATTGGAGACCAGAATTAGGGCATTTTGCAAAAACGCAATGCATTGTGGTGGTGTCTTTGAAGTCTTCTTTAGATGCTATGTGTGAAAATTAGTGAATAACCTCTGTGTACTGTTCTATGGTAAGTTAGAAGTGAATGTTTGCTACTATCTTAACACTTTCCATGCGGCTATTGGTTTTTACCAAATACAAAACAAATTTTACAGAAACCTTTCCCAAACTTCAAGGTCTATCTCAAGGATTACTGAACCAATACTATGCATGTTTGTACTTATTTTAATGCATTTCTCATAGTGATTCCAAATATGATAATGGAATTAAATAATTTTGACATTTTTGAAACATTTTGTGAAATTTTGCAGACGCCTGCCGTATGGAAAGTGTTATTTTACATCCGGAGCGATTTAAAATAACTTTGGTTTCAGAATATGACTGTATTTATGAAATGTCTTCATGGATAGTAAAAACCATGATTTAAATTGGATCGAAATTGCACCACTCACATTTAATAATCTTTTTCATGTGTGCTTAATTTCAAGTGTACAAAATGCTGGAACAAATAAATTTGGTAAGGCAAAGGAAAAACAAACCCTGTTCTACAGGCCTAGCAACCCATTTGTTTACAGATTTTTGCTGAAAATGTTTCAAAACCTTTTTTTTTTTACAACTTAACAACAAAAATTATTGATATTCACCCAAAAATATAGGGTGTTTGTTTATTGTCGCCTTATTGCCATGTTTCCTCACAGGTCTGGAGAATGAAGGCTGGTTCGATCCCTGGTCTCTGCTGAGAGGTTTTCGAAAGAAGGCTGTCGCGCAAGGTGCCCGATTCATAAATGGGGAAGTGCTGGGTTTTAATGTTCTTCATCCGGGGAAAAAAGATAATATGGTCGACCAGACTTATGCTGGATTCGGCCGGAAAGTAAGAGGTGTCAAGGTATGTAGTCCTAGACCATTTCAAATTGAAGTTTATCGAAAATATGACTGATTAGGCTATATTAAAAAAATCATTTGTCTCAAAGCTCCCGCGCGTGTTAGTTTATTGATGCGCATTAGAAAAACAAAAATCTTAATTTTTATTTATTATTTTTTTTATTTATTATTTTTTTCAACAACAACAAAAAATCCCAAAATTTCACAGATTTTCAGATTTTCATTGATCACATCATTTTAAATACAAAAGGTGACTTTTACAAAGATTTCAATATTTTATATTTAAAAAAAAAAAACCTTAAAAAAACCAGCATTCCGCATTAGGTTTTGAAAAACTAAAGAGCTTTGAGACAAAAGATTTTTTTCATATAGCCTTACTCACCTGATGACTTGGAGTCATCACATACCACCTCCGAAACATGGATAGCACCTGATTCAAGGTTGGCCTATGGACCAAATGTAATAGTGTTATTTTAAGATCTGTGTAAGAGTGTATTGTTTACTTACAGAAAAGTCCGTAAGATATGTCTATTTGTCCTGTATAAATGTTTTTACTATGCGATATTTAAGGATAGCAAACAGCCACATATACAGAAATTGAGCTATATCTCTGAGGAAAATATTTTAGGTGAAGACCATGTCATCACTCCTACTGCCGATTTTTTAGTCCGGAAGATAGCTACCCGGGTAAAAGAAAATTTTGCATTATTACCTGTGACTATTCTCCTGCTTGTGCAGCATCTTGTCTTGTCAGAATACCGGGTACATGTGACCTGTTTTTCAGAACTTTTTCGATCTCGATTTGTTTAGGTTATTAGGGTGATAGAGATATATGACAAATGCATTATACATACTGTCCAACCCCAGTTATCCGGACATGATGTGGGACCAAGCAACGACCGGATAAGTGGACAATCTAGATAAGCGAAGTATGTGTAATTCTGTATTGACTGTCCTGAAGCACACAAATTTGGACAATAGAAGGGTTCTGAATGAGGGATATTTACAGTGACAATGTAGTATGTAAACACTAAACAGCACTACCAACATCAAAAGACGACCTTTAAATGCTTCAGAGTGTGAAAATAAGGTGATTAGGCTGTAAAAAATCTTATTTTCTTTGGGATCATTCAGCCGGATAACAGAGTTATCCGGATAAAAGGGGGCAGGATAACTGGGGTTGGAATGTAGTCACTAATTGAAAAGAGTAGGGGATTATTATGCTTGATTTAGCTGGAGGAGTGTATGTGGTATGTAGTAATTGCGCCTAGAAAATATATGTATTCCTAGGAATAGGGTGGGATGAGAGGCAAGGTACAATTTGGGAGGAGGGGCAGGGTTGAGGTTGTTAGTGGCATAAAGATATCTGAGGGGTTCATTCTGAGTCTGAACCCGTACAAACATAGTCCTACAATCTTGGAAAAAGTCCTTGGAACGTGTTACATGTTTTGAAAATTATGTGAAGAATTTTCTGTTCTTTAAATGATGCTTATTTTGTTAATAGCTGAATAGGACATCTTAAACAACAATTTTCCCTTCCCCACACCCCATCAATCAATGTTGGGACACCTTGGGGGGGGGGGGGGGGGGGGGGGGTGATGTCCGTTGTTAACAAGAAAGCATTCCAAGACCTTTTTTCCCAGGATTGCCTCACAGACTGCATAGAGTGAGCAGCAGTGGCGTAGCTATGTTTTTCATATTCGGGGAGGGGGGGGGGGGGGGGGGTTGCAAGAAATTAAAGAGAACCAACTTTTTACAGACTACCCTCCCCCTCTAGCTACGCCACTGTCAAACAGTTAAAGGTAGATGACCCGATCACATTTTCGTAACACAGAATTATTTCAAACATACGGAGATTTTCATATCATATGAAAGCTCGTATTTTTCTCATCATCATACTGAAATTTGACGGCCTAAATCGGTATAATTACGGAGAAATCGATGAAATAACGTCGAATTACCGCGAATGGTGGTAACCACCGATATAGTTTGTGTACTACTCAATGGGTACAGTTCACAGCATCTTGTGCGTCTAAAATAAGAACCATTAGAGCTATGCAACTCAAACTTTGGAATACCACTTTTTTAAGGATGACCTTTCATGTAGAATAGAAAACTTCAAGTTGAAAATCGGAACATCTACCTTTAACTAAGACCTGTGCATTAAATGCTCCTTCTTGAGTTTAGCTTCATAGGAGAAACCTTGCCAACAATCCCATCAGAACCAGGCGCAGTAACACACTACAATAAACATGTTTTGGTCTGTTTCATCCAAATTTTTTCTCCCCAAATTTCATTTCCTCCCGACGCAGATGAAATCACACGGCATTGACGAGATTTACGACATTGATTCTCCGATATTGATATTAGCCGGTGGATGCAACACCGGTGCGATGGGTCGACAATTGGGCATAGGCGAGGGCGAAGCAGAAGATATGATGGATATTGCTATCCCTGTGGAGCCAAGGAAACGTTACGTGTACGTGGTGCACGCGCCGGACGGACCTGGTGTGGACTGCCCATTTCTTGTTGATTACTCGGGAGCATATATTAGAAGAGAAGGATTTGGAGGAAACTATATCTGTGGTCTCAGCCCGGAATTTGTAAGTATTTCTGACAGACCGTGATTCATGACAAAACAAAATTGGTAAATGTCAATTTGACTAATGCTTCTAGTGTAATAATAGTTTAAAAGCAATCTATTCAAGCACATTTATTCATTTCAAGCAGAAAATAGTAATATTTTGACAAATTGGATAAATTTAAATCTTAAAATTTTACAAAAATGCAACCTTGATTTTTTAGATATTAGGATCGGTCTCTGAGGGCAACACAATAAAAACAATTGGGGCCTAGTTCTTCTTGATGATGCACTTAACTGAAATGTGCGTTTTATCCTGCAGGAAGCCGATGAACCCCCGATAGATGACCTGGAGGTTGACTATGAATGGTTTAATGAGAGAGTATGGCCTAGGTTGGCCAATAGGGTACCTGCATTGGAAAATCTAAAGGTAAACATAGGAATGCAAAGTTAAAGACTGATTTCGAGACAGTATTTGATGATCAGATTGAATTTGATTGTATTGTAACACTAACAACATAATAAGCAAATTATAAATATATTTTTGAACAGGTTTACCATCGTAGATAGAACAAGAGACAAATATGGGAAAACGATCTCGCCTGGCAATCAAACCCAGGACCTCTTGCCTTATCCATTGGGCCACAAGACCTCGCATGGTAAAGCATCTGAAATTCAACACCTAAGTCTCCTGCCATTTTGTGATTCCCTGTCTCTTTTATGTAAAGGTAAAAACATGCAAAGCTACAAAAACCCTCAAATAGTCTCATATGGGTAGATAGACTTTTAATAAAGTTTTCTGCCATGAATGCAAGGAAAACTATAAAGTTGTTGACAGGAAATTGAGCCTTGCCCGTTAACCCCCGACAGAGGTTACTTCCGGTCACGAGGCACTTTTTCCCGCCATCATTTTGTCTCGGGTTCACACCGCACCATTTCGTGCATTCTGTCTTGCGACTGCAACCGCAACACACTTGCTTAGAGGAGTATAAAACCTACCCTCCACTCCCAGTTGTTAAGCTGGAAATAAATAGACGATTGATATAAAATATATTTGAGTTTTCAGCTCATATCATGCCAGCTATATGCTAATGGATTGGTTCCACATTGGTCCAAATATATATATATATATGAAGATTGCGTTAAGCATGAAACTCAGAGTAACGACTCCCTTTCTCGGAAGGTCTAAACTTTTATACATATAAATATATAAAGATAAAATAAATAATTATGACCCAGAGGTAGACCTAAAAAGGGGATACATATAAATATATAAAGATAAAATAAATAATTATGACCCAGAGGTAGACCTAAAAAGGGGGGATACTCCGCGATCCTAAAAATTCCGAAGTAAAACCGGCAAACCTGCATGGTCTGGTTGTGCTCAAGTGGATCTAACTCCACTCTTTCGTCTATGCAGGTCAGGTGGGCCGGGGGACTGCGGTTGTAAATTCTTTCTCCGGCACTCTGTGGCTATTATGATCAGATAATTTATCGTTTATGGAGCCTTATCGGTCCACAGGTCAGGCTTTAATTAAGGGAATGTATTCTGCGGTCTTGAAAATATAACCTGTCAAGATTTTGAGCAGTTGTAAACTTGTAATCCATTCCTGGCAACCTGCGGTTGGCCCACTGCGGTTGGTACATGTGCGTGCGGTATTCTTAACTCGGGCTCCTGTTCCATTTTATTTCGGATTCAGCCCATTGGGTTGTATGGATTCAGGCATTATGCCGGGAGAGTACATGTACGTGCGGTATTCTTAACTCGGGCTCCTGTTCCATTGTTTTCGGATTCAGCTATTAGGACGGGAGAGTACATGTGCTTGCGGTACTTTTAACCTAGGTCAGGTAATCCGCGGGTCAATGTTGGACGAATGTTGCACAATCAAGTGCTGATCAGCAAGGGCATGCTTGCTACGAGATTGCATCTTCAAGGTTGTGTCTTACCTTGAATGGGTGCTTTTGCTTATGTGGGTCATTTTTAAGGCCTCAAATTGGTGTATTTTCATCAGAAAATTGGAAATAAGTAATGAATTAATCTCATTGGTGTTTATAAAAATGTATTGGTACAATCATTGTATTAAAGTGTACCGATCTGCCTTTGCATCTGCGTAGACATAGACTTGGACTTTTTCAAATTGTACTACATTTAGCTACAAATTAAAATTGAAAAGGAAATATGTCATATTTAAGAATTTGATAGCTTAATAACAGTTCCTTTCCGGACTCATTCAAATATTGTCTTAACCGTCCATCCACATGGCGGAACCGAAAGGTCGCTGGAATAAATTTGCTAAAATTTAATAATTAATCTCATTGAAATGAAAACATTTAGAGGTATAGATAGACATAGTAATAATTATACCGATCTGCTTTGTGTGGTCTTAATTGTATCATCAAACTCGCACTAATTCCAAATTAAAATCAATATGTCAGGTTTTAGAATTTGAACAACTTACAGATTTTTGGCATCCGATATTTACATAAATCGGGCTTAATCCGGCGACATCCACATGTCAATTGGTTTAAAAATTATTTTCAACAAGTTCAATTCTACTGTACATGAATCCCTCTCGAGGGAACTAAAATATCAAACTTGTCAAGTTTGTATTTGTTGTGTTTGGAAAATTAATATTAATGTTGTGTGCGATCACATGACTGACCATGGGTCATGGTGAATACATTTGATGTTGTTTGGTTGCAGTTACAAGCTACCACTACCATTTTTTGTGTCCTGTCTCAAGTTCATCTGACAACAATGTAGGGTCAATCACCCAGGGGGTGTATTGATTTCTATTTTTTTCAATATTGGCATTTTGTATCTAATTTTTCAAACATTTCCAAAATGTTGAAAATAATGTTTACAGAGGGTCAAATATTACCAATTCAAGTTCACACCACATTAAACTTACTCATGTATTTTAATTAACAGATTACTCTGTAGTTACCAAGGCTCAAAATAGACAGGGGCGAAGGGCGATTAGCCCCCAGTTTTCACAAAATAGCCCCCTGAAAAAATTCTGGCCTATGGTGAAATGTACTAAGGGGCGATTTTTGGCAGATTTTGCTCAAAATAGCCCTCATAGCCAGAAAAGTATTTTAACCCCTGGACTACTACTAGTTACTAATATTGATCATTTTGATATGTCATTATTGTTATTTAACTTTTCAGATTCGAGGAGCTTGGGCTGGTTACTATGACTACAACACAATTGATCAGAATGCTATTGTTGGTAAACATCCCGCATTCCCAAATCTATTTATGGCAACGGGTAAGTGTTACATAGTTCTTAATACTGGGAAGCATTAAAGGAGCTGTCCAGCAAGCACTACAAATTAATTATTATGCCCAAATTGCACTGTACTGTATTTACTCCACTAAATGCCCCTGCTCTATGAAACGCCCCCCCCCCCCCCCCCACCCCGAAAATCTTGACGTCCCCATACAAATTTGATAGAACAAGGTGTGTGAAAGTCACTTTTCTGGTCCTAAAATACAACAAATTCGCCTGCAAAGTTGAGCTTCTTAGCTATTAATCATGAGATGAATACCTTTTTGGGATAAAATCAGTCAAAATACGATGCGAGATGCAGCATAATTCATGTTCTGGATCAACAATACAGCCGCAATGTAGCAAGTGATGCTCAAACTGTACAGGGTTGCACAAAGTGCAGGAGCAGGGAGCACCGCTCCCGGGAAATAATGAGCAGAATTGGGGAAATAATGCCAAGTGTAAAAAGAAAAAGTATTGGGGAAAAGGGTGAAAAAAATGCAAACTTTGGGTTATGAGCTGTGGTTGCAGGTATACTAAAGTGTTTATTGTTGTATTGCTTTTCCCCAGTGGCGACGCTACAGGAGGCAAGGGGAGGGCATTTCCCCAAAAGATATTTTTGTGCCCCCACCCCATCAAAAAAATTCTAATTAGAAAAAAACCCAACAATTTTAGCATAAAAAGGCAGATTTTCGTACTAAATTATACAAAATTTGACCATTTTAGCGTAAAATGCCACAAAAAAATGTGTGAGCTTCGCGCAAATCTTTTTTTCTTCTTCATGCTCCCTTAACAAAAAATCTAATTCAATATTGTAATCTGATTTTTATCAAACCTGTAAAGTATAGGTGGGGAAATGTTAAGCTCAAAACCTTGCTCCTGGGGAAGAAACAACTTTGTGCAACCCTGCTCAAACACAGCACGGTATAGGAAAATGATATTTGAGCAACTTAGGGAGTGTGAACCAACTGGATCCCTATTCCGAGTATAACGAAAATTAATCTGTAACATTTGTTTAACCAAAATATTTTTGTTGTTGCTATTCAATCGTAGGTTTCACAGGACACGGAATCCAGCAATCCCCAGCAGTTGGAAAATACATGCGTGATCTAATAATCGAAGGAACCGGTGACCAGGACCTTGATCTTGCACGGTTTGGTTTTGAACGATTCATCTATCGACAACCGCTCAGAGAAGCTAATGTCGTGTGAACAACAAGCAGAAATATTATAGTATTTTAAATTCAATTAATTCTGGAACTTACATTTTGCAATTATGTAAAAACCATCGCAGATCATCAGGCAACTGACCCACTGATGATGTTGGGTCATGTGATAGATGAAGATGACTTTGAAGACCTTGAAGGGCCCGGTCCAATGTGTGCAATAGTTGAAATTGTAGTCCTGTCTTGTTTAAAACAAAGATCGCTCAACTCTCTCCAAGATAAGCTTCTTTCACTCGTAGTTTGCGGCACTGATCCTCTGGGTCCTATTGCATAGAACTTAAGATTCATCTTAAGTAGAGTTATTCTTCTTAAGTTTTCAACTCTTCTTAGGAAGATTGTTGAAGAATTTGTGAGTTGATCTTCATGATATCGACCCTAGGACAAACTTAAGAACTTGGCCCTTCTTCATGAAGCTCAACTTAAGAATTCTTAAATATTCTTCTTTACCAGGAATAACTCTTCCTAAGTTCACTTGACATTTTCCATGCGACAGGCGTCTGCAGACGACATTCCAAAATTTCACAAAATGTTTCAAAAATGTCAACATTATTGAATACCATTACCATATTTGGAATCATCATGTGAAATGCATTGAAATAAGTATAAACATGCCTAGTATTGATTCCAAAATCCTTTGGATAGACCTTGAGAGTTGGCAAAGATTTCTGAAAAATCTGTTTTGTATGGTTAAACCAATAGCCACGTGGAAAGTGTTAAGATTATGCAATAGGGCCCAGCTGGTCACAGACTACAACATACGACAAGAGTCCTTTAGATGAGTGAAGACCACCAAGTTCTGGGTCATCCAAGCCTTCGTCATCCATCAACAGGCATGATATTTTGTAGATAAAACAATCTAAAAGTAAATATTTCAAACTCTTAAAAGTATAAATGTTTGCCTAAATTTTCCTTTACTTAACCAAAATTTAGAACATGTTGCGCAATAGTCTGCTGTTTTTTTAATATATCATGGCATTTCAGATTTTTTGACATGATATGAATATCATGCCTGCATCACATGACCCAACATCAGCAACAGGCGAGTTGCCTGATGAAGTGTGATGGTTTCACACTCAACGTAGCAATTGTAAAACGTAAGTTCCAGAATTAGTTTAATTTATCATTTTATTTTTCAAACTACTGGATGAGCCAGAACATTGCATCTCTAAATCAGCAACTCTCAAGGGAGCAAACTACTGTGGTGTGAAGGAGAACGAGAGATGTATTCAATGTATGTATTTCATCAGGGAAGTCTATAATAGATGCACCAATATGACGGTGTATTCATGTACCAACTACAGTGTAGCACAGAGCTGAATGTATAGGCACAAACTACATTGAAATGTGAATCCGAGTGATACTACATACATGTATATAGGCACCTTATACAGAATATGTATATTTGTTGAGGTGCATCTATCAATGTTTATACTGTACAAAAGCCATACGGAAGTAAGAAGCCTTGTATATTCTTTGCGGCTTTATACGGACACAGTTAATGTATCAATTATACAAGTCTAGATTAGGATATTGTACAGATAAAGTTTGTATATGCACATAACAATATAGAGCTGAGTATATCAAGAGCTGAGTATATCTAAGTATTGACCTATAGATGCTTTATATAAATGCAGCTGATGTATCATTTAGAAAAGGTCAAACAGTTGAGACATATATTAGGACATCAAAGAAGATTTCTTGAGTAGTACCAGCATGCTTCACTTTAATCACATGACCACTGATTTCTATTACCAATGTCTACTGGTTCCCAATGACATTACGTTACAATAAATGAAAGGCTTATAATGTTTTTAAACGAGGGTCTTTAAGAAAATCCTTCTGCAAGTAGTACACAATTGATGTGACTTTAATTCAGTCCTCTCTTGTTTTTGTTAAAGACCCTTTATTTTTTGGAAAACACATTTTAGTTGAGATTCAACTTCTTTTTATGTGGCCAAGATCCCTAGACTAATTCCTTCTGTCTCCTAACATGGTGCACGGACGTGATGCTGTCCTGGAAACTGAAAAGGAAAGCGTTTGAATCATGCCAGGGTTTTGGCGAGCTGCGCGATGTGCGTCTGATCGCATTACACTGCGCCATCATGTTATCACGCAAGTTCAATTTCGAGATGCACTTCCCACGCATGCACAGCTGCGGCTGCTCGCATTGCGTATCAAATTATTATGCGCATGAATAATTCAGTGTGTCAAGAATCCTGTCACCAAAAAACCCCGGTATTGGAGCCAGTCCCCTCAACAAGGCCAACGCATGCGCACAAAAGATAGTGAGGCCAACGTTGAGGGGACTGGCGGAGACAGTCTACAAGATCCCTATCTGTACCATTAGAGAATAAAGGTATTGTTTTTAGACCGTACCCGTGTTATATTGTCTGACATAAATGCGGACGATAGTATTATTTTAAGTAAAACAACGATGCCGCAGGCGGAGTTGCTCTATGCAAAAAATAATACTACCGAACGCATTTATGTCAGACAATATAACACAGGTACGGTCTAAAAACAGTACCTTTATTCTCCTTCTTAAACAATCATACTTTGGACATTTATCAAAGAAAAAATTACATTTTATTGTCCACATTTGACAACTTTTACCCCTGCTAGGATCGAATAACCCGTAAACATTCCATCCAATCCCATGCGATGAGTACACCATGCGTAAGCGTCTCGGCGCCGGCTTAAACGCATAAAAGGCGCCAAAGACGCACTGCAGAAGTGCGCGTTATGGAGCAAACCACGCATTGTGAAGGTCGGATGCACTGTTAAAACGTAAGCCCCACCTCCCCATGTTCAATTGTCTCATCTAGATGTCGCCGATTTCTCTGAGAACCAATGAGATTGCCTAAACTCTCTTAGCTGTTTAAGAATGTACAATGGAGGTGAAAGTCAGACAATCTCCAGCTGTTAATTACTATAACACATGTTTTGCACTGTTTGTTTTGGGGATAATTCGGGTTGGCACCGTAGTGGTGCTAAGCATTTCTGGACTACACAAGAAATCTTCTTTGTTAGGACATTGTACAGATGAAGTTTGTTTATGCACCGACTTACTGACTACATTATCATAACAGTATATGAAGAGCTTTGTTGCAAAAGGGCCACCAGACCACTCCAACATGTTACTCATTTTGCGTTATTGAATTTGTATTGACAAGTCCATGGAATTAATCAAATTATTGTATGGCTGTGTTCAACTGTTTCTATATGACTTGGTGCATCCATGTACGCCAATTGAGGCATCAACAATACAAGCCACATTCCACATTAAATGAATAGCCATCCATTCAATAATGCAAAATGAGTAACAGGTAGAAATGGATGTAGGCCCTTTTGCAACACAGCTCTTCATATCATAACAGTATATCATAACAGTATACAGGGTGACCCAAAAAATGTTAACACTCCGGGCACATAAGATATCTTAAAAGGACAGGAACACACGGGTATAATCTTGATGTATTATGAAAGCTGAGTAAATAAGCTTTCATTTGCATTTTATTGCATTCCAATTGGTTATTTAGAACGGGAGATATGCTTTAGCAAACATGAGGAAGCAAAATCGGCTTGGTCCAATTCTCTCAGTATGAAAGTAAAGCTTTTAAATTGCACGAAGCAAGAAGCAACATGATTAAGTCACACACACACATCAGTTTATCTCTTCTTTGTTCTTTTCAACGCATTCTTTCGATTCTTTTAAAGTAATAGCCGCGTGGAAATTGTTAAGAACTTGTAGTTTTGACATGGCCATGAGAAAGGGTGCATCATTTGAATAGAATGTAGAATGATGTGGTTGTTGCTATTCTGTGGAATGTGTTTAAAATAGAGGACCCTACTAAAATTAGAAGATTTTATGATTTTGAATATACACACCGGAAACCTTCATGACGCCTTTGCTAAAAAGTGCCCGTTCTTTCTGAACCACCCTGAATGTATATACTGATTATAAGATGTGTAAGTAGAAGTTGGGAAAGGTTTCTGAAATATCTGTTTCGAGAGTTCAGTAAAGCATATATTTAACAAGCATTCTCTCCTGCTTATTAGGAAAAAAGAATGACACAAATTGATCATTGCTAAGAGGAGTTATGCCTATTTTAATAAAGGTACTCATTTTGCAAGCTGTCCACGGAATACTTGACAAAACAAATGTAAAGTAAGTATTTTAGCTGTGTACTTACCTACAAACATGAGCGCTTTCAGTAAAACAGGCATAATTTCTCTTAGTAATGATAAATTTGCTTCATTGATTTTCTCAGCTGAGTATGTTTGGTAAATAAATGCTTTACTGAACTTTTAAGTGTCATTTATTTGTTTTGAAAAACATCACCAATCTCGGTCAATAGGGAAGTACGCAGCTAAAATGCATACTTTACTGAACTCTCGAGTGTCATTTGTTTGTTTTTTAAAACATCACCAATCCGGGTAAACTTCTTTTTGACTCGCCCTATATGTTCTTTCTGACCCGCCCTGAATGTATGTACTGATTATAAGATGTATAAGTGTATAAAGACAGGCAGATATGTAGTGTATGTATCAAATACTAGAAAATATAGAGCCTAGAAGAAAGTGGCTTTATAGAGATGTTATGGCATTTATTAACTATGCAGTATTAATATTATAGATTTGAGGATATATGCACATTGCAGATACAGTATTATATATATGTGCCAACTACAATAAGTATACACCTAGCCACAAAAGTCCCGGACCAGGTGCTTTGAGGTTGGCTAATTAAAAATAGATAATCTGTACCAAAAATCTGAGATAAACATTAAAGGTGTATGTTCCGATCACTTTTTTTGGGCTATGTTTTTTTCTTCACATCAGGATATTTTGATATCAGAAGAATCCCCATATTTTTCTCATTATGTCTGTAAAATCTTAGGGGCCAGAAATGTTCCATTTAGAAATTGTAGGCTAAAATGTGGTGAATTACTGCCAAAGGTGATTAAAAGTATGTGTACTACTCAATGGGCAAATAATTTGTGACCTTGTGCTTCTAAAAATAGAACTGTTGGAATTATGCAACTCAAACTTTGGAATGCGACCATTTTAAGGATGACCTTTCATGTAAAATAAAAACATCAAGTTGAAAATCGGAACATCTACCTTTAAATGAGCAAATTTCTTCTCCACAGTTTGATACCTCATTCAACAAAATCGAATGGACACTTATAAGTTATGGTGATTTCAATGACCGCGCATAACAACAGCAAAGTTGCACTAGGTATAGGAAATCATTGATTTGTGTGTGATCACGCACTGAAAATGTGTGTGTAAAGACTCAAAAGACTTTTATTATTCACAGCTAGTCAGACCCTTTATCCCGCAAATTGTGGTTATCACTCCAGACCCATTCATCCAGATACCTAGTTGCCTCGTTCAGATAGCACACACACAGTTATGACAGTAATCACACACAAATCAATTATTTCCTATACCTAGTGCAACTTCGCTGTTGTTATGCGCGGTCATTGAAATCGCCATAACTTCAAAAGTTTCCATTCGATTTTGTTGAATGAGGTATCAAACTGCGGAGAGGGAATTTGCTCATTTAATGTATATTTCAGATTGTTGGTACCGATTATCTATTTTGAATTAACCAACCTCAAAGCATCTGGTCAGGGACTTTATGTGCTAGGTGTATCATGACAGTATATAGCTGAATATATCCAAGTATAGAGTCGAGTATGAGAGCTAGGCTTTATACAGAGATATAGAGCCGAGAAGAAAGTGGCTTTATAGAGATGTTCTGGAATTTATTAACTATGCAGTATTAGACCTATGGATAGATGCAAAATGCAAACAGTAATTATATATACACCTAGCACATAAAGTCCCTGCTCAGGTGCTTTGAGGTTGACTAATTCAAAATATATAATCGGTACCAGAAATCTGAGATATACATTAAATGAGCAAATTTCTTCTCCGCAGTTTGATACCTCATTCAACAAAATCGAATGGATACTTTTAAAGTTATGTCGATTTCAATGTCCGTTCATGCAAAAGAAAAGTGGCACTAGGTATAGGAAATCATTGATTTGTGTGTGATTTACCATAGACGGTAAAAATCAATGTTTTACCCGTCTATGGATTTACGCACTGAAAAACTCACAGCTTATCAGCTAAGACTTGTATTCTTCACAGCCAGATACACCCTTTGTCCCGCACATAGCGGTTATCACTAAAGACCCATTCATCTGTCACGTTCAGATAGCACACAGTTATCACACACAAATCAATGATTCCTATACCTAGTGCCACTTTTCTGTTGCATGAACGGTCATTGAAATCGACATAACTTTAAAAGTATCCATTCGATTTTGTTGAATGAGGTATCAAACTGCGGAGAAGAAATTTGCTCATTTAATGTATATCTCAGATTTTTGGTACCGATTATATATTTTGAATTAGTCAACCTCAAAGCACCTGAGCAGGGACTTTATGTGCTAGGTGTATGTCCCAACTACAATCAGTATGTGGAAGAAAAGAGCCAGATATACCAAATATAAATATACCATTTTAAAGCGTTTTATATCCGGTAACATAATTCAACAAAACAGAAAACATGAACGCAAGAAGCACATTGTACATCACATGCATGACACATATTATCTATGTGCAAACTACAAGGAGGTTGAAAAACCCAGGTGCTATTATGTAAGCAACTCCTTTATCAGCAGCTTAAGCAGCAACAGAAAGAAACACCTTGTTGTACTGCAGGAAATTGAAAACCGACCCCCAGATTTTTTTTGCTTGACGAAAAACATCAACATTTTTTCAGTATTTACATTCAAGGGAAAGAAGAAAGAGAAGATAAATTAAAAAAGCCAAAAAAAGATAGGACCTACGTGAAGTCTCTATAATCGTACAACAGGTGGGTTTTTTTTCTTCTCGTTTCTTTATTGAAAATTCTTATATAGTGGGTGTGGTTTTAGATGTTAACAGGCTGTTTACACCCAGACCGTTCTCAACATTTGACCTTTCCAAGACTATTACACAGACCTTTCTACATTCTAGACACCTTTCTCTAAATTACTGAGACCTTTCTCGATTCTAGACAACTTCCTCAAAATTACTGAGACCTTTCTCCATTCTAGACTCCGCTCTCTAAATTACAGAGACCTTTCTCGATTCTAGACACCTTTCTCTAAATTACAGAGACCTTTCTACATTCTAGACACCTTTCTCTGAATTACTGAGACCTTTCTCCATTTTCCAGTCACCTTTCTCTAAATTACTGAGACCTTTCTCCATTTTCTAGTCGCTTTTCTCTAAATTACTGAGACCGTTCTCCATTTTAGACCATTTTGACCCCTTTGGCCGCCCATAGATTTATAGCTGATACGCACTATATATTATGCCCGGTGGTTTCAGTCAACATTGACTTTTGGTATGCATGATCATTCCAAAAATCACGGAAAGAGGGGGGGGGGTCGTACCATGTCCGCTGACATTCTGCGATTTCAAAAAATTAGGGATCATTTTGGAAGCTATGTCCGCGATTTTATAAAAATAAGGGTGATTTTTGGATGCTATGTCCGCGAAAAAGAAATTAGAATGAGAATTGTGTCAAAATTGACCCGGGAATAGGAAAAAGGGGTATTTTGAACCAAATGTGTCCTCATTTTTGCGCAAAAAGAGGGACTTCTTAGAAAGTGTCCTTCAAATGGTGAAAAAAGGGGGCTATTTTCAAACAAAATGTCCGCGTGTTTGGGGATATTTCAAGTTCCAGGAACGATCATGTGTTACCCTCTGAATACGAAGAGATACCACCGGGATATTATGAGAAGATAGTTTGAGGCGGGGCTTAATTCGTTGGAATAATAATACCGTCAGTGCGTATGGTCATCGTGTAAAGATGTTCAAGTGCGCCCTACACGCAGCATTGCCATGTGTGTGTGTGTTATAAGAATGTTATTATTTTGAAGCAGGAAGTTGGTGGATTCATCGATTTTTTTTTATAAAGGGGGAAATTTGTTGTTGTTTATTTAAAGTATGGTACAGCCTAAACATTATAAGACCATGTATAGAGCTACACACTATATTTTATTCTCTAAAATACAAGATATTAAAGTTGTGGGTGTTTCTGAATAATGGACTAATGAAAAACAAGGTTAGTTATTCTTATCGTAACCTATAAGTGTGTGTATGAAATGATATTTTCATAGTAAAAGATATATTATGAATGGTACAAGTGTTTTGGAATTACCATTGACCATGTTTGAAACAATTAGAACCCATCAAATATTTTTGAAACCAATTCAAAGAATTCCTAATCTCACGATTCAAAAATTGATTCTTTTTTGGACCATGTCACTTGTGATGTCTGGTTTGCGTCTTGTGTGCGTTAAATATTTGTCATGTCTATTGCGTGTGTTCTGTGTTGTTTTATTGGGGTAGTGCTGTCAGAACTAATACACATTTTGCTTGTCTCTCCTATATGTCACTGTTTCTTGTATGTGTAGTGATCAGAAATAAAGATAAGTTCCTATCTAAAAGTTTGTTTGCCAAATGTGAAGTTAAGACTCAAGTTAAGTCTAATTATGTCAAAGTAAGGATTATAATCCTGTGTGATGACGACTACTGCATATTTTTAGTGGGATCTCGATGTTAGGTGCTTTATAAATATGGTTTTATTATTATATTATTATTATTATATCTTTATATAGCCCATCAGCTAACACCCAAAAATGGTGAATGAAATGACCGTAGGGATTATAAAAGGATCAGGCAACAACAAAAATTGTTGTGTATGTTGGCTTGTTTGATTACACGGTCAGTCCGTACCTGGGGGGGGGGGGGTTACTTTCGCCAAAATTGTACGTGGATGTGCCTGCCGGACTTCGAAAATGTGACTTTCCCTATACCTATTTTTTGGCTAATTTCCCACCCATCAATATACCAATTTTGTATGAAAAGCACCCAATTGTGCACAAATTGGGCGCTTTTTCCAAAAATGCCCGGATGCGAGTCGAGCATGGAAAAAATAAAACGGCTTTTCTTTTCTTGGGTCGTCCGGGGTCAAAGGTTGTCTAAGGGTCGAATTTTCAAAGTTTGTCCGATCGGGCTCGGGGATGGGAAGCCCGAATGCGAGTCGAGCGTGGAAAAAATAAAACGCCTTTGCTTTTCTTGGGTCATCCTGGGTCAAAGGTCATCTAGGGGTCGAAGTTTGTCCGATCGGGCTTAAACTCAGTGATGGTCATCTAGGGGTCAACTTTTTGAAGTTGGTCGGATCGTGCTTAAACTCGGTGATCACAATGCTCGATGCGAGGCGAGCGTGGCAAAAATAAAACGGGTTAGCGTTTGTAGGGTCTTCCGGGGTCAAAGGTCGTCTAGGGGTCGAATTTTCAAAGTTTGTCCGATCGGGCTTAAACTTGGTGACGGGAAGCCAGAATACGAGTCGAGCGTGGAAAAAAATAAAACGGCTTTGGTTTTCTTGGGTCGTCCGGGGTCAAAGGACGTCTAAGGGTCGAATTTTCAAAGTTTGTCCGATCGGGCTTTATGCATGCATTCTACAAACCACCAAACCCGGGAACCGCCAAACCCCGGTGACCGCCTAGTAATATACAGGGTGCGTGCAGATCCTTGAAAAGCCAAAAAAGTCCTTGAAAGTACTTGAAAATGAAATTCCTTTTTCAAGGCCTTGAAAGTCCTTGGATTTTATGAAAAGTCCTGAAAGTCTGGTGAAAGTCCTTGAAAAAACACACAGATATATTCCGATTTTACCATTCATTTTTCCAACATTTATACCTTGCGGCAGTCGCAGTGCCAACACTAATTTAATATTAAACCCTTCGAATGCTATAGTGTATTAAATCCGACTGAGCACCTCAAATAAATTCAGTTTTTACGTTTTTACTCATTTTATTTTCCATACTATTACTCTTTCATCTTTATATATTGAAAGTTATCAGTTATTTATTGTAGATTAAATACTCTTTTTAAAATTAATTGTTGATCAATAGTAAACCACTGTTTAAACCAAGCCCAGTCAATAAGTTGTGAAGTAAGCATATAGCATGTAATGTGTTAGTGGAGCACGTGCGTGCTGGCTGAAAAGGTCCTTTTCCCTAGGTCATGCACAGGTCATCCAAAATATTTCTTTCATATGCAAATGAGTATCTGATTATCATTTGATTGATAGGGGAGCTAGGGGAGAGTGGAGTGATAGGGAGGAAAGGGGGTGGGGGGGGGGAGGGTGGTACATGTAGGGAGGAGAAGGAGAAAGTCTGGATAGAGGAGGGAGGGGATGGTGATAGGGGGAGGGAGGGATAGGCAGGAGGGAGGGGGTAGGTGGGAGGGACCAGGGGAGTGGTTAAATTTAGTAAATTTAAAGAAGGTATACTAAGGCCAAAAAAAAAAGAAGTTGTGTTGCCCTCACAAGCCTAAAATCGGGAGGGACGGCCGGCCGGATTTTTTTTTTTTTTTTTTTTTTTTTTTTAAATTTTAAATTTTACCAAATCAACGATTTTATACCTATTATTTCAGTCAACATGTGTGAAGATACTAAGGAAAACGCTTACTGGATGTATTTTCAACCCAATGGTGAATATTTTGGTTTCTTGCCCATCTCTTTTCACAGATTGGAAGATCTTGAGAAAAAAAATCTTGAAAAAAAATCTTAAAAAAAAAAATCTTGAAAAAAAATCTTGAAAAAAAGAAGAAAAAAAAAAAAATCTTAAAAAAAAGAGATAAAAAAAAATACCCGGCCCACATTCTCAGAATTTTGACCCGGCCGGATGAGGGCAACACAACTATTTTTTTTGTTGGCCTAATACACTACAGAGATATAGATATAAAAAATACTAATTGGACTTAATTTGGTTTTCTTGAAGATAGGGTAGTGAGGGAATAGCGATAGGGAGGGAATAGGGGTAGTCTAGGAGAGGGAGGGGATGGTTATGCATATGGAGGGGAAGAGATGGGAGGAGGCAGTGGGGGTGGGGTGGGGGAGGGGGTTCTTCCAAAAACTGAAACTGTTTCTAATCAACTTAACCTTTACGGTTACAAACGTCAATGTTTGGGATACTTCTGGTGGGGGTGGGGGGAGGGGGAGGGGGATACTTCAAAAACCTAAAAATGTCTAATCAACTACCCTTTCAGGGCGTATCAATTTTGTGGTTCAATACTTTGGGGTAAGAGATATATTTGGATTTAAAGTTTCTTTTTTCAATTGAAAGCCTATGTTAAAGGAAATGTTTAAATGCCTGTATCTCATTATATATCCACATTCTTTAAAAATGTCTAATCAACTACCCTTTCAGGGTGTATCAATTTTGTGGTTCAAAACTTTGGGGTAAGGGATATATTTGGATTTAAAGTTTCTTTTTTCAATTGAAAGCCTATGTTAAAGGAAATGTTTAAATGCCTGTATCTCATTAAATATCCACATTCTTTAAAAATGTCTAATCAACTACCCTTTCAGGGCGTATCAATTTTGTGGTTCAAAACTTTAGGGTACGGGATATATTTTGATTTAAAATTTCTTTTTTCAATTGAAAGCCTATGTTAAAGGAAATATTTAAATGCCTATAACTCATTAAATATCCACATTGTTTAAAAATGTCTAATCAACTACCCTTTCAAGGGCGTATCAATTTCGTGGTTCAAAACTTTAGGGTAAGGGATATATTTGGATTTAAAGTGTTTTTTTTCAATTGAAAGCCTATGTTAAAGGAAATGTTTAAATGCCTATAACTCATTAAATATCCACATTGTTTTTGTAAACACTATCATCCCATGCAAGATAATGTTGATGTAAAAAGTGCATTTTAGTTGTTAGTAATTGTTACTTTTTAAAAATTCCCGAATCTCGATCGTTAAATACAGAAAGTATATCCGTGAGTACTTGAGTAGTGCTGTTTTGGTAGTACCGGTAGTAACTTAGGGTACTTGAAATATGAACTATTGGTCCTTGAAAAGTCCTTGAAAAGTCCTTGAATTTGAAAGAGAGTTGCCTGCACGCACCCTGAATATATTATTTACCAAACTGATGTTCTGTGTTCACCTTACACAAAAAAACACCTGACCAGATGCTTGTATGTTGGCTAATTCAATATCAATAAATTATACCGAAAAGCTGGGATATAAATTAAGCAAGCAAATTTGTCCCCATTATTTGACACCTCATTCAGTAAAATTGAGTGGATAAAGTGATAATGTTCCATAACGAAGTAAACTAAGTTGTCGCAAATTGAGTTTCCTCTGTGATTTCATTGTTTTGGGTGTTGTGTGTACTGATACTGTGACAATGTGTGCGCCTGAATCCGGGGGGGGGGGGTACTCGGATTTGGTTTGGGCGGGGGTGTGCCGCTGGAGATTCAAAACCCATACCCATTTTTAGGGGTGATTTTGGAAAAATTGGTACCCATTTTTAGGGGTTTTGCTTCATTTTATACCAAATTTTCGCAAGTTATCGGGAAAATAGACCTAATTTTTGCAAATTTCCGCGAAAATAGACAAAAAAATTCGCGAAATTAGACCCATTTGTAAAAAGTGACCCCATTATTAGGGATTTTCAGCACAAAACCATACCCCATGTTTGGGATTGTGTGCCCAAAAAGCTACCCATTAGAGCGGCACACCCCCATATACCGTCTTAGGCGAGTAACCGCGCTTTTGTGTAAAAAAGTGCCCCCCCCCCCATGGAATTTCCAACATATTTCACTCTCGAGTTAATTTAATTTGGACGTGAAAATAAAATGTGTAGGGCAATTGAAATTGCTGCGAGATGGAGTTGTATTCATGTTAATAAACAAAAATGTGACGTAATGATACACATTTTATTTTTGAACAAGACCTAGATTAACGCCAAAATCACGGTTCAAATTCAAACTATACGTAATTTAATATTATTTAGTTTTCTAAATTAAAAAGTATCATTATTGGAAAATGAGTAGTCGTACAAGAGCACTTCAATGTTTGAACTTGACATCTTTGTTGCAATGAATTTAAAACACCTTGACTGAATTTAATACACTGGTATACTTCTAAATGTGTAGAAATATCAACCTTATTAATAGAGCTTTAATGTAGAGAAATATTGTGCAAAATATTCAATTATTGTAATAAACATTGAATACTCTTCACAATGAATCGTAATGTTTTGTTTTGTTATTTAGCGTACTTTATTTTGAAAATGAATTGTTATGGACGGAAATAATTAGGTGTTAATAACACACTCACTCATCTGTTATTTGACACTAAAATGATTCCATTTTGTATTAATAAATATTTCAAGTGATACCAACTTGTTCAGTGCTCAGCCACTTGAACATTGGGCAGGTCTAGATCTCAATGTGCCAATTTGCCACTATTTTGTGCTTGAAATGACTGCCATTTTGTCAATGAAGTGTTACATTGATGGACAACTACATAATACAGTCCTCAAAATAAGTAACTGACCAGGTAATTAATATGCTCTTAACTCCAAGACTATAGCTTTGAAGTAAAAATATTAAATTATAAAGTTGTAAGGAAATCTCTGTTCTTCAATTTCAGATATTACACGTGAAGATTGAATGAATATTAACTCGGTTATGTGCCCGAAACCAAAACAAAGTCTGTTTTTCATTTAAACATTTTGTTCGTCGACACGCAGCCTCGGACTAGCAACAGGCAGATTATTGATTAACCGTAGCGATAACTCACGAGTCAATAATAAGATGAGGATTGGGGATGCTTCAATTGATCAATGCAGCTCATACACATACCTGTCACTCGGTGCTGAGTGTTCAAAGCCCAAGTGTGAAAATGTAAAATGCACTTTGTTCTACTTCTATCCTATCAATAAGTGTTCTCAATTATTAACCAATCTATGAAGAGAAGAGGTTTCCTTACTACTTTTTAATATTTTACGTAGGAGCTATAGTTTTGGATTTACAAGTATATTTATTACCTGGTCAGTTACTTATTTTGAGGACTGTAGAGACAAGATTGGAACTTCGGAATCTATTTCCAGGCCTGTCTTTTAAGTACAACGTAGCAGTGATTTTGTAGATTCAGTTAAGGCTATTATTAAAAAAAAATCATTTGTCTCAAAGCTCCCGCACACTTTAGTTAATTGATGCGCGCAAGAAAAAAAATTTAAGAAAAAAAATCCCAACATTTTATTAATCACATCATTTAAAATACATAAGTTCACTTTTACAATAAATTTCAATATTTTATATTTATAAAAAAAAATTTAAAAAAATTCCATTCTGCATTAGGTTTTGAAAAACTGTAGAGCTTTGAAACAAAAGATTTTGTTAATATAGCCCAAGACATTCCCACGCGACTAGGGTATTTTCCTCATACTATCAGCATGAGCTGTTCTTTAACGGTGGAGGCATAATTTAGGGGGGTGGGATCATATCTAATGTGTTCAATGGGAGATATGGCAAATAATTAAGGGGGAGAGTTGGGATCCCCGCATCTGTCGCCTATGGTATTTAATGACTACATTAAACTAAAGACATCAAAAAAAGTAAAAGCACCTATAATTTTAAAATTGTTACTCATATTCTAAAAATGAAAATACCAGGAGACGGACAATTTAATTACGGTGATTTTGACACCTTGTTTGTTAAAATCGATAAAGTATTGTTGTCGCGGTATGTGCTTACAGATGAAAAGTGCCATTTCCATTGTTGCATTAACTCCTATTGATCTCTCTGATTCAGCGTGAAGATAATAGGGGGAATTTTGATAGTTTGTCCATGGCGATGACCTGTCCTGTCTGTCTTTTCGGACCTTCTGAGCATTTGGAGTTTTAAATTCATCCTTTTTAATTGTAAAGAAGTACGCCTGTCATCCCCATTAAATTTGTCCCGGATTATGCTTATCAAGTTTACAGCACAAGAACAGCTAATCAAAATTCCCGCTATTATCTTCACGCTGAATCAGAAAGTTCAATAGGAGTTAATGCAACAATGGAAATGGCACTTTTTATCTGTAAGCACATACCGCGACAACAATACTTTATCGATTTTAACAAACAAGGTGTCAAAATCACCGTAATTAAATTGTTCGTCTCCTGGTGTTCTCTCATTTTTAGAATATGAGTAACAATTTTAAAATTACAGGTGCTTTTACAACAGCCGAGTTACTTTTTTTGATGTCTTTAGTCTGTCATGATGAATTGAAGCATGTCACTCGACACTTCAGTGACAATTGGCCCTTGTCTTGACCTTTCCCAATTCAACTCAAAAAAAGTTCAGATTTTGTTTGGTATCGCCTATATTTTGTGATATGTTCATGTATTGTGTTTCGATGGAAATATTCACCGGTCCAATGATATCACATTTGTAATTGTTGCCAGCACTGGTAGCATCGCTCAGCCACTTGTGGTCTCAATCTCAATATGCGAAATCTACACCAATATTTCGTCTTAAAACGTCAAGAGCATCTCTCTACACAATTTATCATTGTAAACACTTCATTGAACAGATGGCAATGTATTTAGTACAAAATTAAGGTGAATTTGGCACTTTGAAAATTTAGACCGTGCCCCATTCTTCAGGAAGTGGCCTATCACTAAAAATGTGATTGCTTGCTACAAATTGGAAAGATGAACACATCTGCTCTCATTGATATGTAACACCATATGAATATATTACGAAACATCTGAAAAACAATTGGCGATTGAAAAAAGAATTTGAACTTTTGTTGTAAGAGTTGGGTATGTGTATCTATTGATTTCTGCCAATGATTTCTTTACAACTGCTTAAGGCTGACATCCCTGATTGTTCGAAAGCTTCACAGAAAAGGTTTATCTTCCACCTAATATTTCACATAAAATTTGAATGATACCCAAATATAGCAAGCAAGGTGTCATTTTAAAGCTTACAAAATACACTTTTGCATGAAAATAAAATCTCAATTTTCATTTTGAACGACTAAAGCCCCTTTTTGATGCGACTGGTCACTACCTCTATTTCAATCTGAATAAACCGTTTCATTTGAACTGAATTGCACACAGAATGACAACAATTGGACAACACTTTTCTGCTTGTTTAGCAGGGTTATTTATTTGACAGTTGTAGCTGTCGTAAATCTGTATGATGATCTGTCAGTGATGATTCCGAAGATAAAATCTGGAAAGTCTATGAAAAGCATGATCTATTTCAGAAGAACGCTAGTTTTATGTTCCTGTTTTCACGGTCAATAGATTTTAAATATGACTAACAACAGGTAATTAGTCTTCAACGATGTTGTTGTTGAGTGTTAGGTTGTCTAGCAGTAACAATCACCAAATTTTCTTTTCTTGGGACTACTTTACTAGTTATCAAATCATTGAAAGCCTATGTTCGATTCAGAATAGTCCATGCTTGGTTGATGGGATGATAATGTATATCAAAGTCTACTTCTTCTTGGACACACCCACGGTGCGACCTCGTCTGCCGGTTGTCTTGGTATGTTGACCTCTCACACGCAGGCTGAAATAATAAAATGTAAAAATAACAAAGGATTAGAATTGACAAGTTAGCTTATTGTAACATTGCATTGCAATGATAACATAATTATGGCACAATGTCTGAATTGAGATTAGTTTGCCATTTCGATGTTGTACAGGGTGACCCAAAAAAATTAGGACTCGTGTTTCATGACGGTGTAATTTTTATTATAATTATTGGACCATGACCAAATTTAGTCTTAATGTAAAGCCCAATTAATTATTATGATATCCTGAAAATATAAGATCAATCCGATGCAAAATAAGAAAACTAGCGTACTTTGCGTAAACCATGTCATTTACTGGTTTGTACAATGGGATCTTCATGTACAGACCCGTAAATAACATGGTTTAACGTTACAATACGTTATAATTATTGTCAAGATAGTAAATAATCTATCAGTCAATAGCAAAGTTTAGTTTGGTAATCCATTTAATTCTGGCACATATCAGTACTTGCTAAAAAAATCCGCAAAACAGATGCATGCATATTCTGCGCAAATTATAAAAGTTTTGTTAAACAGTTCTCGAACCCACTGTGGATGGTTCCTTGAGTTACAAGTCGAGCACTTTCATGTTACTCGACTGTTACTGTGTGAATTCCCATTGTACAAACCAGTCAATGACATGGTTTACACAAAGTACGCTAGTTTTCATCGGATTGATCTCATATTTTCAGGATATCATAATAATGAATTGGGCTTTAGCCTTTACATTGAGACTAAATTGGTCATGGTCCAATGATTATAATAAGAATTACACCGTTATGAAACAGAGTCCTAGTTTTTTTGGGTCACCCTGTATGTCTGAATTGATCTGTGTCGGCAGATTTTAAAACCACTTTGTCTATGAATAATGAGACAGGTGGGAGTCATAACCGGCCATTTTATTCTTGCACAGGTTTGAAAAGCCCAACAACTTATCAAATAAGTTTGTCAGGTTTGTCCCTGTGCAAACACACATCAACTAAACTGCTCAGTGCTCACAAAAAGTATCGAAACACTTAGAAATGATCCAATATATAACGGCTCGAAAGGGTATGCATTATTCGAAGCAAATGACTAAGTGTATAATTTTGTTCTGCGTATTTTGACACCTCGATCGATGAGATACGATGTTGCGGAGCGGAGTTATTGTCATTTCAATGGTCGTGGGTCCAGTTTCAAAAGTGACAATCATCCTATAGAAAGAGGTTTGCATTACTGTTTAGAATGATCAGATTCGTGTTTTTCAATAGGGATGAGTGTCACCTTAGAAACTGGACCCACGATCATTGAAATGACAATAACTCCGCTCCGCAACATCGTATCTCAACGATCGAGGTGTCAAAATACGCAGAACAAAATCATGCACTTGATTATTTGCTAAAATTAATGCACACCCTTTCGAGCCGTTATGTATTGGATCATTTCTAAGTGTTTCGATACTTTTTGTGAGCAGTTTATTACCATCATCTTCTTGCTTGGTCCATAATTAAAAGGGGCATTCATAAATCATAAGAACATCATCAGAAGCAGAACTGGAATATTATACAACAAATTTAGGCGCACAAAAGAGCTGAATAGTGAATAGTGTTACAAATCTTTCCTAAAACATTGAAGTCACTTTTCCATGTGTGCATCAAAATAAATTGATTTAACAAGGGTTTCAACCTCTAAACTTCCAACTGATTTAACAAGGATTTCAACCTCTTAACTACAAATACTATAAGGGTTTTAACTTGTAAATATTTGGGCTTGTCACCCCCCCCCCCCCCCCCCCCCCCCCCCTTGTTTGTTGCAAACCAGCAACATTTGAAAAATTCCCTAGATGGTTCTATCATCTATTATAGTCCATTTAGCTTTCTCAAGACCGTGAATAAGCAAGCTGGGGATGCAGCCAACTGCACGCTAATTTAGCATTATGAAAAACTGGCATGAAAATGGTAAAAATTCCTGAAAAAGCGCATGAAATTGGGCAAAAAAGGGTTAAAAACAGGCTGAAATTAAATAAAACGGCGTTCATTTTGACTTAAAAAAAAGTAGGAGTTCCTGCTTTTTCCTGAAGATTCTCATGCCTGGAAAAAGCACTTTGAACCAAGGTGTGGCGACATCATTGGCTCACGGAGGTGAAATAAACTCAAGCTACACAAACTCACCCCCAGTAATGTCGGAGACCTCTGTGCGCCCTGATCTTCTTCAGACGCTCCAAATCTTCACGGAGCTTGTTATCCAAGCTGTTGGCCATTACTTGGCTGTATTTACCATCCTTGACATCCTTCTGCCTGTTGAGGAACCAGTCGGGAATCTTGTACTGACGTGGGTTGCCCAAGATGGTTACTACCTTCTCGACCTGCACACAAGCAAATAACAACAATTTACTTTTGGGATATATATTTTTATGTGTAATAACATTTAAGCAAGGTTGGAGAGAGGCCCAGAGTAAAATCAATTTTACAAGAGTGTTTACTGTTTGTGATACTTGTCGGTGGTAGCGTCAGCACTTTTGTGTGGTTTTAGTTGGGGTTATTTTTAAGCAGGTATGAACATTTCATGAGATTCCGAGTTGAATCCAACTACGGTTTTGCAAGAATGTTTTTGCTAAGGCCAAACAAAGAAGGTCTGTCTCAGAAACATTGTGCAAAAAAGCTAAGTGCTGTGCGATTTTATTTTATTTTTTAGAAAATAGGCTGTGAGGTATGCGATTTTTTTTTTTTTTTTTGCAATTTTTTTTTCTTTTTCTTTTTTTGTGCTTATCCAAGCTTACGGAGAACCTTTTTTTTTTAATCTAAAAAATGGGGAAAAAATGGAAAAAAAGAAAGTTGTTTTAGCCCCCAGCACATAGACCTACGCGCCGTAGCTCATTTCACATACCAATGCGGGCGGGCTTCTGAGACAGACCTTCTTTGTTTGGCCTAAGGCCTGCATAATTTCAGTCATGCTTTTATTTTTTGTTCATCCATAAATTGAAAAGCAGACTAAGCAGTACAAACAAATTACAATTTATCGAGGATAGTATTACTTATTGTCAACAGATTTTAAAACCAAATGTCTACAAATATAACAAGACAATCGGAAGTCATAATCGGCTATTTTATTCTTGCACAGGTTTAAATAGCCTCATAACTATCAAGAAGTTAATCAGTTATGCTCCAGTGCATCATGTTTTTTATGTTTACATATAACAGTATCTTTAACTCCTCCCTCAAAATAATAAAAATTATTCAGGGTCGGCTATGTATTTAGGGTCGGTCGGGTTAGGCCAATCAAACCATTTCGGTTTTTAGGCCTATTTGGAATGGATACAATGCAAAACACTGTTGTTAAAGAAGCCATGAAAATAATGAAAATAATAATAACTTTTAAGCCAATTATTGAATTAAGGATAGTCACAGTGATAAGGCTGTGCATGACTTGCAATTGAATCAGATGTGTAATGTTTACAGTGTATGTAGCATTAAAACAGATTTTGCTCTTGTCTGAATATTTTTTCCCCACATTGAGTGACCAATCCATATTACATCAACCATTGGTGACCGGTGACGTTTTAGACACAGAGTTGTCGCTCTTCTTAGTATCATATTGGGGTATTGCTTATTTTCATCTTATTTGTATACTTTTTTGTCATTTCCCCAATAACATAATTTGTAACCTGATTGCCGCCAAGCTAGTTTGTTCTCACCTCCTCTTCAGTCAGTTCTCCGGCACGTTTCTTGAGATCGATGTCGGCCTTACGTAAACAGATATTGGCATATCTGCGCCCTACGCCCTGTAATGAGAATGAGCATTGATCATTAATTGAATGGACATTTTAATTAATAAAAAAGGCAAAGAATTGGGGCTTGAGATTCAAAACCTGTACCCATCGAAAAAAGTACCCATTTCTAGGTTTTTTTTGCTTCATTAAACACAATTTGTGCCAATTTTCGCTAATATAGACCTATTTTTTGCCAATTTTCGCGAAAATATACCCATTTGTAAAAAGTGACCCCATTATTAGGGATTTCCAGCACAAAATCATACCCCATGTTTATATTGAAAAGCAGACTCTAACAAATTACAATTAATCTGAGGATAGCATTTCTTAGTGTCAGCAGATTTTAAAACCAAATGTCTACAAATATAACTAGACAAGTGGAAGTCATAATCGGCTATTTTATTCTTGCACAGGTTTAAAAAGCCTCATAACTATCAAGAAGTTAATCAGTTATGCTCCAGTGCATCATGTCATGTTTTTTATGTTTGTAACGGTATCTCTTAGTCTTAATATTGGCTGGCATATCTGCGCCCTACACCCTGTAATGAGAATGAGCATTGATCATTAATTGAATGGACATTTTTAACATGTAATTAATAAAAAAAGGTCTAAGAATAGAATTGTAAAATTGTATCAGTATACAAAATACACAACACGTTTTCCACAAACATTCTAGCATCTTTACCTTAATGGCTGTAAGGGCATACATGATCTTGATTCGCCCATCAATATTGGTGTTGAGCACACGCAAGATGTGCTGAAACTTCTCAGGAATCACCAGACTCTGCAAAAACAGTGCAAAATGGACAATGTTAATCTTTTAATATCAGTAGTAGGCTTCAGTCATTTTACAAATCATCACAAGATTTATCAAGAAATTCATAATTTTCCCCTTCATTTTAATGTTCATTGATTTGATTAACAAATCCACAACCACACAATGCCTTAAATAGTTCACCTATTGGCGCTGATTTAGCTGCTGCCTGGACGTTGCATTGTTTATTAATGTATTTGATTTGTAATGTTGTTACAATTCAGCCAGTTGGCTGCGATGACAATAAAATTTAGACCCTTTATTATTATATTATTATTATTATTATAGCTATAATAACTTCTGTCATTGTTATACCCACTTTGCTTTCTTTTTTAAACCCTGATTTCCCCCCTAGGTATTTAATAGATAATACTCCGACTTCGAACCATTGCTTAATTTCTCACAGAATCGGCAGTCATTCATGCACCACTTTGGTCTGGAGTAGTGCATGTATTAGCATCCAACACCAGCCACAGATATTCAGAGGTGACTATTTATATTTAGACCCAACATACACTTTACCGTCCCCTTCCTTTCCAGATAGTCCGGAGTTTGTTAAAAGACGGTTAATCTGAGGATAGCATTTCTTATTGTCAGCAGATTTTAAAACCAAATGTCTATAAATAAAACTAGACAAGTGGAAGTCATAATCGGCTAGTTTATTCTTGCACAGGTTTAAAAAGCCTCATAACTATCAAGAAGTTAATCAGTTATGCTCCAGTGCATCATGTTTTTTACATGTTACATTACATCTCAACTTGCAATGCTTGACACCATCGCATACACATCTTGGAAGTTGGATTATGGGTATGCTACTGTTTAGAGCACACAATTTGTCCAGTATTGGTTTTATAACTAAATTCAACACATACATAAGTACTTATTTAGAATGTAACACTGTTGTTAAAGAAGCCATGTAAATATTAATGTTACATTTTTAAGCCAATTATTGAATTAAGAATAGCCACACTGATTAGGCTACGCCAGGCTTCCCATTTGCACATGCGAACTCATTTAATTAATTGTGTGGGTGGTACCAAATTCGTAATTTACCGCAATAGTATAACATGGTAAAATGACATACCGGGCGGGAACATTAGACTCACTAGGCTAGCACAAGTGTTTAAACGCAAATCGCATCATCACTCATTCACTTGTTCTAAGCAGATTGATGAAAAGATCAACAATATCGCTCTTTGTTTAGGCTAGGGATGTTCATATCATTGACTACAGAGGGCGACATTTTTTGAAAATTTGTTGCCAAAATCTGTAGAAAACTCCATGTTTACCTCATTTAAATCTAGCGAAAAAGGAAAACACAAGGTGGGATGTATTCACTGATGTCTTTACTAACCACACACAAGCAAAATCACAAGCTAAAATAGTTTAAAATTTGCATGACTTGACCAGTTTTAGCAATATAAGGCAAACTACTTTTGGTTATAACTTAGTGATTATTCACCCTGCTGACATGGTTGAACCACCAGTTTTTATTGTAAGTACTTCGTTCCCATGTATTCCATTTTCAAAGAGATATTTTTATTTTCAAAATTTTATGAACAATCCTATTTAGGCCTAGGCCTACATCGATAAAGGTATTTCCTCACCAAGTTCGCAAGGTAGGATCGACAGATTAAACGTTTTAACTTAACATTGAATCGTATTTTCCCGGACTAATTATGGTCATTATTTGGGTAGATATCGGCACTGTTCTGACATACCAGCACATCACTTTACTTAATTCAGTTGTGGTGTGTCGTTATGTCAGACTAGCGACAATATGATTAGGCCTACTGTAAAACAAGTTAATTTTGTGAGCAATTTAATTTTGCAAGAGGCTCAAATTCACGAAATTATATTGCCGCCAATTGATGTGTGTGAAGATGACAGTAGTGGTAGAAATGTTATTGTTAAGTTCACGAAATTAAGATACCGCGAAATTAACTTCCACTTGTTTTACAGTAACAGTAGTATTTATTATGATTTACATTTTAAGAATTTTGAGTGTACAATTTTTTGCGTCCAGGACCAGGTCCTGTTGAGTTGAGGATGTATAACTAGTATAGGCCCAAGTAACGGCTCGACTGGCGGGTTAACTTTTTTTGGTGGAATTTCATTTCTGCTGGTCACCGTCAGTCAGGTACTTTTTGTGAGTTACCTGCTCGACTGGCTGGTTAAAAAAAACCCGAGGTTCCAGCCTGGACCCTGGTCCCGACTGATTGCACAAACCAACGAAAGGCTAAGCAGCCATCATAATTCCTTCACAATATCAACGTGAGACTCCGAGATTTTACCCTTTTTGTCCATTTGATCCTCCCCTATTAAACAGTAATGAATGAAATGTAGTCTGTATGCATGTGTTCCAATAACAATCCATGAATCCCGTGCCCATTTGTGGAGAACCCTCATTCATTCACCGTGTTCTTCAATCCGTTTCGATAGAACTGATAATTTACATTCTGTTTTAAACCAACATTTATCACTCTTAATTTGCAAAACTCAGCACTTATTGCTATAGTAAGTACTTTTGTTATTATTAGGCTATTTGAATACGTTTAAATTGAAAGATGTTCTTGATAATAGCCGATAATTAAAGTGCCATTTGATCGTGGGTCTCACCATTTTGGTAGGTTCAGCGAAAAAGGACCTGTCCCATCATGCATCAGTCAATTCATTATCTTGTTGACTTCCGGTGTGTATTTGGCAGGAATATGATGATGGCGACAAGTGGAGGAAGCACAGCTCAGTCTGGTGATGTAGATGAGGTGATTATTGTGGCTTTTCAATAAATATAAAGAACTATATATCAGCTGGTAGGAATACTTTCGCGTATAGATATTCATAACATTTAAAAAGGGACAAAACAGGACGAAAATTGGGTGGGTGTAGCAAAATTCGGAAGGTTTGTAACTGAACTGAAGTGAAAGACTAAGTTTTTTTATGATTTTACTAGGGGAAATTGGGCCTATTTCAATTTTGTATCAATTGCATATAAAGACCAACACCCAGTTATAACTTAAGAATCTTCAGAGGTATCGAACCACTCTCCATCCGCAGAAAAATTGCTAGAGAGGCTCACAAATCAATGACAATCACAAATTATGCATCATTTCCACATAACAATTGTATTGTTTATAACTATGTTTTATCTTTTGTTAATTGGAACAGCTCTATTATAAGCAACGCTATTATTATTATCTATATACTAATTTTCGGAACATGGCTTTATTAGATAGTTCAATATAATTTTACACTCGCGTCCCTCCTCAACTGAAAAAGCGTGGTAATTGCGCCTCTAATACACGAGCTAATTAGATAGTTCAATGCCCGTTTTTTACCGTTTTCAGACATGCGCAGAAAGGATCACATGTGAAAATCCGAAATGTTGAATTTCTTTTACTCGGGTAGCTACTTTCGGACACAAATTGTGGTTTTCGAAATGAGTGATGACATATGGTCTTCACCCAAAATATTTTCTTCAGGGATATAGCTACATTTCTGTATATGCGGCTGTTTGTTATTCTTAAAGATCGCATAGTAACAAGCATTTATACGTCCGACAAATAAAAATATTTCACGACATTTTCTAAATGTAAACAAAAACTCTTACACAGATCTTAAAGTGACACTTTCACATTAGTAACATAGATGAATGCGACGTTTGCTAACGATAAAGAAACTGGCAGTACCATGTCAACCGTTTCTATGTTGTGCTGCGCGACCGCGTTTAACATGGCGCACGCGGTTCGGCGCACACGTAATGACGCAGACAAAAAGTGTACGCGTTTGCAAACCGTGCACATTGTAACGGAGCAGCGTGAAAGCAGGCAGTCCGTACACTCTTAGAAAAAGGATGCTTCAGGCTTCAGGGGTTCTTGGCTGTCCCGTATGGAACCCTTTATATCACCTTAAAAGGTTCAAAAAAGAACCATTTTAAGGTTCAAAATAGGCAAAATATGGGCAAACATTGGTCTTTCGAACCTCTAAAGGTTCTCTACAGAACCTTTTGGGGCCTTAAAAATCAAAGAACCTTTAAACCATTATACGGGACAGCCAAGAACCCCTCTGAAGCACCCTTTTTCTAATAGTGTACCCTAAAGCCACCTCCTCCTCTCCGCACTTCCCTTACTTGATAATCTGGATATAAGGGCACATGGGGCATCTGGATAAACGGAACGTGTGGTACATTATCATGATTATTATAGAGTGTCTGGATTATTCAGGGCATCCGTGGTATCTGGATTACGGGGTTCACTATAAAACGAGTCTCAAATTACCTGGATATACTATGCGCAGGTGGGCCACCTGTGATAACTGGATTTCAAGGGTGTACACTCAGGTAGTATCTCGGGAGGCTTTATAGAACACAGCAAACATGATAAAGGGATTACATATACTATACGTTAAGGCCCCACATGCCTATTGGAGGAATAATGTATTTAATGTAAATAGGCCAAACAAAACCCGGATGGCACACATTGTGCTCAAGTACAAGCGTGGAATGGTACAAGTGATCTTGATGATAGACTCCGCCGACCATAAAACTAAACGACCGACTATAAAACTATAACGCTCAGAACGTAGGCCTACTGAATTACCTGGATACAGTATGTGCATATGGGCAGTGGCGACACTTGCACCAGCACCATATGTTAAAGGCATATTATGTGATCTTTTCCAGAGAGCGCCCTCTATTCGTGATTTTTTTTAGAGAGTAGATTTTCTTGCAGATTTACATTTCTGATCATAAATCGTACATATATTCCAAGTTACAGAGCGATACGATTCCTAATTACCTCAAAATCATGGTTTTAGAGTGAATTTAGACTAGAATAAAATAAGTTGTCGGATATACGACAGTTTATTTTCACTCTAAAACCATGATTTTGAAGTAATTAAGAATCGTATCGCCCTGTAACTTGGAATGTATGTACGATTTATGATCAGAAATGTAAATCTGCAAGAAAATCTGTTTTCAATTTTTTTCGATGTTGAGGGCGTTCCATGGAAAGATCACATAATATACCTTTAAAGGAGTAAAACGGGGTGGCAGGGCAATAAAAGAATCGGGGGAGACATTTAAAAGCTAATTTTATGTAACTTTCAATTTTGACATTAAAATTCAACTTTTTATTATTTGGGGTACAAAATAGGTAGAGACATGCGCTGACAGGACAGGAGTATAACTGGGGGTATTAAGAACACGCTGATGGAGTAGGCCTACTCGGATTAAGATCTTGGGTATCTGTATTATTTAAGAGCACATTGGGCCTAGGCTCATGGTGTTTTAAGGGCACCATGTCACTTACATTATATCAAGGGCACCTTAGTACCTGAATTATTTAAGGACATACTCTTGATTGATATTTATATAAACATTTATAACGCTTTGATATTACTGACCTCTGCCTATTGTGACTTTTACTGTCCGCTATCTTCGGCACCCGCGTTTAATTTACTTGACTATGATAAAGTAAGGGCACCTGGGTATCTCGAGATAACGGCACACGGCACACTGCAGTGGGCCTACCTTGATTATGTGGTATCCAGTGCATTATTAAGGGCACCTGGGGTAACTGGATTAGGGGGTAGGGCTTAGGCCTATGGGGTCCCTGGATATAATGGGACAACGGGTACCTGCATTTCAGGTCTCATGGGAGGCCTACATAGGTATCTGGAAACACAAACGTAGGCCTACCTAGATTAAGGCAATGGATTATCAAAAGCACCTGCGATATTCGGATTATTTAGGGCCCCGTCTGGATTATGTATAGGACATGTTCTTGATATTATTGTATCAAATTTTCTTACGCTTTGTTTACTTAGGGAGTGTTCATAAATACTTTGGTGGGGGGGGGTTGGAAACAATTGAGCCATGGACATCTTTTTTTTTTTGACCCCCCCCCCCAAATAGGGTGGGTTTTTTTCTTGACCCCCCCTTTCAAGAACCTTTTTTTTGTGACCCCCCCCCCCCCCCCCCCCCCCCGTAAAAATGCTGCTTTGTCAAAAATACTAACCTTTTTTTTTGGACCCCCCCCCCCTATACAAGCACTTTTTTTCCTGACCCCCCCTTTTAAGAACCTTTTTTTTGGTTGGCCCCCCCCTCATATTTTCCAACCCCCCACCAAAGTATTTATGAACACTCCCTTATTCCCCGTGAAATTTTCTAGCGGGTCCAGCGCGAAGCGCTGGTGCCCGCTAGTTATTATTATTATTATATCCAACTTCCAAGACCTTCGGGCAATCTACTCTACTCTACTATAGTAGTCTATTTGGCCATCACGAGACAGTGACGTAACTGCGCATTCTACTAATTGCAGCACATAACTCGCGCGCATATTCGAGGCGCTGGCGTATACACACGAGTTTTGAAAGACGGCAGATACATACGTAAAAGCTGCGCCTGTTAAGTTACGTCACTGTCCACAGGAAGCCAAATAGAGTATAGTCTAAGACTAAATAGTAATACGACGGGTGGAAGTGACCGGACCTGGGAAAAAACGCCGTACTTGTAGGCGAAATCATTGTTACGATGTTATCGATCTCTCACAGCGGTACTGCTCTTGGAAAAACTCATTTGGTGCGATCTGGTGTATACTTTTGACAAAAATGTTATCGAAAAGCCACCTCTTCATTTCCAATAAATATTTTGTTTTTTATCAATGCAAAGTTGAGCATAACTGATATATTCTTGATTTAAAGGGACATTAAGTGGTGTTGAAAAGTTTAAATGTTTAAAAATTTACTTCAGAATTCAAGATGAACATTAAAAATCGCAATTATTGTTGTGTCTACTAACAAAAAACACAGCAAAACTAGATTAAAACAATATCATCGCTATTTATTGAAAAACGCCCTCTATGCAAATATGGTTCGCGCTATGTATCACGCGTGCTGCAGGGGGATACTGTCGGACTTAAAATCCGACATTTTTTAATCTACGTTTTCTTGTACAAAGAGAGCTGATTTGTCTTAATCCTTAACTACTAGGTGTAAGTTCATACATGTATTATACAATTATAAAAATAAACTAATCTCAGTTTTTATCATATATGAGGGCGCTGCCTCCAACACATCTCTTAGTGTCCCTTTAAGTATACACATGGTTTAAAAGCTGGAACAGGGGAGAGTCTGAGGAGGGATGTCCCCTCCTCCCCCCCCCCCCCCCCCCTCAGAATTGGATTTTTTTTCTTCAATTTTCGAATTGGGGGTGTGCCAGTGTGCCGCTGGAGATTCAAAACCCCTACCAATTTTTAGGGGTGATTTTGGAAAAATTGGTACCCATTTTTAGGGGTTTTGCTTCATTTTAGACCAAATTTTCGCAAATTATCAGGAAAATAGACCTAATTTGTGCAAATTTTCGCGAAAATATACACACATTTCGCAAAAATAGACCCATTTGTAAAAAGTGACCCCATTATTAGGGATTTCCAGCCAAAAATCATACCCATGTTTAGGGATTTTGTGCCAAAAAAGCTACCCATTAGAGCGGCACCCCTCCCACTTTGGGTCCCCGGGCCCAAATGGAATACCTACTTGCCCAACCGCTCGCTGATACCTACATGTACGATAAGGCTGTGAATGCACGGGTAGTTTCGTACCCGGGTACCTGACCCGTTTTTCGGGCGGGTACCCGAAAATAGAAACTAAAAAAAAAAAAAAAAAAAAAAAAAATCTTTTTTAGAATTTTTTTTTTTATATTTCTTTTTTATAAGTACAAATTTGTCCCCCAAAATGACACATGATGGGGTCAATAGAGGTCATTTGGGGACACATTTGTACTATTTTTTTTTTTTTTTTTACATTTCGGGTATTTGGGTAACCAATTTGGTACCCGGGTACCCGGAATAGCGGGCGGGTACCCGGGTTCCCGGGCATAAGTCACAGCCTTAATGTACGATGCACAAAATTAGGGCTGTCATCGACATGGACTACATGTATATCGACATTATATCGATATCACTATCAATTCCGACATGTCGATATCCAAATTGGTATGTCGATATAATTTTTATTTTATAAGCTCTTTTATATGAAGGCTTTGTAAGTTCTAAACGTCTACAAAGTTCACTAAACGCGCAACCCCTATTAAGATTTAAAAGCCACTAAATTTGCCATTGAAACAAGCTTGTTCATTTCATCCGAACATTGTAGGATCATAACAATCAAATCACTCGATATTGCGATCGTCAGTCTCGTAATAGTGGCAACTTGTTTTTGAGATTGCTTAAAGGCATATTATGTGATCTTTTCCAGAGAGCGCCCTCTATTCATGATTTTTTTTAGAAAGTAGATTTTCTTGCAGATTTACATTTCTGATCATAAATCGGACAATTACTTAATTAATTAATTACCTCAAAATCATGGTTTTAGAGTGAATTTAGACTATCTGAGTAAAATAAGTTGTCGGACAAAAATCGACAATCCGACAGTTTATTTTCACTCTAAAACCATGATTTTGAAGTAATTAAGAATCGTATCGCCCTGTAACTTGGAATGTACATGTATGTACGATTTATGACCAGAAATGTAAATCTGCAAGAAAATCTGCTTTCAATTTTTTTTCGATGTTGAGGGCGTTTTCCTGGAAAGATCACATAATATACCTTTAATTTTCTGCTAAAATCCTCAGTCGTTTAACAATATCGAAATATAGGACACAGAGGCCATTGGTGGGACTGTCTCTACTGGCTCATTTTGTAGGAAATTTACGATATTACTTTCTAGAAACGTTATCGTAACTATTTTAATACAACATGCGTTTTAATACAATGTACATGTGTTTTGAAAGAGAATCCACAAGTTAAACATTTTTCAGGTTGATTTTTGTAATAAAGTATGTAGAAAATGTTGAAAATCTGCAAATTAATTATTATATTTATATTATACTAAATGGTTTTGAACTTGTGTACATTGACATAGCGCTATTAATAACACTGCAGTGATAACTTTTTACCATGGAACTTTTGCGGTGACGATCGGCATGATACTTTTAATAGTATTTAGTTCATAAAATGTTGACATCATTTCGATATCGAGATTGTAAAAAAGCAACATGTCGACATGAAGAAAAAAATCTTGACGACAGCCCTAACCTACACAAAATGCACACTTTCGCCAATAAATATGCGCAACGACATGGATTCTTTTTGCGCACATACAAAATTCAAGCCTCATCACCATTCTCGCAACAGGGAACTGATTAAACTATAGTCTCTTAATCACCGTTGGGCTTTCACTACGTGTGTTCTTGATGTACAATCTTGGGGGAAAAAAGACCTTGGAACGCGTTACACATTTTGGACATTATGTGCAGAATTTGTTTCGGATCTTTAAATGATTTTTTTAAAAAGCTGATCTTATTAACAACAATTTTTCCTTCCCGCCCATTAAAATCAATGGTGGGACACCTTGAACAACTGCTGAAGACATTAACATTTCTCAACATTGCAGGGTGTTAAAATCTCTGTTGGTATTAAGAAAGGGTTCCAAGATAGTTTGGGCTGTTAGGGCATCACAGGGGAGGTTTGGTTCACATTTTTTCTAAAAGCACTAAATTTATATAGGTGTATTTAGGGATTGTGACCTTTTGACCCTGTATTACAGGCACAAAATCGACTCCAGGTGGTAATTGGTAAAAAACAACCATTTCTTGAACCCTTGTGATCTGATGAGCAACTTGAGATCTCGTTTGTCAGAATAGGAACATGTTCAAATGGTGACCCCAAAAGCAAAGGTCAATGACCTTTTCACATTTTGCTCAATATCTCGGTAAACTGTACATTTTTAGAATCCTTGCGTTCAGACAAACAATTTGGTATGCTTGTCAGCTTAATTGAAGCAATTTCAAATCAAAAGAGTAAGGTATGAGCAACATGAGGCCAAAAATGGTGCTTTTGGAAAAATGTGAACCAAATATCCCTAAGCCCCCAACTAAGCCCTTTTTCCAGGATTGTAGCTCTGTAAGGAACTGACGGTCCCCGATCACAGAAAATCCAGTGTCCAGCAGAGCAGAGACACTCCTAGTAAACAGGGGCGTACCGACCGGGGGGGGCAGGGGGGGCAAGTTGCCCCCCCTGGCTCCAAATATCGGGACGCTAAATTCGTCGCACTGGGTCGCTAAAAATTCGCATAAGGAAAAAAAATAGTGCCTAGGCCGAAAACACTGAGGATTGAGCATTATTTGTTGATTGTTGTTGTTTTTGGGCTGCGAAATGTTGTGACCGTGCGAAAATTTGTGACCGTGCTTTTTTTTTTACCCTACCCCCCCCCCCCCCCCCCCCCCCCACTTACGTGAAATTCACGAGGTGACTGACTGGGGAAAAAATTGGGGCAACCTTTTACGAAAATTTACCATCGGGACGTCGACTATATTATATTTCTGCCCCCCCTGGCTCACATGCCGCGGTACGCCCCTGCTAGTAAAGCAACTTTCATGCTTTAAAGCCCAATAATATTACCACAGACCTAGTCCTGGTCCCAGGTGGGTTCAATCCCCTACATTCTCTAAGCCAAAACACTGAGACCAACTAACTTGACACCCCCTCTGAAAACAATGTTGGTGCTCCCAAAGTAGGCAGGCCTCAAAATCTACATTTAAAGCCTTTTGATTGGGGCGGGGTCTCAGTTCTGTAGTTGAGAGGGGTCTAACATCAAAGACCCCAAATTGATTTTTGGCGACAACATAAATTCTGGTGCAGTTTTAGAGAAGGTCATGGTTTTGTATTTTGACCCTGCTTAACTACAAAATTAAAGACCCCACTGGCCTATGTTTAGTGCCAAAAAAGGTTTTTTTATAAGAGGGTATCAGTTTTTTTGTCTCAGTTTTTCGGTCTTAGATCTTAGGAACGTAAACACTTAATAATAATTTCAAGCTTGAAGAATTCACACCACCAAATGGTTTCCCTATGCGTTTACATGTAAAATGGTAGTTACAAAAAGCCCATTTTCTCGCTTATAAAGCGACTGGAATTTTCAATTTGACATTTTCCTTAAATTTCATGATATATTTGATCATTTAATCAAAACAAATATATATGGTATCCCCGAAAGTTCTAAGAAATAAGACCCCAAAGTTGGATAATTGGTGTAGCGCCCTCATTTATCAGAAAAAGTTGAGAAATGAAGAAGTTGAGAAATAAAGAAGCCTTCTTTGGACGCAGACATTTTGAAAAACTTTCGTCCTGTGTCCAATCTGCGTTTTGTATCAAAAATTGTTGAAAAGGTTGTAGCGCATCGTCTTGCTGCTCATTTATGTCTAAACAACTTATATGAACAACATCAATCAGCATACAGAAAATATCATGGTACAGAGACTGCTCTTCTTAAAGTACACAATGACATTTTACGTGAATTGGATGGTAAGCGTGGCATTTTCCTCATTCTTCTCGACCTCTCCGCCGCCTTCGACACCATTGACCATGATATTCTGTTCAGGCGTCTTGAGTCAATTGGTGTCAAGGATTCAGCTCTGAAATGGTTTCAGTCCTACCTCAAAAACAGAACTCAAGCAGTAAACATAAATGGAACTATTTCTACACGTGTTCCGCTAAAATATGGCGTTCCTCAAGGATCTGTGCTTGGACCTATACTATTCACCATCTATTCCTCTCCCATTGCTAGCATTGCTCGCAAACACGGATTAAATGTTCATTCTTACGCGGACGATACACAACTATATGTGCCTTTTAATTTAAATGATCGCAATGATGAAATGTCGGCCCGTCAACGCGCAGAAGCTTGTATTTTAGAAATCAAGTCGTGGATGTCTGTAAACAAGCTGAAATTGAATGATGATAAGACAGAGTTTTTAATTATGACCTCCAGATTCAATCAACGTAAAATATGTGATCATCATATCAATATTGACACTTCTTCTGTTCTTGCTTCAAAATCTGCTCGGAACTTAGGAATTGTGTTTGATAATAATCTATGTATGGATGTTCAAGTTCGACGGATATGCCAATCAGTGTATTATCATATACGGAATGTCAATAGCATAAGGAAAATGTTAACATTTGAAACCGCAGCTACTATCGTCCATGCTCTTATAACTTCTCGTATTGACAATGGCAATTCTCTTCTTTTTGGCATCACTGATCACTTACTTCACAAACTACAACTCGCTCAAAATGCAGCTGCTCGCATTCTCACTAAGACCAGGAAATTTGATCATATCACTCCAATTTTGAAAGATCTCCACTGGCTTCCTGTTCGCGAAAGGATTCATTTCAAACTTCTTCTTTTAACTTGGAAAGCTTTGCATGGCACTTCACCAACTTATATTGCTAATCTTCTTGTTCCATATCATCCAAAACGTACTCTCCTGTCATCTGATAAACTTTTACTTGTTGTTCCACGGACTACTTCTTCATTTGGAGATCGCGCATTTTCGGTTGCTGCACCAACTCTCTGGAACTCACTACCTTATAATTTAAGATGCTGTGTGATTCACTTGACTCTTTTAAACACTTGTTGAAAACAAGATTATTTGACTCAGTTTATAATTGATTTCTTTGTATTATATACATGTACCGTACATGTATATGGCTCATTCCATGAAGTTGGGGCATTTGTTAAAATAGCAGAATTTGGTACTTTAGGCAGCTTATAAACTGTTTTACTCTATGTGTATATCAAAAAAAATTAGTGTCCAAAAACAGTACTAGGTTATAGTATTGAGCCATGAAAAAGAAGAAAAAAATCGACCCTTCCTTGAAGAAGAAAAAAATAAAAAATTAGGTGGTGTCCAAGACCATTTTTGCTAAAAAACGTGACATGGAAAACACAACAATTAATATGAGTTTTATGTAAGCAAAACTATCATAGAATTGCTTGGAAATCGATTTGATTAATAAAAGATACATGTATTCATAGTTTACTGACCAAAACACCTCGTCACGCTGGACTGATTTTTCACCCAAGCAACATGAACATTGCCTTTCCGATGCTACGCACGGTGTCCACAAAATATACACGTGTAGCATCGGGAGTTTTCATTGCTGAATGGGGGTAGTTCTCTATCATACATTTTTTAATTATTTTCCAAAATTAAGAGCATTTATCAATTGAAAACTATTGCAAATGAGAATAAATTTCATGAAGACCATTCCATATATTCATGAAAAAGTATACCGTGCCGTGTGCATGGTGTCCTAACCATAAAATGTAGCATCGTGATAAACATCCTATGCAATTTGTGGGAATCCCCCCCTGGAGATAAATAAAACATTCCATATTTCTTTTTGTAAGGATAGAGGTCAATAGCTATCAGGTTTGTTTGGAATTTGCCACACGTGGGCTAGTTTTATCAAGGTTTCAGTCGCTGGTGTCCCGTTGTAGCATCGGGACTTTTATGTAGCATCAAAATGTAAACATTGGATAGTTTTGTGAATGGTAAGTGCGATTGTAATTATTTCTTAATGTTGCTTGTATGTCTGTATTTATTAATGCATTTTTATTGAAAGGGAAACACTGAATCAGAATTTCTTTTCATGTTATGATATTAATTTTGAGTCACGGACGCCATAATAATTTGGCGTCCATGTAGCATCGGGCATAGCATGGGCAATATTTTGCATTGGGTATCGTTATAGTTCGTTGAAATTGTATTTTTTTTGTAGAATCACATCATTGATAAACTTTGAAGTTAATAATGTATTAGTTTTTGCTCTTTTAATGCTAATAATATAGCTTACCAATACGATGCTACATGGACACCATGTCCATGTAGCATTTCATAAAATTTGCCTAATTAGACTAAAACAATTACCCCATTCGAAATTATCCATCACCCAAAACATTCAAAACATTGCCTACATTTTACTACACTTTACAGAAAAAAGGCATATTATGAGAGATGTATATCTAATGAAATATATTAATACACAATGCTACATGGACACCATTTCCATTAGCATTTCACTGAATTCACAATAAACATTCCCTTATTTTAGTTTTATTTACTATAAATAAAACAAATAATTGTAAATCATTTAAGTTCTCTATCCTTTGCTATTCTTTTTCATGTTAAATGAATAATAAATAAAATACTCCAGCATGATTTTAATATAAATATTTTCCTGCAACACAAAAAGTGCAACATGAATAAATAATCTACTCCAATATCAATACACAATGTTCCATGAAGATACTAAGCCATAGGGTTTATTTTGTTTTGCTTTGCAGGTTCTTGACATTAATTCAGAAGACAGTTCTATCGTCCTGGAATTTATGGAGATGAAGACAAGGAACCCATCATTTTCAAAAACTAGTACCTTTCCAAAGAAATCCATCATGGCAATTAAATTATTTTTTGGCAAACTGACTTTTTAAGTGATCAAACTTTTCAATCATCTTTATCAATAATAGAGGATGATTCAATCAGAAACAAGCAAAGAGACTAAGATCACAAAGGGTACTTTAAGAACAACACTGCATGAAGTTTGTTTCAGTGGACATCTTAAGTTTCTTTGATCAATGGTGTATTGTTATTGTGTAATTGTAAGAAATGGTGTATGTGTATCATAGGTAATTATGTTTTATGCTTCATGGCAGGTTATCTTTTTGTGTAATTTGTAGTTTTACAATCCATGTTATTAATTTTATCGTGTGCTTATAACATAAAAAGTTAACATCATAGTACATCCTCTCTATTGATCTGAAAAAGATGCACCTGTTCAAGCTGTTCCAAATATTTTAGGGCACGGTGTCCATGTAGCATCGTAATACTTAAGTACACAGAAAAGGTAAATTTTACATGAACAGTGTTTAGATAAATTTCAAGCAATTCACTCTCTGTGTATCTACTTGATATGATGAACAAGTAGACAAACCATTCACACTCAAATAATTGTAACAGTATGAATAGTCTTATTATTAACAATGTTACAAGACGCGGTGTCCATGTAGCATCGGTAGTGCATTTTATAACATTATACAGGTAAATAATACTTCATATCCTTACTTTATGACTATAATGTAATCAATGTGCATGGTTTATAGAGTACTTTACATCAAACAAATATTGATATGTACTTTATTTAAATTCATTATACAAATTGCAAAATAAAGAGTCACTTTTCAATGAGTTTTTACATGAAACAGTTAATCTACGATGTCTTGTTCATTAAGTTATGTTCAACCTAGACAAATCTGGTTTCTTTTCATGTATTTGTGGTTCCAAGTAGTTAATTGAGGTATAGAAACTTGGCCCACATCTTAGGCTATTTTATTAGAAAATGATATGGAAATGAGAAATGGTGTCCATGTAGCATCAGGATTTTTGGAAATGTCATCCAACTGTTGAACATGTGCGGTTATTTTACACCAAATGTGACATTAAAATAAAAGGTTCTACATTGGACTTTGGTAAATGTAGAACCTAAAAAAGAAGAAAGAGTTGGAAAATATCCATTTTGAAAATTTCACTTGGATGTCACATAATATGCCCCAACTTCATGGAATGAGCCATATGCAAATCATCCTTGTTTATGTATTTTTCATGTTAATTTGTATTTTTGTTTTATATGTTGCGCCTCGGAATAGTTTTACCTAGATTGACGGCGCATTATAAATGCCATTATTATTATTATTAGAAATGTTGCCAGATCATTTACAATCAAAATACCTTTTGTCTTTTTCCACTGTGGTATTAGGTAGTAGTCCTAAAATCAGGATTGAACTACAACTTTAATCATTTGGGAGCAATAAGTACCATTTCTGATTAATTCTATAATCAATGGGCCACAGGATGAAAGCTAAGAAAAAACTTTTGATTGTCGTCTCTACAAGGACTGAAATTATTTACTGGCGTGGAATCTGAAGAAGTTCATTGATTGCTCAATGGGTTTCAGGTTCAGTTTGTTTCTTTATTTGTGATGTTTTGTCTGATAATTTATTATTACTCTACTACTGATTAGACTAACTACTCTAACTGAAACATGTGATATTCTGTGACTAACAACCATCACTTTAATAATAATAATACATTATTTACATGCAATGTGGATTTAAACAGGCCGGTGCCACTGTACACAGTTTCCCATTGCCCTGATTTGAAGCCTCTAGCGTGATAGCGCCCCCATTCCAAGAGTTACATCACGTGTCTAAATTATGCTAACGTCATTTTAAGAGTTACATCGCACGTATTAATTTACAGATATGGTACACGGACACGCCCATTCCCATATATGGGAGGCTTCAATATTTCGATTCGAATTTCCTCTCCCATTATATAAGCTCCCTGATTTAACTCTTTCCCTTACAAATTAATTTTTGAAGAAATTGTGAATTTGCACATGCATGTAAATATCAACTTATAATTTGAATATGAGACTCTGTAAAGTAGTTTATATTCTGAAAGCTTATGAATGGCCGGACACTTCTGTGAAAATTTCAATGATACCGGACGATCGTGGCGGTTGCCATGGTAACCGTTACCCAGCATGCAATTTTTGTAACATCTGTTTTTACAAATATTTATTAGTCCTGTATGAAAACTATACTACTTGAGCCCTTCAAAATGCTTTCAAGCGATGGGCATTATAATTCTGAACATTTTGATACCAAATTTGCCGTAGTGGGTTATTCGGTTATGGCGCAACGACCAGAATCGTGTACGATCAGCACGACAAATATACCGTAAACCCAGAATCCAAAATGGCCGCCATACAGGGGCACAAAAATTCAAATGCCTTCAATTACACTAAAAGGCATACCAAATTGTTCGGCTCAGCACAAGGATTCCAAAAAGGTATAGTTTGCTATACTTCCGATGTTTGGTTAACGAGTTATAGGGTAAAACGTAAAAAGGTCGTTTTGACGCATTATTGCGTCTATGTCAGGTAAAGAGTTTTAAAGTACATAATTATGAACATTTGTGTTTAACCCATTATTTAGTCCTGTGTCATGTGCCATTACATGTCATATCTTGTCACCAGCCTAGCGGAAGCACTCAATTGCCACAATATATTTATGTACCGTATGAGATTTATCTCCTGTGTGTGTCATTTCATGTCATTTTTTTGTTACCAACCTGGCTGAGGCACTTGTCACAATATTGATATTTATGTGGTTTACATCTCCTGTATGTGTCAATTCATTTTGTTTCTTGTTACTAGCCTGGCTGAAGTACTAAAAACAATATTGACATTTATGTGGTTTATCTCAGGTTTATCTCCTGTATGCATCATTTCATGTTGTTTCTTGACACTAGACTGGCTGAAGCACTTGTCACAATATTGACATTTATGTGATTTATTTCCTGTATATTATGTCTCATTTCATGTTGTTTCTTGTTACTATCCAGGCTGAAGCACTTGTCACAATATTGACATTTATGTGGTTTATCTCCTGTATGTGTCATTTAATGTCGGTTCTTGTCTCCAGTTCGGCTGAAGCACTTGTTTCAATATTGCCATTTATGTGATTTATTTCCTGTACATTGTATGTGTCATTTCATGTTGTTTCTTGTGACTAACCTGGCTGAAGCACTTGTCACAATATTGACATTTATGTGGTTTATCTCCTGTATGCGTCATTTCATGTTGTTTCTTGTCACTAGCCTGGCTGAAGCACTTGTCACAATATTGACATTTATGTGATTTATTTCCTGTATGTATCATTTCATGTCGTTTCTTGTGACTAACCCGGCTGAAGCACTTGTCACAATATTGACATTTATGCGGTTTATCTCCTGTATGCGTCATTTCATGTCGTTTCTTGTCACCCGCCTGGCTGAAGCACTTATCACAATATTGACATTTATGTGGTTTATCTCCTGTATGCATAATTTCATGTTGTTTCTTATTACTATCCAGGCTGAAGCACTTGTAACAATATTGACATTTATGTGATTTATTTCCTGTATGTGTCATTTCATGTCGTTTCTTGTGACTTACCTGGCTAAAACACTTGTCACAATATTGACATTTATGTGGTTTATCTCCTGTATGTGTCATTTCATGTCGGTTCTTGTCTCCAGTTTGGCTGAAGCACTTGTCACAATATTGACATTTATGTGATTTATCTCCTGTATGTGTCATTTCATGTCGTTTCTTTTCACCAGCCTGGCTGAAGCACTTATCACAATATTGACATTTATGTGGTTTATCTCCTGTATGTATAATTTCATGTTTGTTCTTGTTACTAGCCAGGCTGAAGCACTTGTCACAATATTGACATTTATGTGGTTTATATCCTGTATGTATAATTTCATGTTTGTTCTTGTTACTAGCCAGGCTGAAGCACTTGTCACAATATTGACATTTATGTGGTTTATATCCTGTATGCGTCATTTCATGTTGTTTCTTGTCACTAGCCTGGCTGAAGCACTTGTCACAATATTGACATTTATGTGGTTTTTCTCCTGTATGCATCATTTCATGTCGTTTCTTGGCACCAGTTCGGCTGAAGCACTTGTAACAATATTGACATTTATGTGGTTTATCTCCTGTATGCGTCATTTCATGTCGTTTCTTGTCACCAGCCTGGCTGAAGCACTTGTCACAGTATTGACATTTATGTGGTTTATCTCCTGTATGTGTCATTTCATGTCGTTTCTTGTGACCAACCCAGCTGAAGCACTTGTCACAGTATTGACATTTATGTGGTTTATCTCCTGTATGTGTCATTTCATGTTGTTTCTTGTGACTAGCCAGGCTGAAGCACTTGTCACAGTATTGACATTTATGTGGTTTATCTCCTGTATGTGTCATTTCATGTTGTTTCTTGTCACCAACCCAGCTGAAGCGCTTGTCACAGTATTGACATTTATGTGGTTTATCTCCTGTAGGTCTATGCGTTATTTCATGTTGTTTCTTTTTACTAGTGTCGCAGAAGCACTTGTCACAATATTGACATTTATCTCCTGTGTGTATAATTTCATGTTGATTTTTGCTACTAGCCAGGCTGAAGCACTTGTCACAATATTGACATAAATGTACCGGTAGTTTATCTTCTGTGTACATCACATCATGTTGTTTACTTCTACTACTAGTCTGTGTGAAAGCCCAGCCATTTTCCATACATTGATGTCTGGCATGTTCCTGTCTATTCCGCTTCTTCGTTTGTGACGCTTCTCCTTCTGCCATATCATATACGTATTCACATCTCATGGTGACGTTAAGTCACGTTATGCACATGCAATAATACCAGAGTTACTGTTTATAAAGCTGTGTGTAATTCGGAACGCAAGATTCAGTTACATCGGTTAGTTGAATTTGTATCCTTTGTTGTGACTGTAAATAGAAAAACAGGATTATTTTGATATCTCGTAATAATGATTATAAGATGTTTTCAAAGAACAAAAGGGGATAAAATTATCAAGAAATATTTTTAGGGGGGGGGGGGGGGGCAAGGGGGGCGGTAAAAAAAATGTCCACGGCTCAAACTTTTCCACCCACCCCACTTAAGTATTTATGAATACTCTTTTAGGCTATATTAAAAAAAATCTTTTGTCTCAAAGCTCTTCAGTTTTTCAAAACCTAATGCGGAATGCGATATTTTTTTTAAGGTTTTTTTTAAAAAATTTATAAATATAAAATATTGAAATCCTTGTAAAAGTGAATTTTTGTATTTAAATTTTGCTTCGCTTTATTTTTTTTGGAATAATATATAGAATATAATAAGGCTATATAATATAGCCTTAGAATTAAACCTCAGAGAAAAAGAGGGGAATGAGAAAATATGTAGAGGTGCGTCTTCCCTACTTTATACACCGCCCCTGCAAGGGTGCTCAAATGTGAAGACTGGAAAAAATTCAGTTCCAAAAGTGTGCGCTGATAAACTTGTGAATAAACATGAGGTTATTCACACACCAGTCACGCCACAGTGCGCCAGTAGTTTCATGCCGCGTCGTACACCGCGTGAAGCGATAGGGCGTACGATTTGCCTCCCCGTGGTGCAGCGTGACGATCGTTCGATGCACTGCTTTTGATTTGGACCAATCATGTGGTATTTCTGTTGTTGCTGTGTACAAATGTGCATGCTCGGTTTTGGTATGCATATTCATATATGCAAAGTTGTCGTGGATTTCCCAGTCCCTCTTTTTTTGTCCGCCAATTTTAAAGATGGCGGCCATATAGAGGGACACAGGGACCCAGTCTAGCAGGGTGCAGGGCAAACCTCACCCCTTTGCACCTTATTTTTTCACATATCCAGATGATAGCTGTATATCGTATTGATAAAATGGATGCAAGGCCTTCATTCAGAGAACGATCAACATCTCACAGCAGCCTATACTCTGTTTGGCCATCTCGAGACAGTGACGTAACCGCGTATTCTACTAATTGCATCACATAACGCGCGCGCATACTCGCGGCGCTGGCGTACAAACACAGCGTTGAAAGGCGGAAGATACACACGCGTGCGTAATAGCTGCGCCTGTTCAGTTACGTCACTGTCTCGAGATGGCCAAACAGAGTATAGGCATTTACCCCATAATACTACAAAATGCAAATAGACAGGGGGCTTTTCTCTTGTTCAGATCTGGCGAGCGAGGTAAACTATAAATGCTCCAAAAAAGCATTGATACAGTTTGATAGGGGAATTAAAGTGTTGCCACTATGCTACACTAGGTAACTGTTTTGGCAAAGTCGTTGATAAATATATATATTTTTTAAATCATCTTTATTCAGTCAAATATCCACATAAAAAAATAAAGAAGAGAACATTAAAAACCAAGACAACTGGGGCCTATACTGACCACCAGGCAAGGTGTTACAAACAACACTATTGCACAACAATCAATATAAAAAATATATTTAAAAAGGGAGGTGAGCCGGTCATGACAGACCTGCTGCCATGAGGACCTATATAAAATTGGTAACGTTCCAATCCCGTTTGTGTCTTGATTGGAAAATGGAAAAAGAAGACATCAGACTCTTTTTCGAGATGTTATTTTTGAGAGCTGTGTATTTAATGTTGCAATTTAGATTTTGTTATGAGGCCCCTTGATCCTATTTCAAAAGGGATCAATTATGTTATATCAGGCGAGATCATTGCCAAATATAGGCATAGCTTATTATATAATAATATCGGGAGTTGGACCAATCGTAGCGCGCGTTTTAAAATATCTCTGATGACCCCTATTGACCTGACTGACCTGACTGTGCATGTACCAAATAATACTGATTGCTTCTACACGCATTGAAAATACCAAAATACTGATACTTACATAGCAACGATCTACAATGATCTATGCATGTTTTACTATAGCAAAAGGTTTAGAGTAGAATTTGAAAGACTGGTACTTTCTGTTTAAAGTTTGAAAATGAAAATACTATTAGGCTTATCAATTTTATTTGCGGCGGTTTCAGACATTTGCTAAACATGCTCAGCATTAAGCATTAGTGCATGCAGTGCACACTGACCCTAAGTACGTTTTGAAATTGCGTATTTTTTGGTCGAAATCATGACTAAATTATTATTAAACTCCAGGATTTATCGCAAATGATATCATAAAAAACAATTGATGACAGAAAATAAAATTTATTGATAAATGTGGATTTTAAAGGGGCTGAAGTTGACAGAATTTCTAGCGTTACATAGGGAATACTATGCAAAAAGTCGCGATTAAACAAATTGTTGATACTTTTTAGAGGTGAAACATGATTTTTAAAATAGTTTAGCCAATAATCTGAGAAGAGTTAGAATCTACAGATTTTTTAACTAGAGAAGGGTGTACAATTTTATTTGGTACCTTTGCTTATGTTCGAATCCTAAGATAAGTATTTTTCTTATTTATTTTGAAATATTTGCAGATTTGATGAGGTATTCATATCAGTCAATCAAACAAAGGCATTCGAACCATAGTATTGTATTATTCCATGGTGCTTTTAGATTACATATCCTTGGTGAAATTATACACCGATATGGCTTGAAAAATAACATACCAGTATATAATTTCCTACGAGAATTGAAATCTGATGATCCAGTATCCAAAATCTGACAATACAACGTCCAAAATGGATCAAGAAATATTTCAAAATGTGATTTTTTACCTCCAAAATTGTGAAAATCACAATTGTTGGCACTTTTTGGTCGATAATTCAAAAATTAATAACGATTTTCAAAAAAAACACTGATTCCTAGGGAAATGTATGCGGAATATAATAAAACTAGTATGACAAAATTTGACAAAATATATTTTGAGTATCATTGCAGAACCTAAAATGGGTCAAAAAACATGTTTTTATAATATTTTCTGAAATGGTCAATTTCATGATCATGGTTGGATTCATTGAACCCTTTCCTACAAAAAAAATGTATACTTTTATATAGATTAAATGAATATTGAAGAAGTTACGGCAGTTTTACGGAGGCTGTACCTGAAGGTGCACAGCCCCCTTAAATCCGAATATTGTACTTTTTTATAGTCTGAAAGCTGAAAAGGGTTTCCATCAAACACACGAACATGGTTCTATAACCCATTGTGAGTTGAAAGGCCCTACAGTTTTTAAATAAGTTCTGCAGATCGACTAAAAGAACCCATAGTAAGATTTAGACTAGAGAACACTTTTCTATGATTCGGAATAAAGTCAAAGATCCCTATTTCAAATTTGTACTACAGAACCTGCTTTAATGTTCGGATTGCAGACCCTTTCTTCATAATCAGATTATAATACATGATCATGATATTGGGACAATTGTCAGATTATTGAACCTTATATGGGTATGTCCATGAAGTTGGGCAATTTAAGAAATTGTGCTGATTTGTGTAGGATAAATGCATTTTCTGACAGTTTGCCTGAAGTTTATTTTCACAAGTAATATAATTTAGAAAGACCTCATACTAACATGTCTTTTAAAAGTCAAATGAAAGTTATAGCTCCCCTGTAAATTTTTTTATGCTTCATTAATAGTTGGTGTCCGGCCCTTTTTTAGTCAAAAAAGTGTGACATGAAAATAGAAAAAATGCAAAACATAATTTTGTAAATATAAATGTCATAAAATCATAAAATTACTACATAATCTATGAATATATATTCCAATTCACCTTTAAGTAGATTATGACAGAACAGAAATCGGCCAATTTGATATGACGTCTTCGGGAAATTGCCATACCTATGCTACAGAAAGGAGTCCACCCAAAAAAAGCATGTAGCATCGGTATTTTAAGCTCACCAACAACACAGATGACATTTGAACCAACTGATTTTGGGTCCTAAATTACCGTATCACATTCATAAGAAAGTTTGAACAACAACTGTACCCATAGATGATGTTATTTTAAAATTATTTGAGGAAACGTCACTGATTTTTGACGAGGTGTCCGGTGTAGCATAGGTACATTTACAATGATTGCCCCTCTCAAGTAAAAAGATCCTTTCACATACTGAAATGAATGGCTCCCTGCAATTAAGTGTTTTACTAGAGGTTCTCATTGGGACCAGTTTTGGGGTAATTGGTTTTATTAAAGACAGCAAAAAAACTGAAAACAAGCGAGGTGTCCACCTGTAGTGCCGGTATTACCATGTAGCTTAGGGACAAGGTAATTAGTTTATAATGATGGCACCCATAATTCTTTTTCAAATATTTCAATTCTACTTGAAAATATATGGGAAATAACATAACATGACAGTTTTTAGTGAGATAACTCACAATATTTGATACCATTTTTACCAAAACAATGTACCTGATGCTACATGGACACTGTGTCCATGTAGTGCCGGTAATCAAGTACATGTAGAATTGTAGATATTGGGTATCAAATTAAGTAAAATTCTATACATCACTCTTATTTTTAGTAGTAATTGTAGTGGCTATTGATATAAAGAGGAAGTGAAATGTGTCTTACTTCATTTTATGTTAGTTATCTGTAAAACAATAGAATTTATACCTATGCTACAGGACATGGTGTCCATGTAGCATCAGGTAAATTTCTTGTATGTTTAGCCGTATGGACAGAAGCTTTTACTTTTTATTTAATTGTAATGTTACTAAATCAGTTAAACAGTTATCAGTGATGATAAAATTATACAAAATATGTGTGTCAGAAGCAATCCTTATTGATTACAGACATAAATACTACATCAAAAAGGCTTGAACCAAATTACCCCACAACCCTCAATTTGCGAAGCATCATATCACTTTTTGTGATGTAGAGTAGTATCAATTGTGTGCTTTTATGAATCTGACCATGAAAGTGCAATATAAATCTATATAAGAATGGTGAGTAACCTGAACTATTTAAAAATAATGCAAGGGAGAAGTGTCAGAATGGTGTCCATGTAGCATAGGTATTTTTACCATAATAACCTGAAACTAACCTGCAATCAATGATTATTTTCATACTTGAGAGGAAAAAGTTCACTATTTTTCAAAAGTATGGATATTGTCGGACCTAAAAATAATATCAGATTAACAATTGAACAATTTTGAAATTTTGACCTCATGTCACACTTTTTGGCCCAACTTCATGGACATACCCATATACGTTCAGACTATAGAACCTTCGTACTATAGAACCTTCTTTCCGTATTATAGAGCCTGTCAGACCACGAACTGTGAGTCGATAAACATGAAACCGAATGCGAAATGGTCTTCACCTCATTGCAAGGGATTTTACCTGATACTGGGTTTTCCCTTTTAAAGAGAATTTTTTATTTAGACCTGACTTCAATACCCTGGCCTTCCACTCTTGTGCCCTTTGCCCAAGTCACAGGAGGGAGTGTGTACTGATAAAGTGTACATGTACTGCACAACCAAGTGAATATTATAATGGGTTAGTTTTCCATCATGACTATGTCAAAACAAACTTACTTTGCCTTGGCTCAATGCAAGTGAACTTGAGTTCAATTATTCTATTAAACATCTGGGTTTTATACTAACATATAATTGCCTAAATATTAGTGTAAACAAAGTAAGATTTTGTGTTGGCAATCTGTGAATTTTAGGCATGTGATTACTATCTTTGTATGTAATGCGAATTTAAAATGTCACAAATTAGCAATACTGGCTAGTTCGCGGTATGAAAATTTCGCGATCATGTAAAATTTCGCGATCATGTAAAATTTTTGAGTAATTTTGCAATGCCTACAAGATAATTTGGAAATATTTGCAGCATGACATTTTTGGGAGTGAATACTCCTCACGAAATTAGCGAAATTTTTAATTTTAAATGCACGTCAAACATTTATGGTTTAACAGTATATCCCTTTAATCGTATGAAATACTTAAATAACTAAACTGCTCACAAAAAGTATCGAAACACTTAGAAATGATCCAATATATAACGGCTCGAAAGAGTATGCATTAATCGAAACAAATAACCAAGTGCATGATTTTGTTCTGCGTATTTTGACACCTCGATCGATGAGATACGATGTTGCGGAGCGGAGTTATTGTCATTTCAATGATCGTGGGTCCAGTTTCAAAAGTGACACTCATCCCTATTGAAAATCACGAATCTGATCATTCTAAACAGTAATGCAAACCTCTTTCCATAGGATGATTGTCACTTTTGAAACTGGACCCACGACCATTTAAATGACAATAACTCCGCTCCGCAACATCGTATCTCATTGATCAAAATACAAAGAAACAAAATTATGCACTTGGTTATTGGCTTCGATTAATGCATACCCTTTCGAGCCTTTATATATTAGATCATTTCTAAGTGTTTCGATACTTTTTGTGAGCAGTTTATTTACAATTGCCACGTTTAAACCCTGTTCACTCCAATCCACAAGGCATTAAATCCACTATAAGAGAGCGAGTCTTGGATTCAATTATCATTCATCATATTTAACTTTATATACTTAAAGGGGCACTAAGAGATGTGTTGGAGGATGCGCCCTCAATTATGATAAAAACTGGGATTAGTATATTTTTATAATTGTATTACATGTATGAACTTACACCTATATAAGGATTAAGAAAAATCAGCCCTCTATGTACAAGAAAACGTCGATTCCAAAAATGCTCGTCCCGCGGGACGAGCATTTTACGTCCGACAGTATCCCCCTGCAGTACGCGTGATACATAACGCGAACCATATTTGCATAGAGGGCGTTTTTCAATAAATAGCGATGATATTGTTTTAATCAAGTTTTGCTGTGTTTTTGCTAGTAGAAACAACAGTAATGGCCAATTTTAATGTTCATCTTGAATTCTGAAGTAAATTTTTAAACATTTAAAATGTTCAACACCACTTAATGTGCCTTTAATAAATAGGCTTACTGCATGCAAAGACTTTACACAGTAATGCCTTGCAGCTTGCTGTATGCAAAACATTGAATTCGATTCTCTACAAATAGTGAAATTTAAAAACAATAGGCCGTCTACAATACATACCAAAAGTATTACATTTTGAAAATATACAACTTCCATGTATTTCTCTTACTAATACTAGTCTTAGTAGTGTATAGGATTAACTTGTTATGATGAAAATAACAACACATCTTTTTATATAAATACAATAAAATAATTTGAACATACCTGTATTAATTATCCAGAAATATCACTAGCATGTGCGCTGCAGATCATTGAATAAGAGATGTCACCTATTTTTTTATGCCAATGGAGTTTTGTCTGCTCCAGCCATGCAAGTATACTCATCAACAGAGTAGAGGTTTCTGCACAGTGTACCAAGATAATGATATCTCAGCCCATGAAGCTAGATACCAAGGACCTGTTGGACTATTCCAAAAATTTAGAGGGGTGGCTTGTATTTGCCAACTTTACTGCTGCATGAGTTCACAGATCTGTGATGAGTTTTACAGGGCACAACAGCTGGAATAAAATACGCTGATTATTAGACATCTTATAAACAACAATTTTTCCTCCAGCCCATTAATCAATGTTGGGACACCTTGAACAACTGCTGAAGACATTAACATTTCTCAACATTGCAGGGTGTTAAAATCTCTGTTGGTATTAAGAAAGTGTTCCAAGATAGTTGGGGCTGTTTAATAGGGCATCACAGGGGAGATTTGGTTCACATTTTTTCTAAAAGCACCAAATTTATATAGGTGTATATAGGGATTGTGACCTTTTGACCCTGTATTTCAGGCACAAAAACGACTCCAGGTGGTAAAAACTACCATTTAATGAACCCTTGTGATCGGATGAGCAACTTGAGATATCCTTTGTCAGAATCGGAACATATTCAAATGGTGACACCAAAAGCAAAGGTCAATGACCTTTTCAAGTTTTGTTCAATATCTCGGTAACCACACATCGGAAGTGGGGCAAACTGTACATTTTTAGAATCTTTGCGCTCAGACAAACAATTTGGAATGCTTGTCAGTCTTATTGAAGCAATTTCAAATCAAAAGAGTATGGTATGAGCAACATGAGGCCAAAAATGGTGCTTTTGGAAAAATGTGAACCAAATATCCCTAAGCCCCCCAACTAATAAGCTCTTTTTCCAGGATTGTAGCTCTATAAGAACTGACGGTCCCCGATCACAGAAAATCCAGTGTCCAGCAGAGCAGAGACACTCCTAGTAAAGCAACTTGCATGCTTTAAAGCCAAATAATATTACCACAGATCTAGTCCTGGTCCCAGGTGGGTTCAATCCCCTGAATTCTCTAAGCCAAAACACTGAGACCAAGTAACTTGACACCCCCTCTAAAAACAATGTTGGTGCTCACAAAGTAGGCAGGTCTCAAAATCTACATTTAAAGCCTTTTGATTGGGGAGGGGTCTTAGTTCTGTAGTTAAGAGGGGTCTAACATCAAAGACCCCAAATTGATTTTGGCGACAACATAAATTCTGGTGCAGTTTCAGAGATGGTCATGGTTTTGTATTTTGACCCTGCTTTAACTACAAAAATTAAAGACCCCCTGGCCTATGTTTAGTGCCAAAATAGTTTTTTTTATAAAGGGTATCAGTTTTTTTGTCTCAGTTTTTCGGTCTTAGATCTTAGGAACGTAAACATTTAATAATAATTTCAAGCTTGAAGAAGTTCATTGACGGGTCCCATGGGTTTCAGGTCCAGTTTTTTTCTTTATTTGTGATGTTTTGTCTGATAATTTATTATTACTCTACTAGTGATTAGACTACTACTATAACTGAAACATGTGATATTCTGTGACTAACAACCATCACTTTAATAATAATAATACATTATTTACATGCAATGTGGATTTAAACAGGCCGGTGATGCCACTGTACACACAGTTTCCCATTGCCCTGGTTTGAAGCCTCTAGCGTGATAGCGCCCCCATTCCAAGAGTTACATCACGCGTCTAAATAATGCTAATGAGTTATAAGAGTTACATCACGCCTCAAAAGTATGCTAATGTCATTTTAAGAGTTACATCACACGTATTAATTTACAGATATGATACACGGACACGCCCATTCCCATATATGGGAGGCTTCAATTTTTCGATTTCGAATTTCGTCTCCCATTATAATAAGCTTCCTGATTTAAAGTACATAATTATCAACATTTGTGTAGTTACCCATTATTAGTTCTGTGTCATGTGCCATTTCATGTTGTATATCTTGTCACCAGCCTAGCGGAAGCACTCAATTGCCACAATATATTAGATGTATGAGATTTATCTCCTGTGTGTCATTTTTTTGTTACTAACCTGGCTGAAGTACATATCACAATATTGTCATTTATGTGGTTTATCTCCTGTATGTGTCATTTCATGTCGTTTCTTGTCTCTATCGTGGCTGAAGCGCTTGTCACAATATTGACATTTATGTGGTTTATCTCCTGTATGCGCCATTTCATGTCGTTTCTTGTGACTAGCCAGGCTGAAGCACTTGTCACAATATTGACATTTATGTGATTTATTTCCTGTATGCGTCATTTCATGTTGTTTCTTGACACTAGACTGGCTGAAGCACTTGTCACAATATTGACATTTATGTGATTTATTTCCTGTATGTGTCATTTCATGTCGTTTCTTGTTACTAGCCTTGCTGAAGCACTTGTCACAATATTGACATTTATGTGATTTATTTCCTGTATGCGTCATTTCATGTCGTTTCTTGTCACCTACAAGGCTGAAGCACTTGTCACAATATTGACATTTATGTGGTTTATCTCCTGTATGCGTCATTTCATTGTTTCTTGACACTAGACTGGCTGAAGCACTTGTCATAACATTGACATTTATGTGGTTCATCTCCTTTATATGTGTCATTTCATGTCGTTTCTTGTTACCAGCCTCGCTGAAGCACTTGTCACAATATTGACATAAATGTGGTTTTTGCTCCTGTATGCGTCATTTCATGTCATTTCTTGTCACCTACACTGCTGAAGCACTTATCACAATATTGACATTTATGTGGTTCATCTCCTGTATGCGTAATTTCATGTCGTTTCATGTTACTAGCCTGGCTGAAGCACTTGTCACAATATTGACATTGATGTGGTTTATCTCCTGTATGCGTCATTTCATGTTGTTTCTTGTCACTAGCCTGGCTGAAGCACTTGTGACAATATTGACATTTATGTGGTTTATCTCCTGTATGTGTCATTTCATGTCGTTTCTTGGCACCAGCCAGGCTGAAGCACTTGTCACAATATTGACATAAATGTGGTTTTTCTCCTGTATGCGTCATTTCATGTCGTTTCTTGTCACCTACACTGCTGAAGCACTTATCACAATATTGACATTTATGTGGTTCATCTCCTGTATGCGTAATTTCATGTCGTTTCATGTTACTAGCCTGGCTGAAGCACTTGTCACAATATTGACATTGATGTGGTTTATCTCCTGTATGAGTCATTTCATGTTGTTTCTTGTCACTAGCCTGGCTGAAGTACTTGTCACAATATTGACATTTATGTGATTTATCTCCTGTATGCGTAATTTCATGTCGTTGCATGTTACTAGCCTGGCTGAAGTACTTATCACAATATTGACATTTATGTGGTTTATCTCCTGTATGTGTCATTTCATGTTGTTTCTTTTCACTAGCCTGGCTGAAGCATTTATCACAATATTGACATTTATGTGATTTATCTCCTGTATGCGTAATTTCATGTCGTTTCATGTTACTAGCCTCGCTGAAATACTTATCACAATATTGACATTTATGTGGTTTTGCTCCTGTATGCGTAATTTCATGTCGTTTCATGTTACTAGCCTGGCTGAAGTACTTATCACAATATTGACATTTATGTGGTTTATCTCTTGTATGTGTCATTTCATGTTGTTTCTTTTCACTAGCCTGGCTGAAGCATTTATCACAATATTGACATTTATGTGATTTATCTCCTGTATGCGTAATTTCATGTCGTTTCATGTTACTAGCCTCGCTGAAATACTTATCACAATATTGACATCTGTGTGATTTATTTCCTGTATGTGCCATTTCATGTCGTTTCTTGTGACTAAACTGGCTGAAGCACTTATCACAATATTGACATTTATGTGATTTATTTCCTGTATGTGTCATTTCATGTCGTTTCTTGTTACTAGCCTTGCTGAAGCACTTGTCACAATATTGACATTTATGTGATTTATTTCCTGTATGCGTTATTTCATGTCGTTTCTTGTCACCTACAAGGCTGAAGCACTTATCACAATATTGACATTTATGTGATTTATTATCTCCTGTATGTGTAATTTCATGTCGTCTCTTGTTACTAGCCAGGCTGAAGCACTTGTCACAATATTGACATTGATGTGGTTTATCTCCTGTATGTGTAATTTCATGTCGTTTCTTGCTACTAGCCTGGCTGAAGCACTTATCACAATATTGACATTTATGTGGTTTATCTCCTGTATGCGTCATTTCATGTCGTTTCTTGTCTCTATCCTGGCTGAAGCACTTGTCACAATATTGACATACATGTACCGGTAGTTTATCTTCTGTATACATCACATCATGTCGTTTACTGCTACTGCTAGTCTGTGTGAAAGCCCAATCATTTTCCATACATTGATGTCTGGCGTCCTGTTCCTGTCTATTCCGCTTCTTCGTTTGTGACGCTTCTCCTTCTGCCATATCGTATACGTATTCACATCTCATGGTGATGTTATGCACGGGCAATAATTCCAGAGTTACTGTTTATAAAGCTGTGTGTAATTCGGAACGCAAGATTCAGTTACATCGGTTAGTTGAATTTGAATCCTTTGTTTTGACTGTAAAGAAAAAAACAGGATTATTTTGATATCTCGTAATAATGATTATAGGGTGTTTTCGAAGAACAAAAGGGGATCAAGGGGGGGGGGGGGGGGGGGGGGGGGCAGTAAAAAAAATGTCCAAGGCTCAAACTTTTCCACCCACCCCACTTAAGTATTTATGAACACTCCTAGGATCAAGCCTCAGAGAAAAAGAGGGGAATGAGAAAATATGCAGAGGTGCAGGGCAGGGTGCCGGGCAAACCAAAGCCAGCCTTTGCACCCTATTTGTTCACATACGAGGGTCATTTAATAAGTTCTATCTCCTCCCTTATAACATCGCTAATTTAAATGTCAGCCTCTTTAAAATGGTTAAAGGAAGATCATCAAGGCTGTGGGGAAATCTATTGTATCCTGTTTTTTATTCATTTAAACCCTTATGACTGCTGCTGCACTAATATTAGGCCAATAAACATTAGGTTTTCATCCAGAAATAAATCACACATAGCTGTATTACATCAAAGGATACTGGTCCTCAAGATGAAGTTTTAGAGTGAAATGAACATTATGAAGTATAATTGTGTGATTCAGTTTTCTAGTAAGTTTGGGCTATTTTAGCAATGATGACACACGACTGATACAGGTTGAAAAGGACACTCTGAAATTGGCGATTTTGATACCGGTACGGGGTACCCTTTACACAAGCAGGCCTGGGTTGTGGAAGAAAAAGGACCATTAATCCGGGTTTTCGTCCACGCGAATGATTACAACATTATACCTTTGTATAGTCATTTTCTTCTCTACAAGTATCTATAGCAACAACAACAACCAAAAATAATAAAAATAAATAAATAAAAGGTTATATCGACCTCCACCAACCAACCCACTTATCCCCCTATTGTTCTGGCAAACAACCTTTTTTTAGACCTTACTCCAATACCCTGGCCTTCAACTTTGCCCAAGTCATGGGAGGGAGTGTATACTGGTATTGGATAATCAAAGACTTTACACTGTTTGTAATGTCTGCCTTGGTATAATCATAGATCCTTCAGAAGTCTCAAGGATCTATGGTATTTGCACTGTACAACCAAGTGAATATTATAATAGATTTGTTTTCCATCATGTCTAGGTCAAAACAATCTTTCTACTTTGGCTCAATGCAAGTGATCTTTAGTTCAATTATTCTAAGGGACGCACCATTTGATTTTCAGGGGCATAAGTTGGGGACGGCGGAATTCTTTTTATCCCCCGCCGAAGGCGGCGACATTTGGTTTTTTTCGCTAGTGATCCTAGAAAACTAGCAAAGGCGGTAAGGTTTTTTTTTCAAAGGCGGCAAAGGTTTTTTTTAAAGGTTTTACTGTTTTTCTTTACATTGAGTTGGGTGAGTCAGAATTTTTTTTTTTTTACTCAGCCAGCAATGGTTAACTTTTTTTTTCCCCTTTTTTTTTTGGGGTTGGTGGGCAAAGTTTTGGGTTTTTTCCTGGATAATGGGCAAAGTTGTTTTTTTAACTTCCATGCCCCCCCCCCCCCCCCGAGTATCTAATGTTGCGTCCCTAACATCTGGGTTTTATACTAACATATAAGGCCAAAAAAACACAAACACTTGTTTCTCGTCCCCTCCCGCTTCCTTTTTTGAAGATTTTGAAAATTTCTTTTTATTTTGCAAACTTTCAGTCATAACTTTATTTTTTTTAAATGTTTCAGAAGTTTAAACCTATCCTACAGCTTTGCAAATTGTATCAGAAGCATTTGTGAAGAGTTCTGTGATCCCTAGAGTGGTCAAGCTCTCAAGACAACAAAATAAAAAGGGCCTACTCCTCCTTTTTGCAGACAACATTCTGTACGACAATATGGGCTAAAATGCTGTTAAACAGAGGAATTTAGGTCCGTTTTCCAATAAAAAATAAAAAGCCCCTCTTCCTCCTTTTTCTCAAAAACCCGGACGAGAAACATGTTTTTTAATTTTATTTGGCCTAATTGCCAAAATATGAGTGTAAACAAAATAAGATTTTGTATAAAATAATTGCAATCTGTGAATTTTAGGCATGTGATGTTTTATGTAATGCCGGGATGTATGCAAATTTAAAATGTTACGAATCAGCCATACTGACTAGTTCTCGGCAAAATTTGGAGTAACTTTTTGGAAATATTTGCGACATGACATTTTTGGGAGTGAATACTTCTCCCGAAATTAGCGTAATTTAAATTTTAAATGCACGGCGAACATTTACTGGTTTTTATATCCCATTAATCCCCTTAATCGTATGAAATACTTGAATCACTATTTACAACTGACATGGGTAACGTTTAAACCCTGATCACTCCAATCATGCTCCAATCCACCTAGGCATTAAACCACTATAAAGAGCAAGTCTTGGATTTAATTATCATTCATCATATTTAACTTTATATACATAGGCCTAACATTGAATTCGATTATCTGCAAGTTTTAGTGAAATTCAAAAACAATAGGCCGTCCTAGTCCTACAATACAAATTAGCCTACAATACATACCAAAAGTATTAAATTCTGAAAATATACAACTTCATGTATCTCTCTAGTGTACAGGATTAACTTGTTATGATGAAAATAACAACACATCTTTTTATATAAATACAATACAAATTTGAACATACCTGTATATGCAGAAATATCACTAGCATGTGTGCTGCAGATTGAATAACTGGTCACTTATTTTTTATGCCAATTGAGTTTTGTCACAGATGTGGTTTTGTCTGGTCCGCCAACATGCACCTCAACATAAATGCAAGTAATCAAAGAGGTTTCTGCTCAGTATGCATCCACCATAAACAATAGCCACCATAAACAATAGATTGTATTGTTTATGCATCCACTCAAGTCTTTGGATACCCAAGGACCTGTTGGACTATTCCACAAATTTAGAGGGGTGGCTTGTATTTGCCAACTTTAAGTGCTGCATGAGATTTGCAGGGCACACAGCTGGAATAAATATGCACCCTTAAATATATGCCCCAATACACATGAAATGTCACTTGTTGGTTGAAAAGACATAAAATAAGATAATATCATAAAAAGGGGCATAGGGAAATTTAGTTTCATTTTGACACCTTTTTTTCCATATTTTAAATGGAAACCAACCAAATTCTCTGTACTTGTTCATAGCACCCACATAACCTGGGGCCACTACACAGGGCTATCATTTCATCATGACTTAGGAATTTTTGTCAAGCTATTTGACTCAAATTAACTAAATACACGTATCAATGCAAAACACCTTTATCACTGAAATATTGTTACAAATGTTTTCCTTTTAAATAATAGAGTCTTAAGTAGGAATATCATCCCAAATTTATTGTAACAAACTTTTAAGAACTTTCCATTCATTTTATAACCCTAGAATACCAAAAAGCTAACACAGTAGTTCAATAGATTCCCAGTATTTTCTCTCAATTTGCAGCTTGCAAGGTGTCTTAATACTGTTGGTTGCTAGTGTACAATACAAGGTACATGCACATCAAATGTAGGTCTATGCTGTTTCTGTGACTAAAAAAGATCGGGATTTTATCGCCATTTTAATATCTGCCCAGAAAAATGAGTTGCAAAATAAACAGGTTCAGGGCAAGTGATGTGCGCGATGTCTGCTGCGCTTTGAAGTACGCTTGTGCCAAATAAGGTTCGCGCTGCGGTCAACTGTTGTGTTTCAACAAATGCCTGCGTCCGCGTACATTATTTGCGATTGTGAGACATTTCATTTGGCCACATCTGACATCCATATTCATTAGGTAATGAATGTCTATGCCCCTTAAATATGACGCATTACACATACGGGTCACCTTGATTTCTGATTCTTAGGTAATTTGAACCATTTTCTGACAAGAATATATTGAAATTTACGCATAGAAAATCATTGAATGTGGTATAAACTCGAGCTATTTTAATAAGCTTTCAATAAAAAATGGAAAATATCAATAAGTACGGATATATTTTCACAATTGGGCATTTGCCCCTCTATTGTCATTTTACAAGTTGAATTTTTGCATGACTTTAACAGTCTTACGTTGTGAAAGTACGACTGATATTTCTTAACAACATAGGTTGTTAATATTATTTGTGATTGTTATATTAGGGTAATATATAGGTGTGATGAATACCCACGCTCTCTCTATTATACTACTCCCTTAACCTTAACCGCACTGAATCTCACTAAATCTCACTGCCAGAAACTATCTCCGCGCACGTGGTGCTGGCATTGCCTCGATGACGTCACCTACCGCAGGCATATCTTAGCCGGCATATGCCCTAGGGGTTTAGCTCAGTTGGTAGGGGGACAGACTGGGGTGCCGATGGTCCCGCGATCGAATCTCTGGGGGTGCTGGGTGATTTTTCGGGTCAAAAAGATAGTACTTTTCCCCCCTCCCCCCGATACGCACACAAAACATAGCTTTACTGGTTAGGGTTAACCTTAATGAGATGGAAAAGGGTTTTTCTCCATTGTCGAGGTATACAATACCGTTGTGTTAAGGGGGCTGTACACCTTCAGCATAGCCTCCGTAAAAGTGCCGTAACTTATTCATTATTCATTTAATATATAAAAGTATTAGTTTTTTGCAGAAAAGGTTCAATGAATTCAACCATGATAATGAAATTGCCCATTTTGGAGAAAATTATAAAAAACACACGTTTTTTGACCCATTTTAGGTTCTGCAAAGATAACTCAAAATATATTTTGTCAAATTTTGTCATACTAGTTTTATTATATTCCTAATACAATTCCCTAGGAATGGTTTTTGTTGTTGTTGAAAATCTTTATTATTTTTTGTATTATTGACCAAAAAGTGCCAAAAATGTGATTTTCATGATTTTGGAGGTAAAAAAAAAAATCAAATTTTTGGCACTTTTTGAATTTCTTTTTAATCTGCTTTATTCTGTGATTTTTATTTATTATAACAGGGTTTAGATCTTGCGGAGTTAAATCTTGGTGTTCTAGATCTGACGTCGGATGAGTTCATCTTGGATGAAGTAGATGTGCATATTCAGCAGAACCTGGAGGATGAGGTTGTTAAGGCAGCCTTGGAATCTGTAAGTAATTTCACTTACAATCACTTGTGTGTATAAGGCATCAAAAAAAGTTTGACTCAGAAGAAACCTGAAAAATGACATGGCAAAAAGCATGATGTGTTTGTTTAATTTTTGTTTTTAGAAAAAATGCTACGCAAAATGCGGTATTTTAAAATGTTAAAACATGAGATGAGTTCTGTGAAACATATATTTTAATACTACTGTATTATAGTAGAAACAAATCACATTTTAACTTACTATTTGTATGTGGCAAATGGCAATTTTACTCTCGTATTAGCAAGAAAATGAAGCTGATATATATATATATATGGTACTTGGGGGGGGGGGGGGGAAGAGTTATGCGCTGAAATACACATTTTTAAAAGCAATGCGTGTGGCCTAATGTTATAAAAAGTTGTTAATTTGTACACATAATTTTTCACACTGTGTTGAATTTAATTTTCACATACAAATTTCACTTTGCTTGGAATTTTTCTTCACTCACTCAATCATTTCATATATTCATAAATTGTTTTAGTTTTATTAACGCTACTATAAAATTAAAAATTAAAAAGTAGAACTTTCTTTCAATATGTACATGTACTACATGATGTTGCTTAGTGAAAGACAAAATGTGAAATTTCTTCTAAATATTTCCACAAGATTTTTAATTTTGACAGTTTGCAATACACAGGTGGAAAAGGACAAACCTCAAGATATGAGGTTTTTTTCAGGTTATTTTTCAACATTTACCTAAAATATATTCTTACCAATTTTGAATATCTTTAGAGAAAAAAAATCAATATCAAAAATGGAAAATTCTCTTTTAGATGATCATTTGTACTTTGTACAGAGATCTCCGATGTTACCATGGAAAGCTCGCAATAAACAGCGGAATATTTTGCGCGTTCATCAATAGCATGTGTTGCTGTTGAACAAACATATTTGAAAGTAAATCCATATTTTTGTCCCAATTGTAACTAGAAACAAACAATTATTTTAATTTGGCCATAGGGTGTAGACCTGAGACAGTATTCCAAACAAGTGGAGAATGAGCTGCAACAAGTAGAGAATGCTTCCATTCAAGACTACATCAAAGAAAGTCAGAATATAGCAAGTCTTCACAACCAGATTACGGCATGTGACACCATACTAGAGGTAGGTTCTTAATTTAATCTTACATATTTAATCTTAACTATTTAATCTTAAAGATTTAATCTTAAAGATTTAATCTTAAAGTTTTAATCTTAAAGATTTAATCTTAAAGATTTAATCTTAAAAAGATTTAATCTTAAAGATTCAATTCTACACCAAAAGTCAAAAAGGTGTTCTTACCTCATAATTTAACCAACACAATCTTTACATCTTTGTATAAAACAAGTTCTTGAGAATGAGATTAGTTCACTTATGATAACAGATATTTTAATTTGCTACCAAAATCAGACAATTTACTTAAAAGTCCCTTACCCATCCCCTGGAGTATTCTACCCTGTTGAATCCCCCCCCCCCCCACACACCACACAGACAACATATTAGGATAATCATTTGGCATAATGGTAAACATTCAAGCAATTCAGGAGACTTCTCCCTTCCTTCTCCCTTCCTTCCTTTCTCTCCTCTGCCACCATCCCCTTCAATATCCTCTTTGCACAGATTTAACACTTTACACGCGGCTACTAGTTTTACCATACACAAAACAGATTTTTCAGAAACCTTTCCCAATTTCCAAAGTCTATCTCAAGGATTACTGAACCAATGCTAGGCATGTTTGTACATTTGTCAATGCATTTCTCATGGTGATTCCAAATACGGTAAGGAAATTCAATAATGTTGACATTTTGGAAACATTTTGTGAAATTTTGGAATGTCGTCTGCAGACATCTGCCGCGTGGAAAGTGTTAAACCTAGGATGGGAGCAGATGATGTAATGATTCTCACTAGATGAAATTCTGAAGGATTGTTCACTCTTCGAGTAAAAATTTCAATGGTAAAATTTTAAGTTGGAGGAAATTAATTTCACCCTTTTTTGGGTTGAGTATTATACAATGGATACTCCCTTGTGGTTGCAAGAGCAGTGGTGCAATGCATTATGGTCTACTTAATAAATCTTCTTTGACTGTTTTTATTCTATGTTTTATAGAGGATGGAGCAAATGCTGAGTGGTTTCCAGTCTGATCTCGGTAGTCTCAGTGCCGAGATTCAGACCCTACAGGAACAGTCCATAGCGATGAATGTGAAGCTTAAGAACAGGCAAGCCGTGCGAGGCGAGCTCAGCCAATTCGTAGATGAGATGGCTGTTGCAGATTCAATGATCAAGTGAGTTGTTTCAAATCATATTTGGGGATTTTTCATCACAATTTTGATTAAGTTTCAAATTTGTATACGTATTTCTAGAATGGATAATTAAAAAGAAACATACTATTGTTTAATCAGTTCCAAAATTGGTGAGAAATATTTGTTTTTTATCTCTCCGCTCGGAAAAGTAATCCAAGCATGCACTCGCGATTATGGCCACAGGCACACGGATATGTGCAAGATGTGCAAGATAAGCAATTTACCTTTTGCCTTTGAGACTAAAAAAGCTAAACTTTATACCCTAGAGATGAAACCTTGGTAATGATCAAATGCACTGTCAGAAGCATGGCTGAAAAAATGGGGAACTCTCTGGAACCTGGTTCCAGGAAAATGTTGGCTTTGTAGGGAAATTTTTGGCATTTGGAGGGAAATTTTTGGCTTTGGAGGGAAATGTTTGGCTTTTGGAGGGAAATTGTTGGCTTTGAAGGGAAATTTTTGGCTTTTGGAGGGAAATTGTTGGCTTTTGGAGGGTAATGTTTAGCTTTGGAGGGAAATGTTTGGCTTTGGAGGGTAATGTTTGGCTTTGGAGGGAATTTTTTTTTGGTATAAAAATAAAAAATACATAAGAATTTGAAGGGAAATGTTTTCCTTGAATGTAGAAGATAGGTTCCCGGGAAATCAGAAGCACGTACATTTGTTCCGTTCCTTATTGGTTTCAGTCATGATTTCTTATTTCCTCATTTTGCAGCCATATTCTGGACACTCCGGTCACAGAGCGTCAGTTTCTTGAGCAGCTACATGAACTCAATCATAAGATCACATTTGTAAAAGAGCAGTCCTTTAAAGAAGCTATATCATGCCAAGACGTAGAGGATATATTGGAGAAGTTGAAACTTAAGGTAAGTGGAGAAATAATAAATATTACTTAAAATGTTACTTATGTTTTTGAAATGTGATTTTTTTTTTTTGGGGGGGGGGGGGTTCAGTCTTTCATAATGTTTTGCTGCTGTGAGGAGGCTCGTCCACTGGGGCTTATTATTAAAGTAACACAATGTAAAATCACTTGTTTCAGTGCTTAGCCACTTGCTTGAGAATGGCATGAGATCTCAATAAAAATGTGCCAAATCCACCACTAGATTTTGCTCAAAAGAACAACTCTGTCGTCTGTTCAATGAAGTGTGTTACATTGACAACTACTACACTACAGTGTAGAGTGATGCTCTATTGACTTTTGAGCACAAAATAGTGATGATTTTGGCACATTCAGATAGAGACCGCCATATAGTTTCATTCTCATGCAAGTGGCCGAGCACTGAAACAAGTTATTGCTACAAATCTGGTATCATTGGAACGATGAACACATCAGCTTTCCATTAGTGATGCGCACAACACTATGAACCTCTAATAAAATATACAAAATATAGGCAATTGAGAAAAAAAATCTGATCTGTTTTTTAGGGATTTAGAATGCAATGAGATGTATAAACTCAATTCTTCCCCGTCTATGTCTACACAGGCTATAGCCAAGATCCGAGAGTTTTTACTGCAGAAGATCAACCAGATGAAGAAACCAATGACCAATTATCAAGTGCAACAAAATGCTATGCTCAAATTTAGGTGAGTTTGGCTGACATCATGTGGTAAAAAAGAAAATCATGTTTTTACTCTTGACAGGAAAATACCCAAATCCACCAAAAAACCACCAAATAAACTATTTTTAAAGCTGTTTCATTATTATAAAAAAGGAGAAAATGCTATTGACTGACTGACACGTTTTCAAGCTGTTTCTAACTGGTTTTAAATTGATTTTGATGGCCTTATTAACATTAATATGGATCAACAATCAATGTCAGTCATTAAAAACAAAATTCATTCCAGTACATTGTGTATATCGGATTCCATTTGTGCTCATTAGCACAGCTTCATAGCATCAGAAAAACCTGAGGATTTCAGGAGTTCAATATTTGATGAAGTGGTCTTCTGTAAAAATAATCATGTTTCACTTTTCAAACCTTTCACCTGATTGGTTGCAAGTTTTTCTTTAAGTTCCTATTAGCCAATTAGAGACATGTTGCCAAATAGGTAGGGATAAGTATTTGGACATTTTTCTTACCTTTCTTCTGATTGGTTGCAGGTTTTTCTTTTGAGTTCCTATTAGCCAATGAGTAACATGTTGCCAAATAGGTACAGGATAACTATGTGGACACTTTTCTTATCTTTCTTCTGATTGGTTGCAGGTTTTTCTTTGAGTTTCTATTAGCCAATGAGAGACATGTTGCCAAAGAGGTACGGGATGACTATGTGGACACCATGAGTAAGGTGTATTATTCCTATTTCAAAGGATACATCGGCAGACTCATGAAACTACAGGTAAGTCAAAGATAGGGTTATAGCTAAAGTTGGACAAAATCCAAGTTCATGTAGCATGCGCTTGCCCATTTAGAATTTGTCCAAATGTAATGACGGCAACTATTGAGGGTCATAATGAATGCTATGGATGTTATTCCAATAATGCGTGCGTACATGTGTAAGAATGTGCATGCGTAAACCCGGAAGTGTGCTTTAAAAGATGACCAAATGTCCTGATTGGTCAATCGTGAAATCGTCACAAGCATGCAGGCATAGTTTGTTCGCTCATTTCATGCATTTGGATGCAGCTAGCCCAGCACCTGTGGTATAGTGGTTGAGTGACTCGCCTGCCAGTGCGGGGCTGCGGACCAACAATTTGAATCCTCCCTGTTGACCCCCTGTTCCAGTTCAGTGATCCATCGCTAATGCAAGTCCGTGGGAGTAAGGGTTATCCAGGCTCTTTTCTCTATTTACAGTTTACAAAACACCACTGTTTAACTTTAACTCAAAGATGTTACAGCATCCCTAAAAGTAAAGATAGTGCATGGCACAAACCAAGATGTAAACAGAATTATTATATTAATTGCAGCAAGATTTTAGTTTGTATGTTTGTTATTTAAGAATAGAATTTGAATATTATAAATGTATGAATTTTCTAAATTTGCTAACTCAAATTTTTTCTCGGCAGTTTGATGAAGTAGCAGACAAGGATGACCTGATGGGAATAGAAGACAACGCTAAGAAAGATATCCTTTTTTGTTTCATTTATATGAGGACCAGGACCTTGTAATCTAGAACCTTAACTGCACATAAGGGCATGGCAAACTATCCAATTGACCATACCCCTGATTTTATACTCTGTTCTACCACGTAGTTGTTGTCGCCAGAAAAAGGCTTAAATAGCCTCTGATGTTTAGATTAAATTGACCCGATTTGCTAATTAAATGTGGTGTGGGTGACCAAGTCAATAGATTGCTGATCAGAATAAGTAATTTCAAGTCAAGTCAATGTGTCATTCAATGGGACCAACTAGTAAATTGAAAGAAACCCACTAACAGCAGCCTGGTGCTGTGACGTCATCAGCGATGGTTTCCAGTTTTCAATACGATTTATTCCGTTAAAATATACTTCCACAATCAATTATTTCCTTTCATCTACGTCACAGCACCAGGTTGCTGGAAGTGAGATTCAAATTGAAAGGCAAGTCACTTAGAAAAGTGGCAAGTCAATTAACAGGCACAAATGCCACAACCAATACAAGTGCTAATAATTAGTAACTGATGCTCTAAGATAAGGTGATACAAAAAAACCCTGTTGCACAGACCTTAAAAGGTGGAGTCTTTCGGTCAGGCATTTCTTGTTCTCAAAAATGTTTTCTTTACATTTTTTTAATACATTTGCACAATTTTCAACAATTTTTGAAGTTTTCAACAACAAAAATCACAATTTTGTCAAACATATTTCAGAATTTTATAAGGAAAAAAATCTCAACTTTGAAAAACATGGATTGGTGGGGCCCATAGAACAGATGTTTTATTGTCCCTGGCTTAATAAAGATAATCAAAGATGATGTTATCTGCCTTAACTTAACACTTACGTTTCTTTTCCACCAAGCCATCTCTCAAGAACCGCTCCACAGTATTCACTCTTGGCAACCGTGGCTCTATCATCACAACAGATTTAGAGACCCCCATTATCATACCACATACAGCTCAGAAGGATGAAAAGAAGGTAGGGTAGGCGTATATAGCCAGCTTAGATGTGTATACAAACATCAACAATCAGTACTATAAATTTCACAATTTTGTTTCTTCCTGTTATTGGTTCAAGTAATTTAGTAATAGACACCATTGATGGGCCCTAGTTTAAATTCTTCTTATGAGTACACACAACCAAATAATATTTTGCATTTTGGCCATACACGGCAGTGTTTGAAATTAAGATTGACCCCATCATAAGTCTAAATTTAACATCCTAGAAAGGTAAAAAGTGCTGTAAATGTACCAAAATGTTTCATAATTTGGCATTTGTAGGTTATTTCCTCCACATTAGGCCCGACATCTCTAGCTTTTTCTTGAATAATATCATTTTACACGATTTCACTGTTTCCACCAATTTAGAGCTAAAACCCCTGATCTAAGAATATAGGCAGCCTGTTCAACCTAAGATTGATATCATTGGCCCATAGCGGTTACCCCCTACAAAAGTGATTGTTTTTAAGCAGAAGACATCTAGATCTTCAATAAAAGCAATAGGGAACTGATTTGGTGTTGTGGGACCTTATAATAGGATATTCTTATGCTTTTAACTCTTTTTATGAAGAATGTACAAGAATTCATCTTTCAATCTTAATGAAATGCTAGGCATGTGTTCTACTTCATTAAGCTCAACTTGGAAAGATTCCTTTTACATCTGAAGAAGATATCTTGGGTGTCAAGTAGGCAACATCTATTTCTGACACTGTGCTATAATTAGTGTTGAATTTGTGTAGTTCACTATCTTCTTTATAGTTTGTACCACTTTTGTTTTTATATTTTGTCCCTGATGAAGGGTGGTGTATCCACTTGAAAGGTCGGTCTTTATTGTTACGTTATATTTCTGTTGTTTTATTGCTTGTCCCAGTGCATTTCTGTGTGTTATTGTTATTTGTCATTTCTCTGTTTTATCAGGTTATTATTCCTCGTCATTGCCTGTTTCCCCACACCCAGTTGGTATTTCTTGTTTTTACTCTTTGCATCTGAAGAAGAGTTCACGACTCACTCTTCTTAAGTCTACTTGCAAAGAATCTTAACTTTTCTAAAATAGGGCCCAACCTTTCCTGTATTAGGGGCTTTAAATAACCATGAGCCAGGTTTGTTCCCCGGGTTGAACAATGACTCCTAGTTCACATGAAATCCCTGTAGCTGGAAGCCACCTTTTTGTTTGATCCCAGTTCAAAATTTGGCATTTCATGGATTTGAATTTTCCTGTTGTGTGTTCAGAACATTTTGTCATTTATCATTATTACAGGTACAAGTACGACTAATTCCATTCGTAGGTTTTTATACTTTATGTAAACTAATCAACAAATATTAAAATGTTCTAATTTTTTTATGTGACGCCTAGCTACTCATAAATGGCTCCTGGTCAGCTTTAGTAAACACAGTACCAGGTGTTATATTTTGCATACAACTCCTGGTCCAGACTTGCTTATTTGTAAATCTTTAAATCTTTTACATTTTTTACATCCGGCAGCACACATTCGAGAGCCTATTTCGCAGTCAGCATTATGCCCTGCTGGATAATTGCTGCCGGGAGTACATATTTGTGTGTGATTTCTTCATGGTGAGCTCCAGCAATGCACAGGATCTGTTCAATGCCATCATGGGCAAGACACTGTCCATGTTTCTAGTAAGTGCAATGGGTTTCTTATAATATACTGTAAGGCCAAACAAAACAAAAAACTTTATTTCCAGTAGTGCGCATGCACTTCACCGAGACGCTTGATTCTTGCGCATTTAATTTTTTAATAGAAAAAAGGGGGAAAATTATTGTTAGGGCGCCATAGTTTGTCGAAATTGTGTCCAACATGTTTCAAGATGGCGATTGGCCACATAAGGCAAACACGAAAGTGAAAATCCGCCGCTAATATCACATTTTAGCGAGCATAAGAATAACAAAAATGCACAGATTTGACTAAATAAAACCATTTCAAGTGAATCTCCACTATGAATTTGAGCAACAACAAAAATAAAATGCATTTTACATTTAGACTTTTCAGGCTTGCTATTGGAAACAAACCTGTTTTGTTTTTTGGCCTTATACAGCATGTTTTTAATTTGGATTTTAAAGAACGATGCATACCCACAGAACGCTAAAAATGGCAGGATAGTCTATAGATGAGGTGACCGTTGTTTACATCCAATGTTTATTAACAAACGCAACAGTCCCTTCGATACAGGCTTGAGGGAACAGCATATGACCACAACACTGTACACTATGCCGTATTGCCCTTTATAATGCTTTAGCGCGAGTTTTAAAAGCATAGGTTCTAAACAAAACAGGATGCGCACGCAAACCGCCAGGCAAAGAACAATGGCAACTAGCCACGTTTTGTCCGGTGTGACGTCACCTGTCACCCATCTATAGTTTAGACAAGTTAAACAATAAGTATTGTGACTGTACATACCCACAGCCATTGAACACTTGAAATGAATTATAGCCGGCAATATATAGTATTTTGGTAGTAGTTTCTAGGAATGTGGTTAATTTGTTGCAAAAGTCCTCACATCCCATACTAATTCAATACAGAAATCAATATTGTTATGCAAAAATACTTACGTCCATGCAAAATGTTTTGCAAAAATAGCTCACATCCATTGTTTTCACTAATAAAGAATATAATAACCAAAATAATAAAAAGTGATTGATTTGAAAAATATACTGTATTTGATTGGTATACTTTGAACCTCTTTCATTATACAAATAATTGTTTGAAAGATCAATCACACTTTCATGCTATTTTCTCAAAATCACTCAAATGGATGTAAGCCTAGGCCTATTGCATATTATCTCTACAATTGTCATATAATAAATTTGAAATCATACCAATCAATCAGTGCAATGATGTTCATAACTAAATTTTTGAGGGAAAAAGAACATGATTTGAACAGAACACACAAATAATGCTCCAAGAAATATTATACTATCTATTTCATCTTATTAATTTTGATTTTTGTTTTCATTCTAGAAACACATGGATGTATATACTAGCGAATGCTTTGATTCCATAGCAGTCTATCTGTGTATTCACATCATCCTGCGTTATAGACTAACCATGCACAAGAGAGTCGTGCCAGCTTTGGACAGGTAAGTATTCATTTATATTTATTCTTTTAGAAGATCCTTTTTTTCATCTCAAATATTGCACTCCTCAAAAAGGTTTCAACATATATGTGACCAGTCACGTCAAAAGGACATGTTGTCGGCAATCACAGTTTTGAGATGGAGGGCGATATATTTGGGGAAATATAAAGAAAATAATAGAAGAAGAAAAAAGCTTCTATAAATCATATCTTGAGATTACAAAGTCCGATTACCTTCAACATCATTTCAAACCTTAAAATGTGTTCTTTCAAGTCATACCAATAACTCAGGTTTGACTTGGGCCTCCAACATGTCTATTTTGACGTGACGGGTCACATATGTGATATCTGGCTTGTTTTATCACAGATCGAATGTGTGCAGTGATATCCACACTCCATACATGATATGGTTCCAATCTTTCTAACATTAATTGAGTGTGAGTGATGCCTTTTATGGTCCAGGGGTAGAGTCGAGTCTGTGTGTGTTACTCTAAAAGTGGACATTTTTGCGCTTTCCGTGCTAAGATCAGCAAGCACAAAAATAAAAACGCACACATATATTCCTTTTGTATGCAGGTCTATGTAAGGAAGCTCAAACTCAAGAAAATATACACAAGCAAACCTGTTCAAAATTTAGACGGGCAAAAATGTCCACTTTTACAGTATGCCATTTAGGGGTATCAATGCATTTGTGCTTTACAGCTAAAGGTTGATATTTCAGAGGTGCTTGGATGAGCATTGGTAGCTGTTTAGTGGGAGAGTAACCCCCCCCCCCCCCCCCCCCCCCCCCCCCCCCCCCCCCCCCCCCCCCCCCCCCGGAGTGGTTAGGACTCATATATGTAAGGTAAATGGACCTGTTGCTCTACAGTGTCGCTTATACAAGAAATTCAGATTTGTGTTTTTAACATAAACCCTAAGACATGCAAGGGTCTTAATTCATGAAAATTGTGAAATACAGTGAATTTAGACATATTTTCATGTAGAAAACCAACTTGGAAGAGTTGCTGCATTCACCGTTGCAGTCAAGTCTGGTGTTTAAAGTTTTGTGAAAGTGATTATTTTTCTTCCTCTGTGTGTGTAATTCAGGTACTGGGAGACTCTGCTAGAAATGCTCTGGCCACGTTTCGAGTACATATTAGAACTGAACATACACAGTGTACAGGAAACGGACCCACAAAGGCTGGGATCAATTGATGTTAGACCACATTATGTAAGTAGGACTTGAACCATATTAACTTTAAGCTGTTTACTTGATTATAGTCCCCTTCAGCTCATTGGGATTTAATGAAAAGTGTACCTTAGGTATATGTTAATTACGGTAAATACCGCCTCCCTTAGGATTAGAAAGAAAATGAATTCAGCCATGAAAAAAGATAATGAGGTCTGCAAGTTGGGTTGTGACGTTCGTGAACCATTGTTATGAAACACCAGTCGAATAAATCATTTTAAGTATAAAGATACCATGTTTATTCAGCAGTAAAACATTGTAATATAAAAATTAATCAGTTTAAACACATGAATAGAACTTTACCCCATTGAGAATTTGCAAATGTTTGAAATTATTTTGAAAAAGTCCCATACTTGTAACAACATTTTTTGAATGATTCCTTTCTTTTCTCTCTGTTTGTTTGTTTTTTGAGAGAGGGCGTGGGAAATTGCCAGCTATCACTATCTCAAAGAATTTGTCCCTGTTGTTAAGAAGTTTTTCCCCTAACTTTATCACCAGTTAAACATCAATTATCAACATACTCATACTCATAATTCTCTTTTCAGATCACACGTAGGTACGCAGAGTTCTCAGGCGCCCTCGTAAGTCTAAACGAGACATTCCCAGACGAACGCGTCAACCGTGTGCTGGCACGACTGCAATCGGAAGTGCAGAATTTCATCTTGCGAATGGCAGCAGAATTCCCGCCAAGGAAAGAACAACTCATCTTCTTAATCAACAACTATGACATGATGCTCAATGTCATTACTGTAAGTACTTCTTACACAAAATAAGTCTTATGTTCTTTTTACTTTTAACACTTTCCATGCGGCAGGCGTCTGCAGACGACATTCAAATATTTCACAAAATGTTTCAAAAATGTTAAAATTGTTAAATTTCATAACCATATTTGTAATCACCACATGAAATGCATTGAAATAAGTACAAACATGCCATTGATTCAGTGATTCTTGAAATAGACTTTGAAAGTTGTATTGGGAAGGCTTTTGAAACATCTGTTTTGTTAAAGTAATAGCCTCATGGAAAGTGTTCAAGCACCAATAAAATAATGTTGTTGTTGCAAGGGCTTTGTAATACGTTAAGGACAATGGAGCCCTTGCAGGCTTTTTCTATACATTCTTTATTGCTTTAGATTTCTTACAAGACAGGCATGATATTTTGTAGATATATATCTGAAAGTAGATATTTTTCACTCTAAAATGTAAATATTGTTAGCCTAAATTTGCATTTATTTAGCAAAATGTAGGCAATTTAGCACAATTGTCTGCTGTTTTTAAATATTTCATGAATTTCAGATTTTCTTACCTGATATGAATATCATGCCTGGCAGAGCTCTTTTATAATTAATAGGGTCTATAGATGTTATTCTTAATTGGTGCATTTACGTCAAAAGAAGGAGTGTAATCCAACTGAGCATGCTCAGAGCAATTAGTGCTCCGATAAACATTACAATCTCATACTTTTACTGCAATGTAATGAGCTATGAACTTCTACATTTTCTTAGATAGTGTTGGTTATCAGCAAACATTTCATTTAAAACTAGTGGAAATAATAGTTTATACGTTCAAGTCCATCCTGATCAATGAATGAAATTGAGCCCATTTTAAACTATTTCTTACGCAGGAGAGGACGGCCGAGGATTCCCGTGAATCTGAAAGTTTCCGTCAGCTCTTAGAGGCACGCACCCAGGAGTTCATCGAAGAGGTGTTAGCGCCGCATTTTGGTGGCATGATGAACTTTGTGAAGGAAGCAGAAGGGAAATTAGAGAGAGGTCAGGCTGACCAAATGAAGCATTTTGAAGGTAAACTTGTGAAAGAAACTCCTTGTTCTACCGGCCCAACCAACCCGGAATTAGCAAAATGAGACTTAAAAATGGTGGTTTTGAAATGTTTGATTATTTTTTTAAAATTCCTCATGTGTTTTAAGAATGTTCAAATAATATTAAACAATTTTTTGTTTTCCTTTAAAATTTGTAATTTTGAAATAATAATGTAGATATAATAATGTTTTATATCATATATATAATATAATATAAAGCAGTTTACCAACCCACGGTGTTTACAATAGACAATATAACAAACAAATATTAACAACCACCGGCGAATGTCTCAATGAAAAATAAGCAAGGACATTCACCGGCGGTAATAATGTAGGTTTGTACAACTGATCATTCCTGAAAAATCAGACCTCCTGTAAAACGCTTTATTGTCGATAAAGGGTATTGAAAATATAGCAATACAGCATATCGAGGGTTGACAACCAGATAGATGTAACGCATCTTTTTTGGTCATTTTGAGATATTGATACCAAAATCAATCCTTGTCACCCCAAGATTGTAAGGATCAACCAGATTTACTCAAAAACAGTCCCCATTGGAGTTAGGACAGACCAATTAATTTGACACAAAACTTTTTTATCATTTTTTAAAATCATTTTTCTCAAGATGTTCTTTTTTATGTACATCTTTCTTCTTGTCAACCCTTGATGTATATTCTGTTTTCTGGAACAGGTCTCATATCTATCTTGAGGGTTTACACTAAGTAGTGTCAGTTATTTGCTAAGTGAAGTATAATGCAAACAAATCTTGATTTAGGTTTCACCCAGTTAGGCCCAAAAAAAAAAAATTGTTTGTTTGTCCATAGAGGGTCCGAAAAAGGTAGGGTCGGTAGGTCGGATATTCTATTTTTTTTTAAGTTCTTTTTTTTTAAAAATTGTGTTTGGGAATATAAATTCGGCATGAATACTGTGAATTGAAGTCGTCCAAACACAAAACACATTACTTTGAACTCTTGAAATTTGCAGGAAGTGAAGCAACGTAGTGTTTAAGTTATGTTAGAAATATATACGTGAAAGTATATGCTGTTATAGATACAAAATTTTGTATCGATATGTCGTAAAAGGAAACTTCAACATAAAATTTAATTGGTTTCCGAATTCTGCAACTATCGTCGCCAATCAAAAACGTCAGATAAAACCTGATCAGATCGGGAACGGGGGAAATATTCATATCAATGAGGTACTCCACCAATAAATAACTTGGAAAATTGGCCGAAAAAGTCATTAAAAAACGTTAAATGAAGACTAAATTGAACAAATTCCGAAGTAGCTGGCCAATACGGTCGTCATCTTTTAATTGATGAAAATCGTCCTTTACGTGTGACACATCGTGCTTCGGCTTTATTCAATTTCCTCTTCGGCCTTTTCCGGAACCTGATACGAATGACGTATTGCTACGAAAATTATCCTTAAGCATGCGTGTGACAATTTGTCCAATCACAAATTTTACTTCAATTTTCCGGAACGGTACGAGTGATGTAATGCCAATAACATGTGCTCGCAACTCATCTCGAAAGGCACAGTTCCCTATAGTTCCACAGATGTGGATTAAGCCTCTGATTGACCAACTGCATGCGCTCTCTGAAAAGCATGGTTTTTTTTTATAAATACCAATATACGATTGGCATTCCCGATGGCGTTGTTATTCAGTATGAATTATTTTGATACTTCTGGATCTGGATCTGGATCATTATACTCCAATTAAGCAGGTTCTGCGCATTGGGGATGGTGTTTATAAAGACCAGATTCATTATAGCGTACGAAATCAGGAATAAAACGGTCCGCTTGGCCATTTAAATTGCTCAAAAAGTTGTTTTAAAAAAATAATAGAAAATAAAAAATAATTCGGTCGTCACCAAGGTACACGGTCGGTCGGACGTGGACAAACAAACAACTCTTCTTTTTTTTTTCCTTAGCCAAGCAAGGATGGAAATATGCAATGCTGGACTATGTGTAGCTCTTTGCCACATCTTG